>VXBL01003159.1:647452-687130 GCA_013400195.1 Aramus guarauna
AGGTTTTTTTGCGCCTCTTCGTAAGAGAAACGGGGGAAGCCGAAGGACAGAGGGGCGGCGGGGTCTGTCACACACAGCCCCGGTGGGAACCAACCCCGAGCGAGCATCCCCGTGAGGAGCTGGGGGCTTCTTTCTGGAGAGAGAGAGGTGGACTGGGACGGGGCAAGAGCAGGAGGGCTGGGGAAGGTCTCTGGCCCTTTTCACCTCTGCCTGGCACACGGGTGTCTGCCAAGGGATGCACTTGCTGGTTTTCTGGAGCAGAGTTTGGGGTAGACGTTCCTAGGTGAGTTGGAAAGAACTTCTTTTCACCCTACCGCTCCGCCACTTGCCCATCCAGCCCGGGGACAGGGGAGGAGGAGGAGGAGTAGTCTCAGCAGCTGCATGAGAGGGAGAAACCCTCGGGTGCTGCAAATCTGGAGAGAAGCAGCTGGTTCCTCAGTAACTCCTTAGGCAAACCTGCCAAGGGGCAATTTCTGTGCCCGCCTGGGAGAAGGGGAGTTCGTATCAGCGGGGCAGCACCAAGCATTTCTGTAGCAGAGCAATAATGACAAGCAGTAAATACTCATCCGGCAACTTGAAGCCTGCACAGCTCAGAGAGTGAGTGGGGGAGCACGAACGATGCAGTCTCTGCAGGTGCTTTCAGCTCCTTTCCTGGACTCGGAGGAGGCCTCCTTGTGCAAAGCACGTATGCGCAGAGTATAGCAGGGCACCACGGCTTCACATACGGGCCTGATCACTTACCTCTGCTTGGGCTTAAATCTCGTCTGGTGCAAAAAGGGAAAAATGGATGGTGAGGTTCATACCTTGTATCCCTGGACCGCCAAGCAGGCTCAGACAGCGCCAGGAGCAGGGGCCATGTAGTGAGTTGGAAGGCAGGTGCAGAGAGACAGCAGGATGGGATCCTCACAGAAGGGAGGCTGTGGTGACTCTGAAATAAGGTATCTTGGTAGGAGATTATGGGGGAGATCAGTCAATAGAGGGGGTGACAGGGCAGGAGGGGGGCACTGGCAGAGCTGCGTGTGACAGCCTGTGTCACATCTGTTTGCAGCTGCGCGTGCTGCCAATCCCCTTGTCTCTGTGCCTTGAAGCAGGATGCGGGGGCCGGGATCGCTTTTCGGTCGGTGCCTGCTCCGTGGTTTCCTGGAAGCTATCTGTTAGCGGGCACGCCTGGGACACATGCCGTCCGTGAGCACCAGCAGCTGAGCGCGTGCTGTGCCGGCCCAGCGCGAGGCCAGGACCCGGTGGCTGTGATTCCTCCCCTCCTGGAGGAGACTTCAGTATCCCTTTCAGGGCACTTCGGTCTGCCCTGAATTAAGGCTCCGCAGGGCAGTTAATGTACAGAGGTAGATGCGCTGAGCAGCTACCGTGTAGTATCGGGTATTTCAGGAATCGGTTGAGATCAAATTGAAGTTCTTGGCTTCTTTGGCATTTTCAGTGTAGTAGTAATAATAATAATAATAATTACAATAATTGATAAACCATTTAGGCAACATCGCAATCCCAAAGCAATTAAACTAGCTGACACAGAGCACAGCTGAGATGCAGCCACCTTTACAGCAAAGGGCCTCAGCCTGACTTGCAAGACATTCAGCAGCAACGGGATGGAAAGTAAAGCAGTTGGGCTGAGGACACTTGCTCCCATGGCAAGGATTTTTAATGAGCGAGGCTCCCGCACCTTTGGGCTTTGTTACAGTGTCATTTGGGAAGACTGTTGCCTAGGGAGCTGTACAGAGCTATAGAGCAGCTAAATGTATGCAAGAGAGAATATACCTCCACAATACACAGCCATTAAATTCGTATTATTTCCATGGCTTGGGAACATTTTTGTGATTAGCACTTGTGTTGTCTAATGGCATCTTCCCTGTGGAGTGTCCAAGGCGGTACTGGACAGCTCAAGGCTATGTCTCCTGTGTACCCAGCATCCTTTCTTCTTGCCTGTTAAGCATGGGTAGATGTACTTTCTGGCAGGGAACTTCCCTCTGCTTCAGTGGCAGGCCAGATGTCCTTAGTGCCTGAGAGTAAAGTCGTACCTTTGTGCGGCAGCTTGCTGGCAGGAACCTGGGACAGATTCACTCCATCCATACCCCTGGATGCTTTTCCTCCCCCCTTCACCACAGTAATCACCTGCCAGCGGCACTGCCCTGCACACCCCATAGTTTCTCAGTGCCTTCATAGCTCCAGCCTCTGCTGCCCCGCTCCCTTGGGGTGCCAATGCTGCGGGCTCCTGCTACCTCCAGCTTCCCATCGATGCGTTGGGAGGCAATGTTGCTGTCCCAGCCATGAGGAGCCACCTTACAACCCCATCCACCTCCCAGAGCTTCTTCCAAGGCCACCTCTGCCTCCTCTTCAGCACTCTCAGTTGCCTTTCCTATTCCAGCAGGGCAATATTTGGGAGCAATAAAGAGATCTCCTGATGTATGCTGCAATCCTTCATGTATATGCCTACAAGGGATGAGATATTTGATAGGCTCCAAAGATGCCCTTTACTGAGCATGCAAAATTGCTCTGGGAAAGCTCTGCAATTATTCTGCAGGATGTACACAGGAAAGATGATGTCTGTCCCCTTCCTCCTTGTATTTAATTGTCCCTAATAAAAGAAGAAGCCTAAAAAGGTGGTAATAAGCCATATTGGAAGCTGGGTCCCATACACCTGCAGAGCCCTGGAGAAGTCTAGAATCACTCTGCCCTTTTTGCTCCTGGCCCTTCTGTCTATTAATAAGCATTATGCTTGTCCGCACCGCTTCCCATCCAGAGATCTCAAAGTACTCTGCATACGTGATTAAGAGCACTCCCTGCCCACATACAGAGCTGTTTGTCAGGATGACTACCCCCCCTTTACAAGGGAGACACTGCAGCTGATAGCGTCAGAGCTGAGACAGCCCCAGATCGTCTGTCTCCCAGACAAGGCCCCTGCATCTCTGGGAAGCAGCTCAGCCTAACAGGACTGCGATTTAAAACCTACCAGTACCATAAGAGACTAATAAATACGGCGCACGGATGAGACCTGTGGCTATCGTCACCTTCCTCTCAGGTGCAGGCATGACTGCCTACAGCCCGGTCTTCAAAAGGGACACTGGTCAGACCCCACCGATTCCTTCAGGCTGGGGTATGTCTTCAAACTGCACCCTGACCCATGGTCAGCACACTTATAAAAACTTGGTCCTTTATCCTTTCATGCCATTTTAAGCTGTGCAGGCTCATAATTAAGGGCTCGAAGTCTCTTCTAGCTCACTCTCATGTGACATTAGTGCTCCCAAAGGTCTTTCCTTAAGAGCTCAAATTTATCTACTTTGCCAACGTTCCCAAGTGTTCAATCAACTGCCTTGTTGGCTTCCTCCACCGCACAGTGCGGGGGGCTGAGATCCTTCTCCCTGAGATAAAAACATTGCACTCTGCAAATTCCTCAAATGTATAAAATGTGAGCTAAGTTTCCTCCGGAGACGTGGCTTCCCAGGGCTGTGACACAGAGCTGGGATCCACAGATCCAGCACAGGGACCTTTAGGTTTTGCTTGCCATTCATCCCTCCTCCGAGCAGGTAATCCCACTAATGCCTGATGCACATAGAGAGACTTGTTAAGATGGGGCTAGTTAGCTCAGGGAGACAAACGTGGAGGGACATCGGGGTGAAAACCAAAGCCATCAGCAACGTGCAAGAAAGAGAATAAATGTTTTTCTACATGGCTTTTCTTAGTAGATGAACTAGATTGCATTCAGAAAATGTGAAAGGTAGCGATTTGACGATAAAAGTAACTATTTTTCTATGCTGTGCATAGTGATATATGGAACTTGCCGCTACAAGATGCTGCTGGTGCTGAGTGTAGGATTCGGGAAAAGAGGAGACATTTTGATGGATAGTAGATCATTCATCACTGGACAGGATAGTCCATTTGAAATAGATCTAAATCTTCAGGCTTCAACCTCTCACAATTGTCTAGCATAGGATTTCTTGTATCTTCTGAAACCTACAACGTCGATCAATGTAAGAGACAAAGGACAAAAGGAGACAGATGTGCTCAAGTGAAGATCACTGTGGCATATTTTCATTTCCATGCAGAAGCAAAAATTACGTGTCTTCCAGCCTGTGTGCTGACACTTAGCTCTCATTGGTTTGGTTTTTGTCAGCTGAAGCAGGTTCAGGTTAAGTTCTGATGAGATTTGAGCCGGTCCAGCGGTGCTTAGGCTGCCACTTCCCCTGCCTGTGCTGTTGATTTTAATAGACTGCCAGCATCCTGGCAACTTTGTGTGGTGCTGGTTTACGAATAATGCTGCATTACAACAGAATATGGTATTGTCCTATTCTTTGGATGTTACCCCTCGGCAATGAGAGCAAGGGCATTTATTCCCAGTACAGCCAGCCTCTAACCAAGCAAAGTGCTGGGATTACTTGGAGCTGAACGGGGTTAGCAGTCAGACAATCTCGGCTCTGGATAAAAGATTTCAGAGCAGAAATGTAGTTTCGTTCTGTAAGTTCACGGTGGGTTTGTGTGTGGGAGTACAGGGCACATGGGAACTGCGTTTTGCTAGCAAAGCAGGATTGCTCCTAGGCAGTCCTTGTGTGGGAGAACTTGGAGGAAAAGCCAAGGACCAGGCGGGCAGCAGTAGCTCGCAGATCCTGCTTCCCCTGAGGTGATGCTCCCCGTGTGCTGTAGCAGGGCAGCCTGGCTCCTGAAGACACTGGCTCTAAGGGCAGGACCAGAGATGCAGTTTAAGCAAGGTCCTCTGCGTCTGACAGAAATCTCCTCGTATCCCTTGCTAGAAACAGCACAGCTGACCCTTGTCTGGTGGGAGTAGAGGCTGCTGGTTCCTTTCCCCCTTTGTGCCCCAGTCGTTAAAGTAGGATGGTTAATATTCATCTCACCCTGAGCCTTCCTCATTCTGAAAGCATGCTAAAAAATCAGCTGTTAGGGGATATTTCTCCTAGGACTGGCAGATTTAATGTATTATTATGGTTCTGTCCATAGCCCCAAGTCAGGCAGCAGTGCTGGGCTTCCTGCAAGAGAGACTTCCTGGCTCCCCGAAGCCCTGGCTGTGCCCACAGCAACAGGAGTGCCGTTCATCGGGGCAAAACTGCGCCCAGTGCCAGCTCAGGGGCCAGTGCTGGGTGAGCCTGGGTGGCAGAAAGGGATCTGGTCCTCTCTGCAGGGCTGGGGTGCCTTCCTCACCGGGGGTGGTCCAGCCTAGTGCCTGGGTTGAGTCCTCCCTTCCCCTTTCTCCCGCACGGATCACCAGGGTGATCTTAGCTTTCTCCCTGCTGATACTCCATTCTCGGGATCCTTCCCTCCAGCGGCCCTTCCCCCGGCCCAGATCCACACAAAGGTGAAAAGGAAGGAGGCGCCGATGACTTTCCTGTATCTGCCAGCTTCCCTGTCCACCTCTGACGTGAATGAGGCCCTTCATGTGCTCCTCTTGAGCAAACACAGATGCTTTTGTTTTATGGGCTGGTGGGACGGGATGGAATTAATAAATCAGAGCGCCAGTGCTGTGCTGCCACATTCCTGCAATTTTAAGGCAAGATCACACACGAAAAAATGCAGAAGCAAAATAGGCAATCTCTTCAGAGAGAGTTCAGATGCTGTGACTATGCCTCTTGCTTGCTGTGCCACTCGGTCTCCCTCTCCCTTGCCCTTGTTCATTCCTCCTCGTTTCTCCTGCTCTCTCATTCCCTTTAACCTCATCTCTTCTTTTGTTCCCTCTCTTTCCCTCAGGACCTGCTTAATATCTCACCTACACCCATTTTTTTGTCCCTCACCTTCCTTTCGTCTGTGCTTCCCTTACCCCGCCACACACTAAGGTCTGCCCAAGGCTTGTCCACTCATGTATGAAGTTCAATGTCCCTTGTGCAAGCCCAGGAGCCAGGAACACCTCAGCTCTTACAGTGTGACCCCAGATGGCTCTTTTTATGCCTGCTTCTTCTTCCCTGCCTCAGTTTCTCCTCGGAAGGAGAATGGTGCTGAGTGGTTCAGTGAATGACTCTGGGGATAAAAAAACACCAAGTATTACTGTTCTCTCAGATATGGTATTTAGCAGTATTTCTGTAAGCAAAATTAGATCCTGCCCCAGAACTGGCGGGCCTTCTATCTCCTTGAAGGCTAACCAGAAATACTTTGCCAGGCTTTGCCTGAAATGAATTCTTTTGAGCCAGATAACAAGTTTTTAACATCTCTTCTTGGCTACCATCAGGTGGTAAGGGGCTAGGAGATAAATCTTTTTTCTGCTTTATAATTAGCTAACTGTATGTTGGGCTTCAAGGAGGGCAATGCGAACTGTGTTAGTATAAGCTACTGTCAAGGGGCGGAGACACTTTTTACTCACTGCACGGGTTGTTTTGTGGGTTGTTTTTTTTCCTAATGAGCTTAGGCACTTGAAAGTCATTTCCCCAGAGTGCTTATACATTGTTGTGCTTATCTTACCTGTGGGGGAACTGAGGCATTGAAGCAGGTGAAATGATTTGCCCAGATCCACGTACTTATGCATAGTTAGAGCCAGAAAAAGAACCAAGAAATCTTGTTTCACAGTTGAGTGCTTTATCCTCTGGCCTCAGAGGAGGCCAGCAAAGACCTTTATCTTGTTTAGATGAGTGGATAGTCATTCCAAGAGGATGCTGGGGCAAGGATATCTTTCTGTACTAATACATGTCTTAAAGAGTCCTGTTGCTAAGCGGCTTCAATGATAGATCATGCATCTTCTTCACTAAGCATTAAAATAATTTTTTAATCATTAAAGCTAATATAGAATCCTCAGAAACATCCAAATCTCGCAGCAGGGGCTCAAATTAGCAAGCAAACAGAAACCAAATCCTGATTGTCCCTGTGCACCTCTACAAAGCCCACAGGCAGCATCTGCTGAAGTCAAACACGAGCCTGGTGAGCTGTATCTCAGCGCTGGGCAGGGCAGTCAGAGGCAAGCTGACAAATCCTACTGCTCCAAAGTCCACAACAAGTTTCCTTCATCCCTTGGACATGTGTGCCAGCTCCTCATCTCTGTGGAGCAATAGGAAAAGAGGTAGGGGCATTAACAACCAGGAGGTAGCTGAGGTGTCCCTTGGCAGATCTTTAGAAAGGAGAAATTATTTGCATTTTGGCAAGTGCTATCAAGTGGCAGATCTCAGCCTGGCCAGTACTTCTCCCCCATTCCATATTTTTTTCCCCCTGGGAACCACATCCTTTATCCTACTCCCATCAACGTCTTGCAGGCTCTGTTTTATCAACAACTAGATATTTCAGGTGTCCTCTCCAATCCAGCCCCTTGCTCTGCCTTCATTCACATGTCTCCCCTCCACCTTGGGACACCACCACCTCTTGCACTGTAGCAGCACATAGGCTTCTCCATAGCTCCTCCAGTAATCCCAGTGCGTTTCCCGTTCTGGTTAGCAACTCTCCTGCTGTTTCCTGTTGTCCTTAAACCTACAGCACTTGTCAGCATGTTATCAAATGATAACAGGAACTTTCTTTACAGCAGAAGTGATGTATCTAACTTCCATGTTAGAACGGGACTCATGGAGCACTGAAGAAAACACAACAAATCTCTTATTACTCAATATGTATCAGCAGCTCCATTACAAGGGAAGGCACAGGATGCTGCTAAGCACTTTCCTAACATCCAGTTATCGCTGCTGACCTGGATGCTAAGAAGACTTTTGTGACTGAATATAGTTTACCCCAAAGGTTTCTTTGGGAAGGATAATTCAAAATTGCTCCTACCACCTCCAAGAGCCTTCGTGCGTGGCGCTCCCTCCTCTTGTCACCCTCCTGAGAACGCATCCGGTACTGTTTGTGTATCATGACCAGCCTCCCCACTTGCGCTCACAGTCACAACATTAACCTGCTAGAGAAACTCTGCACACTTCATCCCACCTATCAGCCTCTTCTGGAGGTGCTGCAGAGGACCCCCGTGGCTTTCCTGTCACCACCTACTGCCATTCAGCTTTAGATAAGCTGCCATCAGCAAGTTTTGTTCATAGTCTAGCAAGCCAAGCCATGCTTGGATTGTAGCTCCCTGGAAGTCAAACCAAGTCCTGCAGCTGTTAAACGCTGGTGCAAAATAGTCACTAGACATGATTTCTGCTCTTTTGTACTCCACTCTGCATGGCACTTATCAGATAGCTAAAATCTGATAGTAGATATTTCTCTCCTAAGCCCAACATGGGTCCTGACCTGAGCATCAGACAACAACACACAAATGGCCTAGAAGTTAGTTACAGCAGCAGAATCAGCCAGTTTCTTCCTTCTTCCTCCCCAAGAAGTTTTGGGGTGTTTCTCTTGCCTAGGAACTGTTGCTGGCCCTTTGGGGGTATATTTTGCAGAGCTGGTAAGGGATGGAAGCAGGAGCGTTCACACATGTGTGTGGGAAGCTGGGAATGCCTCACCTGGCTTGTGGACATCCACAGACATCCTCACAGAGAACTGCTTTTGGCCTCACCCTGTTGTAGCTCAGAAACCCCAAGGTGTCTGTCGCACTGAGGAAGCACTTACAAGATGAAGTTGACAGAAGACCGGCATGCCAGGCACCAGCGAGAGATGCAAGGTGTGTGCATGCCTGCAGGATTTTGGGAAGGAAAGGGGTAGGATCAACCTTAGTAACATCATCCGAAGGTTAGCCCAATTTGGGTAACACTCAGCATCCCTCTGCTGGGAGGGAGTTAGTAAGTTGAAGAAGGAGTCTTTACTGCAGAAAGAGAGAAAAGGCTGTTCACCAGTCACGTAACGTACAGAATCTGGTTAAGGACAAAGACTAGAAAGCAACCAGAAGTGTGCTCTGGGGGTGGGAGATCATTGTCCAGCGAGGACAAATCAGACCACTGTTTTAAGACATTCCTGAGCTTCTAGAGATCCAGTTTCTAGTTCTGCAGCTGCCACTTTGACCAGCATCGGTCTCTGTGAGGAGCCTACACACTGACCCGATGCTCGGAAAGCTTTTAGATAACCAGAGGTTGCTTTCCTCCCCACAACACAAGGAGAGAGCCAGATCCACCCTCAAATCAGGAGAGATTCAGATCCACCTCTAAGACTTACCGCAGCAGCCCATTTCTCGTTTCAATGAGAGATGTTTCAACGAGAGACTAGTCTTTGTCTGCCAACCTGATCTGCCTTTGAAGTGAGCTCAAAGGGCTCTCAAAGTGCAGAGAAGGGTTAAAAAACAAAAAAGCTTAGTTCATCTTTCCCCTCCAACCCGAAGTATCTGTTCCTCAGTTGTTCTGCCCAAGGCCAACTGGCAGCCGATACACGTGGAAGGGAGGTAGGAAGGACAGCACTTCTCAGCAACCCTGAGCGCAGAGATGTCAGAGCTGAGGAGAGACATCTCACAGCATTTTCTTGCTGGTATTTGTGCAAAGATGGCACTCCAAGCTCAAGGGACATACAGAGCAGATAACTTACCAGCTTGGAGGGTAGCCTCAACCCCTTACTGCATACAGGTCTTGAGCAGCCTGAAGCACACAAATTCACAGATAAGCCCCCAAGTACAATACAGCATAGGCTGACCTCCCTCCCAGGAGAAGGTTTACAGACACCATGTGCAAAGGCCAGTTTCAGCCCAGGTTATTTTCATGTGCAATTAAGGAGCACAAGAGAGAGCAATCCCTATACAAGCAAGCCCTATAGTGAGCCCTGTGCACTCCAAGAGAGAGCGAGCAGAGTTTGTTTCTTGTGCTGTGAGCTTGTCTGCCTTCAGTTCCCTCATAGCCTTCCTTGCCTTCCCAACAGCAAGCCTCTTCCATTTTAACAGTGCAAGACCTGGAAAAACAGAAACCAAAGCCTACACCTTTTCTGGTAGGACTGGATTATGGTCAGAAAGGGGCATTTGGTTTTTGCTACTCCTCAGCTCCATCTGTTTACCCAAATGCATCCACTGCATACTTTTTCTACAAAGAAAAACTTCTTTCTGTCATGATGTGGGGTTATCTTCTGCTGGTGCTTGAGTTAGATGTTTTGACTATTGCACTGCCTGCTCCCCTGGCGTTCCCAGAAGGTGAGAGTCATGTATAGGTCTCTTGATCTCGGACGCCCTGGCACCTAATTTGGATGTGGCCTGCTTATGGTCCAGAGTCAACAGCTTCCCTGTTAGGACAGGGAAGGACAGCAGGACGGCCTCGGCAGGACGCTGGCCATCACCTTCCTGACCCTTCTTTCCTTTGCTGCCTTCCTCCCTTTTCATTTCACACACAGCACAGGAGAACACCGTTGGTTTCTAACTCTCTAATTTTCTTTCTGGCGTTTCTTTTAATAGAACCCAAGCTATACAGATCATCTGTGGCATTCAAGGTACAAATCAAGCAGCAGACCATAACGTATAGCTATTGCAAAAGATAATTCTCTAGGTGCCACTTTATTTCTCCATTCTACATTTGTTTTTAAAAGCGTCTGCACGACACTTGGATGCCACACAGCAAGAGGCAAATCTAATGAGTGCTGATGATTTATTCGGAGGAAGAGATCAGAATTAGCATTTGGGTCCATCTCAGCTAGTTATGGAGCGAGCGTGTTTCACACAGCTCAGAGAGCTGCAACAGCAAAAACGTCCATCAAGGAGCCCAAAGCGGTATTTCTCCTCTTTCTGCTTCTCACTTAACCAGCACCTGCATGATGTGGTGGCAACTCATCAGTGCTGGCCAGCATCTGTTCTGTCTTAATCTATGGAGCGGCCACCCACAAAAATATTCTACCCAAATTTGCTGTTTGCATGAGGCTTTTATTGATCACATAATTAAGCCAGCATTCCCAAATGAAAACTCCAGGGGACTGGTGTCTGTACACCACATACATCCTCTGCCCTCAGTTGCTTCCGTGCAATAAGGGGTCTGGACTCTGATTCTTCATGGTGCCAGCACACATGTGTAATCATTAAAATGGCAGTATTTCCACAAGTTTTGGGAAGACAGTAGACATCTTTAGCTATGTCTGTGTTTTAAATGGTGTAATTGCTGTTCCACTTGTTTGCAGTGTGATTTCATCCAGAGCGGCTTCTCCTTTGGTTTCTTTTGCCCTCCCTAGGAGTAACTGGGAAGTCCAGCAGGGAAGAGCATGTCGACATTGGCTTTGAAAGTAGGAGGAAAACAAGCTGTCTAAATCAATCAAGAGTGTGTATTAGTGGTAGTATGTTCCTCTGGAAGTCTGCATTTGATGTCATATTGACATGTAGCTAAGATCAAAGCCCATCTCTGCATCCCGGCTGCTACCAGAGGAACTGCATTGGCCTTTGGTCCCCATATCTTTGTAAGGAACTTGTGATCAACGTGATTTATTTTTTTTCCCCAAACAAGCACCTGTGAAATGTAATTATCCATCAAATAGTGCCTAATGCCCTTTTCTCTGAAAAAGTAATTCCTCTCTGTCTTTGAAAATGTTCTGGAAGCAAATAATACGGGTTTTTCCTTTCTGCTTTTGTAAGAAACCTGTAAAATGACAGCTCCCACTCCTGCTGAACAGGCATCAGCTGTTAACTCAGTAGGAAAAGCTCTGGATGCAATGTACAGATACTTTGGAACAATCCAGTATTGTTTTTGCTTCCTTAGAATTATTTTGCCTCCTCAGAAAAAAAGAAAGCTCTTTTTTTTTTTTTTTTTTTTTGGATAATGCAGATATTGGGCTGATTCACGCTGATACATTTGGAATGATTATTCTGTAATAGTCATCAGCGCCTAAAAAGGACCTCGGTTCTGCCAGAGCTTGGCAGCAGGGGAGAGAAGTCAATGTTTGAATAAGCCCCCGACTTCCCTTTCAAAAGAGGATAACTCCAAGCAGAGAGGTCTCTCAGGAGAGAGCTGGCTTTCTCAGGAGACATCTGGGACCTCCTGCGTCTGTTTGGCCCTGAGCTGCCAATCTTTCTCTGGGTATTTCTGGCACCCCTGGATTGCGGCTCTGCAGCGCAGGTGCAGAAAAATTGGGACAGGGTGGAAGGCTTCGTCCCTCTGAGTCACAGCCCACCCTCGCCAAAGCTCAGGGGGATGGAAAGGCAGTGACAGGTCGCATGGGTCGATCATGAAGGACATTGCGGTCTGGGATGATTAAAAATAGCCTGGGTTAGACCTCCTTTTGCAGGCTCAGGAAGGCTTCCTGCATAGCTGGACTTTGCAGCCAAGTTCAAGGTCTAGTCTATATCCGAACTGGGTTATCTGTGTTCCTGCTGATAGCCCAGATAGTGCCTGGATACCCTTGATCTACCTGGGGATAGGAGGCTGAGCCACGCACTGTCTCAAAAGTATTGTCTCCCGTGGGACCTAGCCAGCAGATTTAATTAGCTTCGTCAACGTTTCCTTTTTGTTTTCTGTTGGGATTTTTTTGCCTTTTTTTTTTTTTTTTTTTTAAACTTGGGAACAAAGCCCTGTATAAAGCATCACCCTCCCCCACTCCGTGCTGCTCAGACACAAGCCACACGTCTGGGATAAGGATGCTCTTGGGAAAGGCGCTGTGCCGAGCTGTTTACGGACCAAGGTTGGAGGAAGATGCTTGACTTGGGTTCACACAGGCGGTGAAGGGATGCGGGGGGTGGGGGGGTGCACGGCGTGTTCTCCAAGGACAAGCCTGGTTTCTGAGCTGAAGTAACTGCAGTCCCATATGGCAAAGGGATCAGAGCTGGCAGGGAGAGGATGAAGCCTTTCTTTACATCTGAGGAAGAAGTGTGCGGGCTTGGGAAGGGCGGCTGTTTCACTGGGAGTGACTCACTTCCCGGGGAAGTTGTCCCCGCAGGAGCCCGTCACCGAGTGACAAAGCGTAGATGGGGCCGAACCTTGAAACCCCACAGCTGCTGGTAGCTCCACTCTTCCTGCCCTGGGGAAGGACCTGGCCATCCTTCCCCATATTGTTTTATTATTTGTAGTTCTCTGGTTTTTTCTCTCCAGGGGGCTCACTTAATTTTGCCTCACCCTCTGTCCCCACAAGCGATAGGGAAGTGCTCACCTCATTCAGATGTCAGGCATCGCTTGCCCGGAGCCATTCACAAGGTCTGCAGCAGAGGGATGATTAAAACCCCCATCAGAAGAGCACCCTTCCACCTTTGGACAGGACCGTGGTGGCCTGCATTGCCTGTGCTACTGGGAGGTCAAGATCCCAGTTCTGGGTTTAGAAAAGAGCCTTTCCCTTCCCTGTTCCATCATGAACATCTACTTTCCTAGAAAAAAATCCTTTTTTTTTTTTTCCTTTGCTTTTCAGCCACCCAGTTCCAGCAGAATTTAGGGGAGGAATTGCTGGTTATTGAGCAGAAAACCCAATCTCCTTTTTCCCCCTTCTGTTTTCCACCCCCACAAGCAATACAGCTGGACATGAACCCTCAGGCACTGTCCTTTAGATCTAGCCTGTCCTTTCTGTCCTACATCGACGCCATTCCCGCAGAACTGTCTCAGGGTCAGAGGAGTCCTGCTGATGAGAAATGTCCTGTTGTGACTGTGTTTGCACAGTAATTACCCCTGCTTATCCCAGAGCAATAACCCATTCCACCCACTTCTGTGATTCCTTGAATCCATCCTCCCACTTTATTGTGCACATCTCGAGCAGGCAGGAGACTGCCCAGTGAGGGGAAGCGCTGCAGCATCTTGGCGTGCCTCAATTTTAAACAGTATTGAAGTTTCGGCTGAAGGCTCTGATGGGCCCAAGGGAATGAGGGGCGGAGAGGGGACAGCAGCTTCCTGTGGATTTCAGCAAAGCAGAGACGGAGCCGTTGCTGATCACCACAAATACCGGCACTGCCATGAATTATGCATTCCTTGTTTAAAGAGAGGTCGCTCTCATCAATAATTGAAAGCTCCCTGCTCTGCCTTCAGCATCACATCTCCCACACCGGGAGTTAGGGAACTTATGAAATCTGCATGGACTTCCTCAAGGTGGCTAGGGGCTGATGGAGAGAGGCAGCAAAATGCAGGCAAAACAAACCAAAAACCCTGCTGACAGTTTTGGTGCATGAAATTAAGAGTCATCTGCACCTGCTGGCAGCTCTGCTCCAGTTCTGCCCCCCACACTCCTTTCTCCTCCCCTCTCCACGCCTCTCTCCTCCCAGGGCACGCACTGAACGGGTAGGCTTGCAAACATGGTACAAACCGAGATTAGAGGGTGTTTCTTGAAGCTTTTGGCTCCATTATCTGAGACGAGTTTGCTTTGGGTGCTTGCCTAGAAAAGTCTTTACACTGGATGGCAGGATGTTCCCAGGGGAAGTCTGAACTCTGCAATGTGTCCCTCTGGGAAGATAATGATCTCTAGAGTCTGTGTCTCAGACTACTGACATACAGTCCTGGGGCTGGGGTTGATCCAGCATTCAGGGCCTTGTAAGCCTGGCTCAGACAGGCTGGCTGCCCTGAACCACAGGCTGCAAAATCATCTTACCTGCAGAGCAAACTTTTTGAAAGGTGTGATGATTCTTGTGCTGAATCAGGCAAGTGGAGGGCAGAACTGAAACCTCAGAACAGAATTAGCAAAGCCTGTGTGATCCTAACCGTTTCAGAGTTATCAAAGAGGACATAAAATTGAACAGCTTTTCAACAGGACTATAGGAAAACCGCAGGCACCTGAACTCACATCAGCCTTCTAAACCCCAGCCAGCTGGGCCTCTCCCTAGCTTTCACCTTTCTGTACCGTTCACCCACACACGTCCTTTCCAACTACTCCACAACTCAGGGAGGAAGTCACACACCTGACTTCTTACAGTTGTATCTGAGCTGTGACGCTGCCTGGGTTGTTCTCCAGCCTGGGAATCCTTATCCCTCTCCCAACATCTGAGCTGCCCTGCCTGTAGCAAGTTGTACCTTGTGTTGATATTTAGTCAACAGCAGATGAAGGGATCAGTCACATGTGATGCTCTGAGCCTCAGCCAGATCTTGCTTCTCTTCAGCATCAGTCTGGGGCATCCATGCTGGGGCTGGGCACTTCCCACCATGTGCTTCTCTCATTCTCTTCTCCTGAATCCTTTCAGATTAATGCCCCCTGCATCAGCACATGAGCTTAAACGGAGACTGGATGCTATTGCGTCCTGGGAATTGAGAAGTCTGACAAAGCAGCGTGAAGCGAGAGTAGTACGAGAAACATTTTGTCCTTATCATTCTTAGCTTTGTGTTCTGTGTGTGTGTGTTTGTTTATTTTTTAATGGAGAACAGAAGATTGATGGATGAAATTAAGAAGAGGGATGTGTAATTGGAAAACAGCTCAAGAAGGCTACAGGCAGCATATTGAAGGCATCCATCAAACATCCAGCTAATGTTGTTAAGGGTGTGTAACACAAACAGGGGCTGCAGGAGACACTAGGAAAAAAATAAAAGGGAAGAGAAAGGGGAGTAGGCAGGACAGGGGAAATAGGAAGGGAGGAGAAGAGCCAGCAAGAGAGTACAATCAATAATATTTGTATTGCAATCGCATCCAAAGGCTCCTGTTGGGATCAGTGCGGGACTGTACAAGCACATTAAGAGACAGTCCCTGCCCTCTACAGCTTAAACCCAGGAATTACGGGATGATCGCTGGAGATGGGTTTAGATGATCACAAAATTTTCTTCTGATCTTGAATCTCATTTAATAGAATCTACTCTGAATGGGTTTAAAGGCAGGAGGAAGGTAGCTGGTTGTGCCAAGAATACACGCAGTAATGTCTGCCAGCCAGGCATGCAATTAATCTGAGCCACTTAGGGGACTTTGTTTTTTAATTATAAAAAGTAGGTAAAAATACATGCAGTAAACCTCCGTAAGCCCCACGGGAGCCATCAGCAGGCTACCTAGAGGCATTGACATGTGACTGGTTTTTGATGCTATGTTTTCAAGGAGATGGGCTGATGCTTTAAGGGACCACTTTGTGGGAAATATTCCATGTGGGGTGGACATTAAGAAAATGCAAAGGGTCTTTGTGTGGGGAAGGACAGAAGACAAAGCCTAAAATTATTAGTACACCGGGGGTTCCTCTAGTCTTGGAAACAAGGAAGAAGAGAGACTCTTAAGGACTGAGAAAAGGCAGGTGAAAGATGTAAAGGAGCAGAGAAGAGCACAAGCATGATGGATACAGGGGGCGGCACTGGGGGAGAGAAGGTAAGGTTTTAGAGAGAAAATAAATTATTCCAAGACAGATTTTCTGAAAATGGCATTAAAATCAGACTCCTCTGTGAGATTCGCAAGTGACCTGGTGCTTTATGCAGGGTTTAACTTCTTCAGCGTTGCACGCTTTGGAAAAGCAATAGAGAGAGAAGGTGCATGTAGAAATAAATGAGCAAGGAGCACCAGGGGAGCTGCACACACAGACAGCATCTCTGCTTTTCTGCAGTGTTCAGGAAACATGAACAGGGCTGGCTGTGAGGAGGAGGAGGAGAAAGAACTAGAAAGGGAATTCGTTAAAGCTCTTCTAACTCTGATCCACTCTCCTCTGTGCTCTCTTGGTAACACAGCTGCCACCGCCACCTCCTCCTCTCCTTCCCTCCAGAAGCGGCCCGAGTTTGCAGCAGCGGCAGGCCCGCTGCATAGAAACTGTGCCTGTATAATTAAGGGCTTTTATTAAAGGAAAAAAAACACTGGCTGCCTGACTGTGTCATAGGGACATTTGTAATTGCAAGCATCTCAGAGGAAGCAAGGAGCTGTGATGACCCGGAGCCAGGGCCCGGTCGGACCTAGGCGTCTGCTGCCATTATGAGGCAGTGCAAAGCCTTCCTTGGCTTTCTTCGGTGGCTTTTTCTGTTCTTGTGGCCCCAAGTGATGGGAAGCTTTGCTCTGTGCTGCTACTCTGGTAAGGGAAGGGATTTTTTGGAGGGAAAGCAGCTCCTGCTGTGGGTAACACCATCCCGCCCTGTGTCCAGCCTAAATCTGTAGCTTGCCAAACACCTATGCCTTCGGCACTACAGCTTGAAGGAGACTCTTGCACCTGCCCTGGACCCAGCCATTAGAGAGCAACAAAATTATGCAGAGCCAGCATGTCTGCTGCACAAGGCTCCTGCTGGCATCACCAAAACACTCCTATGTGCCCCTGGCCACACAGGCTCCTTGGCTTTCACTAGCTTGAAAGTAGAGGAATGGCCACCACAGTGTTCCCTGCATGAGAAGGTGAGAAGCACTAGAGCTTATCGCCACAAATGGTTAGTTTGGGGACAAATGGAGATAGGTTCCCTAGAAGGATTTCTCCAGTGGGGTACCATTGGTGTCTAACAAGGAATGAGCTCATGTTGCAGCAATTTCCTTAATAGGGCTTGTATGTATCTACTTGCCTGCCAGAAGACTTGCTGAGACATGCTAGTCTTCTGTCAGATTTTGCTGAAATGGGTTTGATAGTTATTGTCAGTAGGGGAATGGTGAGCCCTGCAATCACATAATCCTTGTTTTCTCAGAAGCCCAAGGTAAAATGTCAGGGAAATAATTAAAGACAGGTCCCACGAAGGTCCCAGAGGATTAATTTAGAGCAGCATCCCCTGATACCTTGCAGGAGTACCATGCGGCTGCTGTCACTGCAAAGCAGAGCCCTTTCAGACCAGTCACCATGTTTCATCTCATACGATTCTCTAAGGCCGAAGCAAGGCAATCCTTCTTCCCCTTTGGGCAGATACAGAGCTGCTGGGCCCAGATCCGGGGCAAGGAGTTTCCTTTGCACTCAATGTGCCTACGTCCCTTTGAGGACCTTTGTTTTAGACGAATGGCCTTCAGTACATCTACGAAATCCCTGGCAAAGCAGTGATTTAGAGCCAACCAATTTGAACCTCCTTTGTATCAGTGTGATGCCATCATCCTCTTCCCTCAAATTGCCTTCAGCCTAGGAGAGCAAGAGGGTCTGGTGGGGCTGTGCCATTCAGCAGCTCTCCGATTCCCAGGGCGTGTGGCTGTAGTTTCCCAACAGAAATCTCTCCGCAGGAGGCTTACGAAAGTTATATGTTCCTTTTAGCCTCCTAGTGGGCATTGCTGTGGTAGCGAGGAAGTTCACCAGGAGAAGTATTTGGGTAATCCCAGAGGAAACAGATTACAGTTATTGCCAGGAGGGAGAGTGGAATAAAATCTAGCCATCAAACATCAGGCAATCTGTTTAGAGTGATAGCAGAAAGCCTTCAGATGGTAACAAGTAACTTTATACCACTCAATGTTTCTGTGGGCTGCTGTTCTGCCGCAGCAGAAGTGGATCCCTCTTTCTGGAGCACTGCTTTTGTTGCTGGTGTGCAGTAACAGTATTGGGAGATGTTGTACCCAGAAAGGGACCAAAGCAGAAGCTAGAAGTTGGAGGAAAACGTTCCTGACAGTGTGCCAGAGCCATGCAGAAGGCAGCACGTGCACTAGTCAAGCCCATTTGATGTTGGCATTCCAGAAGTCATCTCTGGGATCTCATGCTTATATGACTTACTGCACACAGGCTGTTAAAGTTCTTCCAAACCGGTGAGCCAGGGCTGGGATCTCATCACACCATGACTACACACAGGGCTGAGTTACATCCCTGAACAAGTGGTCCGCAATAGATGTTCAAGTACTCCAGTCTGTATTTTCCAAACTGAGCATTGATGTTGGATATTTTGTTGAAGGCATGGCTACCTTGAGAAGCCAAGGATCTGATTTCCAGACAGACTGACTGCTCATTAATCATATTAACTAATGGGAGCTGAAGGTGCTCAACAACTGTGAAAAATTGAGCATGTGACTACTGTAGCTTGGACCACCTGTAAATAAGCCACCCCCTGTTGTTGATTATTCCTGACACTTTTGTCCTTTATTTCCCTTTATTTTCTTTTAGTTCCTCTCACCATATAGAAGGAGTTTTGAAAACAAATGTTAACTATTGCAGTTCCCCAGATCTCATGATCATGTACATTACAGAAATGCTAAGAAAGAAATTAAAAGTATTCTGAAGTCTTTGTTTTAAACTAAATGCTGCAGTGGCCAAACACTGTAAGCCCAGAGTAGAAAGGGATGTGGAATAATTAAACTTTTAGCAGGCATCACCAGTGCTGTGGAATGACAGAGGCAGGGATTTCATGGAAAACATAGTAGGTGATAGTGTGCACCACTGATTGCCTCAATGCATCTGCTTAAGGAGGATGAATTAAAACTACAGGAGTGAAAGAGATGCTGGCTATCTTGAGGATATCTGACATTTTCTGTTTTGTCTGCTTGCATATGCAGGAACACAAATCTTGCGCATAGTTTTAAAAAATTCTACAAAAGAAGCAAATTAAATGGTCGACACAAACTCAGGAATGAATACCAGCCCCGGAGAGGGGGCAAGTAACAGTCTTCTCTGGCTTCGGAGTCAGCAACATGAACAACCCTAAGTCAAGGACAGTGGGTTCATCATGAGGCAGTGGGAGGTTCTTTATAGCAACATAATTTGATGAAAGCTTCTATTCAATAGCACAGGAATTGGCCAGGGCAGCTGGATAATGGTTTGGGCCTGCAGCATTAATGGGGTTCCTTGTAAACTTATACTTAGACAAACGATTTGCTGGATCACGGCCCAACATTTATCATGCCTCTCTCCAAGCAAGCCAAACTCAGCCTGTTAGTTTGGCCTCTAGACTTACTGTCCTAATGTTTGTGTGACTGATACTTCAGAGGCCTTACTCTTTTTTTTCTGCTCTGAAAGGTAGAGAGGAGAGATGCCTGGGCATTGGAAGCTCTCTGCAGCATGCTGAGGAGACGTAACCTTCTTACCACGCTCCTGATCGCCTTGCCATGGGCTCTTCTGCTAACTTTGTGGCACCAGTACCCAACCACCCGCTACCTCAGCCTGCTGAGAAGTAAGTGCAAGAGTTCTGCTGTCAGTGTGCTGGTGGTTGTGATGATTGCTGGTGCGAAGACTTGGTAGGAGATGCTCTCTCATGAGAAGGGTTAAACAAAGACAAACGTGCCTGAAGGCCCCCTCAGGGTTTGCCTATAGCAGGCATACAAACTGTTCTTAAGAGTGCGTTAAAGATGCCCCTTAGGCTGGCTTTGGGGAGAAGGGTGCTGATGTGCTGAGCACTGACTACAGACAGATGTGTCCCCAGTCACTCCTTGGAGAAGAGGCAGCTTGGCAGTGATTAGTTCTCTAACATCTTTCTTCTTCTTCCTTCCTTCATTTTGTCCCAGAAGAGACAGATGAGAACGTGACCTCTAAAGCTCTCCTCAATGGTACATCTGCACTGAGAGAAGAAGGCTTCCCATCATGCATTCGGCAGCAGCAAAGCATAGGAGCAACGCCTAAAGTCATCCAGAATTATGTGTACTCCAGGCCTCCCCCATGGTCAGACACCTTGCCAACCATCTTTGTTATCACCCCTACCTACACTCGGCCAGTACAAAAAGCTGAGCTGACCCGACTGGCCAACACCTTCCTACACGTACAGAACCTGCACTGGGTGGTGGTGGAGGACTCGCCCCGGAGGACCAACCTGGTATCCAACCTGCTGGAGAAGGCAGGGCTCAACTTCACCCACCTCAATGTCGAGACACCCAAGAGTTTGAAGCTGGGACTGTCCTGGATCCCATCCCATACCCCAAGGGGGACACTACAGAGGAACCTGGGGCTGCACTGGCTGAGGGACAGCTTCAGCAACACCGCACCACCGGAAGGGGTAGTGTATTTTGCTGATGATGATAACACCTACAGCCTGGAGCTCTTTGAAGAGGTAAGAGCCGTAAAATTACATGGGGCAGAGAAGGAGGATACAGCTGCAAAGCCTCTTAAGGCCAGATGCACTTGCAAGGACCTCTACATTAGGGCTACCACTTGGACTTTCAGCATCAACTGGGAGACAAGGGTTCTGCCTAGAGCCCTCCTCGCCCAACCCGCACTCAGGGAGCAGGGTATAGGGCATATACAAACCTATAGTTATGCAAATCCAGTAGTCATGCTCTAAAGGGCTGAAAGAGCAAAGAGCACATCTGCCATGGTGCACACCATGCAGAGCCCCTTTTGCCAGGGTCCAGAGGATATATACTCCAGAATTTATACATCTCCTCAGGGACAACTGACCTGATTTAAATAAGCACCAAAGACAAACTTCTAGCAAAGCATGAATCTGCACTGTTGTAAGAGTGTGATCGGTAGGGGATGTTAGAAAAGTTGACTGCCTTTCTAATCCATCTTTTCTCCTTGACTGCTCTTCTGTACTCTGAGTTCCAACCACCACAACAGGGCTGTGCCCTTGGGATCACAGAAGATTACCCAGACTTCTGCTGGAAACCTGGCTTTTGTGAGATGCCAAGTCTATTGTAAACTTACAAAAATGATTATTCAGTGAACTCCCTTGTCAACAATTTAAGCCAAACTGTACTGCACCACTTGAAATACAGTTATGCATCAGAAGACATTTCCAGTTTTCAGAATTTTTTAGATCTCTGCTATGCTCATCCTTTCACATTTCTTTCCAGGTTCTTTCTGACAATTTTGGTAAATCCCACTCTTTTACACAGTAGGCATGGATGGAAGAACAAGGCTGGGGAGGGGGGAGAGTGAAATTTGCAGTAATTGAGGACAAAGATGCATCAGTCAGGGAGGGAGATTACTTGCATGAGGGTGAAGTTGGAATGACTGGAGTTGATAATGCGGAGCTAGAGGCCTGGTAGAAGTTGTGTTTGGCATTTACAAAAATGATAAAATTTTACAAAAAATGATAAAAAGTTCAGATGATATCCGAAAACCAAAGGTTTTCCTTCTGAGGGACTGAACGCGGGCACAGAAAAGCAGCAAGTTTGGTGTTCAGAGAACATTAAAAACATGCATTTGGTGTTCAGAGAACATTGAGCCTTGTGTTTTAACACAAGGCTCAAACAGCCTTGTGGCTTTGCAAGCTGCAGCTCTTCAAGCAGTAGCACAGGTGACGAAGAGCTCATGCTGCCTAAAGCTATTGTGATTTTGTGGGAAGCCAATGGGGCAAGACAAGTGCCAAGAAGAGCAGAGGATGGTACGCTAATGGGTTGGGACAAACCTCGTGGGGTTGAATTCTCACAGCACTGTTTCTTTCTGGCACACAGATGCGCTACACAAGGAGAGTGTCAGTCTGGCCAGTGGCTTTCGTTGGGGGGCTGCGATATGAATCCCCAAAAGTGAGCCCAGCAGGGAAGGTGGTGGGCTGGAAAACCGTCTTTGACCCTAACCGGCCCTTTGCTATTGACATGGCTGGATTTGCTATCAGCATCAAGCTGATACTGGAGAAGCCTCAGGCCAGTTTCAAGCTGGAAGGAGTTAAAGGAGGCTACCAGGAAACCAGTCTGCTGAAGGATCTAGTGACTATGGATGGACTGGAGCCCAAAGCAGCCAACTGCACAAAGGTGAGTAGGACAAGAGACCTTGAAGATACATTCTCTTTGCTGGGTCCTGGCTGCTTTTGCAGCCTCCTGCCATGTTCCTTCACCTTCCGCTGTGCCTGCCCTGTGCTGGCGCACGTCAGCGCCAAACGGTGCTGGGACAGACAGGAAGAGCCTGCCAAATGCTTCACAGATGCGAAGCTCAGAGAGCACTGAGGAACAGTTAGTGCTATGCACTCTAACTGTGCTAATAAAAAGCCTCGGCTGTACAATTTGCACCCAGATTGCTTCTCCAAAATCCAGGAGGATTGGCAGAGGGTTGAGTCTGGGTTTTTGGTCCATAATGACCCCTCTTGTCACTGTTTCATGTGTCTGTGAAGTCTCTCCCAGGTTCAACCCCTTTGAATCACATGCTTCAAACACTGCAGAGGATCCCACCCGATGGAGGCATTGCTCTCAGCGTTTCCATGGCATCCACAGCCCCTGAACTCTTTGTGATTCCCTCTAGGTGTTGGTCTGGCACACAAGAACTGAAAGGCCCACTCTGGTTAATGAAGGCAAGCGTGGATTTACAGACCCCAGAGTAGAGGTGTAAGCAGAGAGTCAGCTCCAGAGTGTGAGTACCCTTGTCTTTATAGTTTTTGGCAAGACAAATAATCTGTACCTGTTTCCTTATTTATGCTGTTATTTCCTCAAGACTGCATATATGATTGCCCGGTAACTCACTTATCATGCCACCCTTTGCACAAGAAGTAGATCCCCATCTTTACCCACTTATGGTCTTGATTTCATACTCATTCAAGCCTCCTTGCAGTCCACATGGAAGCACTGCCTGCATACAGACAGAGAGAAGAGTCGTAGAAGAGTCCTGTGGTTTCACTCAGTAATAATGACAAGCCAAATTCCTTGCTCCCCTATTTCTGCCAGGTCCAAACTCTCTTTAGTGTGGGAATTGTCCTACAGTGTGTGGAAAGAGATCACACTCCTGCAGACGAACCTTTCCCCACCAGCCCTGCCACTTTTGCAGTGCTCCATGCATCCACTTTTATCCTGCATGAACAACCGTGGTGTGGCTGCAGCAGGAAAAGGCTGACAGGACACTTAGATGACCTCAAAGCAGGAACCAGCAAAGAGCAACCTACACAGACTCTCAGAGAGTTTGAGGGGCTCAGTACAACATCGCCAGAGCTAGGAATACATCTGCCGCTGAGGAGAAATAGCGAAGGCATTAGCAGTGCCTTTGTGATCCACAGAGCCAGGTTCAGCAGCAGGAGGGGGGATTATGGCAACCACCACAGGTGAGGGCAGGAATGTATCAGAAATCAGTGATGTGTTCTTAGTGATGAAGAACAGGCTTCAGAGGAGCTGTGACCTCCCCTGCCAGCTGCCATGCCCTCTGATCCCAATGTCTGCCCTTGGCAGATTCCTAGCCCAAAATAATAAAGGTATCCAATTTGGGAGTACCCAGCTCTTTCTGGAATGACTCATATCTGTGGCAGGATACAGGATACTGAATGATTTACTCCTCCTTTGGAAGATATTCCAGGGCTGCTTTCAGTCCTGACCCCAATATACACCTCAGCTCAGCTCTACCAGTGGAAACAAAACTGGCAGCTTTTATACAGGCAGTCATGAGTATTTCAACTTCTGCACTGATCAGCTGTGTGCATTACTAGTAGCTGCATACAGCATTTCCACATCATCTCCTCATCTCTGACTGACAGCCATACAAAGAGGGCAAAGCAATCCCAGCGCCTGCACACCCAGCAGCAGATGGGAAGGACAGGGGTCAGTTCCCTAAACATAGACACCTGGTGCCACCATAGGGACCCTGGGGTGGCCTGCGTGGCCTTCCTATAGGGCACAAACTCTGTACCATATCTGCCAGCTTTTCATTAATATCTCAGATAGCCTAGCAACCCATAAATGATGCTAGACACCTATGCTTGGGCAGCAGCCCCCCTTTTAAACTGTGTTTCTGTGAAATCCACTAGCAGTAACTGGCTCATTTTACATACCCACCCATGCTGGGTCTGCAGTAAAGTTATGATTGTCCAAACTCAGCACATAAGGACAAAGAATCCAGTTAACAGCTCTGGAGGTACCACTTACTTTGTAAAGGATTAGCAGGCTTATAAAAACTCAGATTAGACTTGCCTTGCCTACTTGTCAGAGGAGGGGTTAACTGCTCTGCTACAGATGCAGAGTGTGGATGTGATGTTTTCTTAAACGCGCCGTTTATGTATTGGTGCTTTTGTCCTCACTCCCTCTCCCTGGCCAAACACTCAGCCATCCTCCATGAGAAATGCCACACCCCTGCTATGGATTCTCAAGGGAATGGCTCCCCATAAGTCATTTATTATGGGAAAGGGAAGCAACCAATATGAAAGATCAAGACATTGCCACTCATTCACCAGCAGGACTTGCACCCTTATCTAGAGCCATCCTCCCCGGTGCTTTCAAGCCAGCGTCTTGGCTGGGCCATCTCTGTAGATTTTGAAGGAACTTTCCCACTTGCATTAGCAGAGAATTTGACCACAATCTCTTTTGCACCAAAGTCTGCCGCGTGGGGCAGCTGCTCTGACCTGCAAGTGGGCAGCTGGCATCCACTCCAGGAGGTACCTGCAAGGTAAATTGCTTGACTGGCCAGTCAAGCAAAATCATCAGATTCCCCCCCTTAAAGTTTTAAATTGAGATCACTGCTGATGGCTACGGTGAGTTTTGGAGATTCCTACCATCACAGTTGCTGAGCTTCAGAACCTTGACAGACATGATCTAGATAAGCCAGCGCTGAGAAAAAAAAAAAAAAAAGATGCAAAATTGCTCCCTTGAGGATGTTCTGTTCTTAGACACAATAGGGAGAATATTTCTGTCTTTCCCTCCTGGCAATCTGTCCTTGTTGAGGATCAAATCCTCAATCTCTTTCCCCTTTAATGCCTGTGGATGTAAGCCAGGCAGACATCGCTCGATGTGGGATTTGGTGCTCTGTTAACCTCTAGTTAGACCACTTGCATGGCTGCTTGGTATGTGTGCCTACTTGGTGGATTGCCACAGACACAGTGTAAAGGGACCTGCTGATCATGTGAACTGTGAAGATCAGGCTTCAACAGGTTCTGCATAAATAGCAGTTATTTTGTCTCAGCTGGAGTCCACTCTCTTCCTTGCCCACATTCCCACCCTTAGCTGCATCCAGCTGAACCATGGCAGTGTTTGTGAGTCTGGGGAAGAAAACTCTACGCTCCAAATTGAAGCAGATCTGCAAAGGGGGAGCAACAAGACACATGACAGGGTTTTGCTTTTCATGAGAAACAACAAAAAGAAAACAAAGAGCTCAGCATTTTAAAAAAGGAAAGTGTTTTTCTTTTCTGCAGTAGCAATTCTGCTTTTTTTGCTGCCCTGAGAACCACTAGGCAGGATCTGAGTTGTGCTGGGATTAAGGATCAGGGGTGAGATGCTCAGCAACTCCTCCAGCCTCCTTATGCAAAGTGGAGGAGCAGGAGGGAAAAAAAGGGGGTCAATGAGCCCATCTTCAACTGGACAAAGGCTTTCACTGTGGAGATACTGTGTAAAATGGCTGTAAGCCTGATCTTTGAGAAACACTGTGGGGACATGTAGAGTAGGAAGGGAATGTGGGGGATGTCAGAAATCCTTGGGATTGTCCGTATTGCAGCAGGGGCCACAGAGCAACCAAAAGCTATCACAGCATACCTCCCTGCCAATGGTATTGAAACCCCCCTGAAACACAGGCTTTGGCTTCTGAGAGCAGGAGACGAAAATTAATTTCTCTTTGTATTTTTCTTTGTTAAAAGCCTGAAAATTATCACTCAAGACTGGTGCTATAAAAACCTACCTATTCTTATTGCTAACAGCTACTTACAGGCATCTGAGAGAGAAGAGTGTGCTTAGGTTAGCATAGGACTCCTGCTGCCTTGTGATGCTTGGAAACAGGGAAAGAAGTTCACCTGCATTTCAGAGCTTCTAGACAGACTAAACAGGGATCCTCAGATCTCATCCTCCTGCTCTTTCTTTAAAAAAAAATATCAGAGAGGTTAAAACAATGATTTTATGGGGAGGAAGAAAAAAAATCTTTCAAGAACTTTTTCTAATTCATAAATAAAATATTCCAGCTAGGACTTTGCAGCACAGATAGAACAAGCAGCCATATCCCAACCCAAAGCTGCGTGTAGTGTGGTTGAGGAATCTGTTTACTGATGCCTGCCTAGTGTCTAACTGAGCCAGGGGACAGCCTTGTGGGAAATGTGTCTCCTGCCCTGTTGTACTGGATGTGGTTTCAACACCTCTATTTCCTTCTTACCTCATCTTGTGTTTGTTTTGACAGAGGCAGCGGGCAGTGATCGTTCCCAAAGTTTGTCAGCAACCACAGCAGCTGCATGCCCCGTCTGTTCTGCCCGGCCCTCTGCTCCACCACCGGAGGATGATAAACGCCCCCAAACGTAGCCATGCCGATCAGCTCCCACTGCCCAAAAGGTGGTAACAAGCAGGGACAGAGCTGATGTGGTGCCCTGCGATCCTATAGCTCTTTGCCCTTGACTTCATGCACTGGCTCCCATTCCCCGCCTGGGAGAGGAGTGCTTCCCTTCCTCTGTGGGCTCTATGTTTTTAACCATTCGTTAAAATTTATTAGATGCAATCTCTATTCTTGGCTGTGCCAGCACAAAGGCTGAAATCCAGGATGGATGTGGGTGCCTCTGAAGATCCCTCCTGGCATATCGTGAAACCTGAGCTTCAGTACAGCAGCTGCGAGCTGCAGTGGTTCAACGATGGGAGTTGTCGCAAAAGCACAAACGTGGACCTGTTGGCCTGAGGTTGGTATGCTCTCAAAACAGCTTAAAAGCAAAGCTAGCCTGAGAGAGGCTCTCCCTCTGAAGGATGCACTCAGATACCTACGTGGATCAGCCTTCAGTGTTGGGGAGGGAGCTGTGCTGAAGTGCCTCATTTGGGGTTTGGGAGTTCGGAAGGGATCTGGTGCCTACGGTTCACCTGAGAACTTGACCTGCCCTCGCTTAAGGTTGTTTTGGAAAATGCCGTCCCAGAGCCCTCTGGATTAAGTTTCTCTCCCACTCAAGGAAGAGCCGGCAGGTGCTGTACCTCAAAGGGGCCTCCATGTCTCGCTGCAGAGACCAGAAAGCAGGGGCAAAGATGGGTGGACTTGAAAGCCTTGTTCCTAGCCTGGAACCCTGCTGCAGCACTGTCAGGCGCTCCAGTAGCCTCAAGTCGCACATATGGACTTGCTTCCTAGACCTCCACAGAGGGAGACACCTCTCTGGTGTGGAGGTGGGTGAGAAGTGCTCAGAGAAGAAGAACCCTCAGCTTGCGCTTATCTCCTGTCAGAACACCGGGGAATGTGGAGAGACATCACTGGGAAACATATCTTGAGCACATAGATAACAACTGAAATAGCAAATGTGACGAGGTTTTCCATTTGAACTTTAAAAGGCATGTGTGGCGCCGTGAAGAGAGAGGAAACAGTGTCATGCGGAAGGGTTTCCCTTTCCCTCAATAAAACAGGAAGACAGCCAGGTGGAAGGCAGCCCACAAAGGAGGAGGTGGCAAATGAGGACCGAAGGAAGGATGCACTGGATTAAAAGCACAAGTGTTGGTACCATGTGTGTGCGTGGGGAGTGGTGTCACTGTAACTTTTCCAGGAAGATTCCTTGAATGACCCAGAAACCCCTCTGAGCATATCTTGAAAACCGTCTTCACTAAAGCCATGAGAAACAAGGCTTTAGGCATTCAAATCACATTGAGGATTTCACAGCTGGGGGAAAGTTATCAGCAATTGAATCATCCCCCGCCCAACAAATTCTGAGCTGGCAGGAAACTTATTTATTTGTGGATTTATTTATACTAGAATTCTTCTCTGCGTTGTTTAGTTCTGTTTTTTAGCTTAAATCACCTGACATGTTCATGAAGAAAGAATACTTCCCCCCTTGCCCCAGAATAGTAGAGCTTGGCGTTCACCGGTGAATGTCATATGTTCTGCGCTCCCTGGTGTTTCTTTACAATGGTGTCTTAAAACTGGCAAAATAATCAGAAACACAGCGAGGGGGGGAGTACAGCAAAGGGAATTACAGTTCCTTTATGCAAGAGACGTGGGTAGCACTAAGTTTCTGGCTCCCGAGCAATCATAGCAAGGTAAAAACATGTGCAAAGGAGTGCCTCACTTAGCAGATAGTCCCAATGGGATCTTGGGAAGCCTCCATGAAGGAGTCTCTTTGAAGGGTATCTGAGAGAGGGAGTTGGTCCATGTTCCCTCAAATGGGGAAGGAACAGCCATGTATCCTGCTATAGGAGGGGGGCTAAAGTACAGGAAGGGGCAAAGGGGATGAGACGCCTCCTGTCAGAGAGGGAGGCAGAAGAAATCAAAGAATAGATGGCAAATAGAGAAACGGAGACAGCGTTTAGTGAGGCTTAGGCCAGGGTCTTTCTGGATGAACATACTCAGCATTACAAGGCCACCCTGCCAGCCGTCTCAGCATGAAGAAATAATGAATGGGCCGTGAAAACGGTGTCTTCTCTGGGCCCTAGAAAGGTCCTTACAGAGCAACGTCTGGCATACTGGCACTGGATAGCATGAAGGAAGCCCGACGTCCACAAAACAGTCTTTATTCTCCATTTGTCAGAGCTTTGTGTGCTGTCCTGTGCAGGGGGTAACAGGCCTTGCACGCCAGTCAGCTTTGCCAACCCGTCCTGCCACCAGGCAGGTGGGCTCAATGCTTCCACCCAGCATTAAACCCAGATTAAGTCCCCTTCTTTGTGGTTTCAATGACTGAGCAAGAGTAAGGGAATAAAGGAGTTGATTTATGATCCTCCATTTTCTCCTCTGAGATGGGCAGGGTTTCTGCCCGTATGAACAGGAGGGGGATATGGTGATTAATTCCCCGGCCTTTAATCTCGCACAGGTCCTACACAGGGTTTTGGTACTGATGGTGGGTGTTTGTAGCAAGGATCTATTCCCATTGCAGAAGATATTCCCCCACACATATTTTCAGGGAGTTTTTCTCTCTGCGTCCCTATAAGAAAGTAAAATTATTATCCCTGTTTTTCCCACTGGGGACCTGGATTCCAGTGATATGCGCTATGCTGTCAGTTCAGTGCCAGTCAAAGTCTGCTCCCAAGACCAGCCCTATCACACCATCTCCATTCTTGCCCCAGCCTGGCCCTGTGGAGGAGAGTTTTTGTGAATCAAGGAATTCTGTCAGTCACTAAACTGTGCAGGACCACGACCTTGTATGAACAGCATGGATGTACACAGCTGATATTCCAGGCTAGCAGACATTTGGACCTGTTCAGCAGAGCAGCCTAAGGACAGCAAGGACTGCTGCCGGACGAGGTGTATCACCTAAGGGTAGGCAAGTAACAGACACCGCAAGTTAAGGTGGCTGTTTGTCAGCAGAGCTGGGTGAGAGAGCCCAGGAGTGGAGCAGCGGTAGGAGTTACGGGCTTCAGGGAAAGTGAATGCAGTGAATGCAATAAGGAAGGAAGCTGCAGATCAAGCTTGAAGTATTTAAAGAAGAGAAGGCATCCCAGCGCCTGGTTTTTACTAGCATATTAGTATCTGATACTCATGTTCTCTCAGATTCATCCGATTCACCAACCAATGAATATTACTAACATTTCCTGTTGCAGAAAACACTGTTAACGAAGGAAAAAGAATGTCAAGAAAGTACTTTTTAATGGTTATTTATTTATATTGAATGGTACTAGAGCGTTATTAAATATTATGTGAATAGTATGATATTACACCATTGTCTTGTCTTGCAGCATAGGTGCTTACTCCTTTTCTGGGAAAACACAGCGGACTCTGTAGTGGAGAATGTATCAGTTTTGGCTGTTCCCATTTCAAGGATACTCACTTCAGTCTTAACATGACCCAAATGCTACAAGAGAAATTAAAGCAAAAACATTTTGGGTCCCTGAGACTGATGCCTGCATTATGGAAACAAAGGAAAGAGACAGAAGGAGACAGAATATAGCCTAAACTCCGTAGTCTCATGACATCTCTAGCTGTCATTTTGATGACATGGTGACCATCCCTACTGAGATTGCTCTGCAAAGGTGCCGACCACAACTCAGAAGTGAGTGGTGGTCAAAACACAGGGCACGCAGGCAGTTCTCCATCACAAGGGAGACAGGAAAGGTGCCACAAGCTGTCTTAGTGAAATGGCAAGCTGCATTGCACAGTCATGCCTAAACAAGCTGCTGCTGGCAGTGAGCAGGATGTCTGATTTCTGTGGAGGTGTGGTGGGTGATGTTAGGGAGATCTGCTCTGCAAGGGTGCTCTGTATCCACTCAAGTTCTGCTGGGCCAGGCAGCTCCTGCACACTGTCCTCCCCTCTGGGAAGAGCCAGGACAAGCTCTCCTGGCAGCAGTATGGTAAGACATAAGGGATATCCTACAGGAATGTGGTACCACAGTCTCTCCCAATTGGTTCTGGAGGCCATGAAACCTCTCAAGAGATGTTTTTCAACTTCCTTCCTCCTGGAGGAGTATCAGTTGCTTAGGACATCATGTGATGGGAAGTAGGTGAGGGCAGTAGCTTGTGGCTTTCTGCAATACAGACCACTGCATCTTCTGGGCAAGGGGGAGATACCCAGGAGCAGCACCAAGAGGGTAAGGAAGCACAGGCTAAGGCACTACAAGGTCTAGGCTTCCTAACCAATTGCGTGCTGTTTCAGTCCCTGCTTCTGCCAGTCCCTGTAAGCTACAACCCACTGGGAAAAGTGTATGAACTCTCAGTGGGGCCCTAGATGTCAGTGCAGTGGGATCAGGTAGGGAAACAGCTCTGGTCACTTGGTTCTTCCCTCTCTCTTCAGACTGAAGGAGAATGGATGCCCCTATCTGACAGGAGCCCACTGTTGGCTAATCCACAAGCCTAGGAGAAGCCAGTAGACCCAGGTCCTGTTTCTCATGCTCTCACTGATTTACTCTGTCATTTGGCCAAGGTACATGACATCACCTATCTGTTTTTTTTAACAACAAGAGACCCACCTCCCAGAGACATGGAAGCACTTTTAAGAATCTTTTGAGTAAGCATTGCTAAAAATTTAGCATACTAATCTTTATTAGCCATAAAACCATAAAAGCAAAGCCCATACCTTTGTAATAAAAAAGCCACATTCACACAGGCGTTGCTTAAAGTGCAATGTGAAGTTTACAAGCCAAGATCCTGTGAAAGGCTGAGAAAGAACTGCCGTGGCCAAAGGTATCTGAAACGTCCACCCTTCTAGAAAACACGGTCACCCCTCAAAAAAAGAGGCACAGCTCTGCTTGGCAGTAGTGGGTGAAAGCTTCTACAACACCTGCACAAGGACCGATGCTACCTTCCTCTTTCCTTGATAGAAACCGTGGGGATTGGGAGGGCAGTAGGTAAGACACGTTGACCGACACTGCATGAGCACCCTGCGTGGTATCACTCTGTTACACCAGCACATCGTTCTTCCCCTCCCTGGGCCCTGCATTTTCAAGGCCAAGCTTCCCAGCCACTCTGCTGCATTTTCAACAGGGATCTAGTGCAGGCCCCAGGAGACCATGCACAGAGAAGGGGAAAGAGAAAGAGCAAGCAAGAATGAATCTTATTAAATGGAGCGAGGTACGTCTCTCGGTCTCTCAGCACATTTGGGGCTGATTGGAGGTGAAATTGCACTTGGAGGGAGGGGAAGCCCCCTCCCCTGGGACAATCCAGAGGCTCTTGCACAAACTTAATTTCAAGCTCTGTTGAAAACGGTGTTTGTCTTTTTTTTTTTTTTTTTTTTTTAATGCATTCAATTTAATTTCTCAGGCAGACATGTGAAAATGAGAAAGGCAGACCTTTGACTGTGAAGATAGCCTGGTGCCTGCTTCTTACAGATCAAGTCTCACATTGTTTTCCTCCATCACTGCCCTCAATAAATCTGTGCACAGGGGTTGCTAAAATGCCCGCCACCTCCCTTCCACGCTTCGGTGGAGACAGTTAATTTTTTTTTTTTTTTGCATTTAAGCAATCCAATTCATTTTTAATTCAAAACACACCCCAGGTTTCCACAGCTCTGTTTAAAACAGGAGCACTGTGACCTTGAAAAGGCTCAGACCTGCTGACACCATGAAGTTCTGATCTGTACTCCTCCCCCCTCCAGTCTGTACTTTCTTGCTCTCTTGTGAGAACAAGGCTCATGGTGGTTTCTGTTCCACCCGTTTTGGTGACAGTGGCTGACAGGGAAGGAGAAAAACTGCATTTGGTTTTGGAAGGCTCCTGAGGGAGGCACTCCTGGACATTCAACTCTCCCAGCCTGCACAGAAACACGCGCTATTCGGCTCCTCTGCGGACAGTTGATCTGGCTATGTGTATGCTAGTTTTCCAGTCTTGAGAGCATACATACACACAGGTGAAATACAGATTGGAGTAGGCTGTTGCCTTTCCAGCTGACCTGCTGCTTCTGCCCAGGAACTGACTCAGGGTGACAATTTTTACAACTAAGCCCTGACTGCCAAGACGTTAGCAGAGCTGCTGGCGCAGGACAGTTCGAGTGGATCCGGGGCTTCTCCCTGCCTCTGAGACAGGTGGAGGCAGACAGGCCTCACCCAAGTTACTCCTGCATGGCAATTTCCTGCTGTGACCCAAAGGACGATTGCAAGCAAAGCATAAAGTAGTACCAGGCTCTAAAACCCAGGCTGTCTGCAACCCCAGGTCATACCACAAAGATCTTGGTCCCTCTGTTTCATGGTTGACGCAGAGATTATTTTCTCTCCGTGGCATTGTACTCGCTGCAGCTTTCAGCAGAACAGTTGCTTTGTTTTATGGAGGGGAAGACGAGCAGGGTGGGTTTGCTGTGGTCATTGGGGGAATGGCACAAGGAGAACGTAAATGGTAGAGACTCACAGCAGTGCGCAAGAAAAGCAATCTTTGCAGCAGCAGCATTGGGTGGGTTCCAATAAAGCAAGACTTGGCCCAGGCACAAGAAAAAAAATTTTTTTTTAATTTTAAAACCCAATTAATTTAAAATTAAATGTGAAATGATGACAAATTACATCTAGGCCTTAAGCAATCCACTGAAATTGAATAACGGGTTGTTCTGCGCTAGCAGACTGACTGAGGTCAAGTTTCCTGTAGGTATGTCCCCTACATCTTAGTCCAGCTCTGAAACAAGAGTACTCCCAGCTCCCCGTGTAAGTGCTATCACCCTCTCCCTCCATCTTCTCCCCATGCCACCAGCACACGTTTTGCCTGGTTTGGAGCCAGGCATGCTGGCTGATGTGCCAGCACAGGGGAGCTGACGGCCCAGCCGGACGCTACACCTTGGAGCAGGGCGGGGGGCTGAGCGCAGGGTGCCTGCCCCTCTCCTCAGTGCAGACCCAGCCGCTGACTTTTTGAAGCCTTGTAGGATTTTAGTGTCTGTAAGACTTCTTTTCCTCTGCCAAATTTAAGTGAAAACGGGCAACACATTAAGCATCCGTTATGAGAGCAGGCAGGCAGACTGACAGCACAATCCCATAAGCCCCATCTCATTAAGAAATCAGCTAATAAAGAGATGGGTGTAAAAGCCAAAATTGTTATGGGTGCTGAGGCCATGACAGGAGGTCGGTCCCTCACTGCACGGGTACGCTGCTGCAGTCCCTTCAGGCACAGGTAGAGACCAGCGTCTTCATTTCAGTTTCCCCCTGCTCAGTTCAATAAGCAATTCAGATTTGGGACAGCGGCTGCGGGGTAACAGCGGAGGAGATCCGCAGTACAGCCCAGCAGCCGCCCTTATCCCTCAGCCCTCCGCCCCACAGCGCCGTTACCCGGCGGCCACCCCGGCTGAGGGCCGTGACAGGAAGGCCGGCGACTACATCTCCCAGCATGCCGCGCGACGGTACAGCCCGGCCGGGGTCCGCCCTGCCCCGCTTTGCATGTTGGGAGCTGTAGTCTCTCCGGAATGCGGGAGGGGGCGCGCCTGGGCTTCTCCGCGTGCAACCCGCCGGGACGGTTGCGTGACGGTTGGGCGGAAGCGGCCGCTTCGCCGCGGGGTGAGGGCGTTCTCCCTCACCCCCGGGCTGGGGCGCAGCCGGGGAAGGCTGGGCTGTCGAGAGCCTCCGCGGGGGGTTATAGGCTGGCCTGCGCCGCTCCGCCCCAGCCTGCCCCACCAGCCGTGTACCGCTCTGCCTACGGGTGTGCGGGCGGTGTTCTCTCGGAGTCGCCCGGGCGTCCTTCCCGCGGTTGCCTCCCCCCCTCAGAGAGCCTTTCCCACAGCGGTAGGCGTAAGGGTGTGGGAGGGCGGCCGCGGCGCCTGTGCCGCTGCCTGCCGGGCCGGGCTAGAGTGTCGCTGTCCCCGTGGCTCCTCTGGTCTGGGTGGGCTCGAACAGCTTTTTCTTTCCTTCAGTCCGCCGTGCGGAGCTTGTAGCGGGAAGGGGTGGTTTGGCTCAAAGCTAGAAGAGCAAGCTGCCGCCTCAGAAAGTTTGAAGAGGAGGAAGCCTTCCCTGCGCAGCGATGTAGCCCCGGACGCAGGACGGCAGCTCGTGGCGGTTGAACCCCTCACCGGTCTGATACCAGAGTATGGGCTAAAAGCTATGTCCCTCTCTCGCGTCGAGAATCCTTGTTTTCTGCTGTTTCTGTTTGTCTTCCAAGCAATATTTATCCTGATATTGTACCGTGGTGGACCTTCAAATTTGTTTCGTGGGGTTTTAGACTCGCATCAGATTCTGGATTACTCAAAAACTCACGATGTTTATACAAACCTCAGCTTGTTTACCCAAGCTCCCAATGAGGAAACTATGCCATACTGCTCAGCGCAGTCACCAATATTTGGTAGGTATGAAGCGATAATGTTTGAAATAACTGCTTTGGTATGTGATAATGCTGAGCACTTTGTAAATATAAGTTGTATATTTTTAAAACTTTTCCACTTTAAAAGTGGTCTACTGATGTAATACACTGACAAAGCTTTCTTGTGTTAACTCATTTTTATTGGTTATATGAGGAAAAGTATTTTACTGATCTAAAAACTTCCCATATTAAGGATTTAGTTACATAGAGATTGTAGAACAAGAGTGTAAACAGTGCATCATGTTAATACCAAGTTAGTAACACTTTCTTTTTTTCCTTGGCAGTCCTATATAAAATGTATTTTTGGTAACTGCAAAATTTTGATCTCTGACTCACTGGAACTCCTGGGTTCTTTGTCTCAACTTTGTATCAGGCCTGTAGTTCAATATAGATTGATTAAGTTGGCTTTAAATATCATTTGTATGAGAATGTAGCTTGGCATCTTGCTCTTATGGTGATCTTGTTGGCCTGTGATTGTTACGTGTCCTTTAGTCTAAGAAACTTCTCCTTTAAAGTCTGGTCACAGGTTAATTTGTATTCATGCTATGACCAAGTTAGAGCTGATCCTAGAGGCAGCATTAACCCAGCTACTTCACTACTAAAACTGTTCAGAAGCTTTAAGTAAATTCAAAGTCAAATGCTTAAAGCAAGTTTGTAGGTAGTAAAGTGATGCATCTCTGGTAATAGCAAATAAGTTCCACTCAGCCAGCCAAGAATGGATGAGTTCTGTGAGTATGCACTTCCAGCTGTTTTGCGGATGCCTACTTCTTGGAGTACTGTGTGGTGAGTTACCCTTTTCTGTTTTTCTGTGCTGCACAGTTTTCAGCATATCTAGATCTTACATGTAACTAGTCTTGGAGCACTACTTAGTAGTTGCCCTGCTGTTATAGGAAAGCTGATCACCGCATGTGGAGTGCAGTAAGAGCAAATGGCTGACCTTGGTTCACAGGTGGAAGTGTTGTTGAAAACTAGTGCTGTGGTTACTCTTGCGTTAAGTTGCTTACTGAGATTAGAGAACTCTGCTGGGACGCTTTGGATGAGCCTTTTTAGACTGCAGTGTTCTTGTGATGATGCTTGTTCTTCTGGGAAGTTTTCTTCCTTCCTCTGTTGCTGAAGTTAAATGAAATACATGCAATATGTATGATGGAAATTGTATGATAACTTTTGGGTTTATGCTTCAGCATTTCCCTTGGAAACAGCCCTACTATGTAAATGCTGAAATACTAATAGTACAGAGCCTTTTTGCACAGATGCTGGTTGTAATGGTCTTAGTAAAGTAGTCGCTGTTCATCGCTACCTATAGCCCATCAGTTCTTCTGAGGAAGCTACAGTTCTGTGTTTCCAACTTAATTGTTTTATCTGAAAAAGCACAGCAGAAATGTGCCTGTACCCTGCTTCTCTCCACTACTGATGAGAATCCCCGGTCCTGAAAGAGTCAAATGAGAAAGCTTTGGTCCCCCCCCAAAAAAAAAAAAAAAACCCAAAGCCCCAAAAAACCCCCCCAACATCAAACAAAACCAGGTGCAATTCTGTGCAGCTTGCCTACAAACCATCAGATAAGCAACAGTAGTGACGTCTATGGAGGAAGCAGATGCAGGGTAAAATTACAGTAGTCTCTTAGAGCTGTGAAATCTTTAAGACCTCTTCTGCTCATCCCTGAGAGTGTTAAGAACAGAAAGGATTGGCCTGCATGTGGTACTTCAGAGCTAAAATGAAAACGTGATGTTAGTTATAGACGGAAACAAACAGTAAGTTGACTGAGAGGAAAAAAAATGAAGGAAAGTAATTGTCGAAGTTTTGCTGTGTAAAAAATTGGACTTGAGCATATGAAGCATTGTTGTTGTGAAATACAAATTGTTTGGACCATCGATACAGATTCAGCTTAAGAAAAATTAGTCCTCTGCTACAACTTATATTTAAAGGCAAATATAATTGAGTAAAAGTTAAGTAGTAAATTATTCCTTCTGCTATATGCCAGCCTCTTCTGGGTGGTTTGTTTTTGTTGTTTGTTTGTTTGTTTTTAACCTGAGAAATGAATGCTAATCTGCAAGGTGTTGCTCTTTGTTTTGTATGTGATGGGCACATATGAATAGATATCTAAATACACTATAAATGTCTTGATTGGTTATTATCTTCTCTCATGGGACTGATCTCTCTTGGAAGCATTAGATCAGAGAGAACGATGCCTTTTAATATTAATTTTATAAACTCCATTAAATGAGATTTCAAATCAATTCTTGACTCCAGTCTCCAGAGCTGGTAATAAGTCACTGTGTCCACTCCAAAGTGTGTTAGAGTAACTGGAGGAATGCCAAATGGCTTAAATGGTTTCTGCATCAGGGCTTTTATGAAGTGCAGCACTTTTTCCACTTATGTGTATAGTAGATCATTTCGATAACTGTTTGAATGTAAGATCAACTTGCACGTGACGTGCTGTTTCAATTCACCTTTTCCTCTTACCAGGAAGAAGCTTGATGCTAGAAGACTCAGACTTTTTTTTTTAAAAAAAAAAAAAAAAAAGAGGTACCTTACTTTGTGCGTAGTATGTCCTGAATGAGTTGTTTTGGCCCTTGAGGACTTTAATAGTTGAAAGTTTTGTCTGTAACTCTGCTGTTTATAATTTGCTCATGCTATGGCATAATTTTTTTTAAAGCCCTTATAGTAGTTACTCCATTTCACTCCCATCTGTCATAACCTTTTCATGAGTGTGACCATCTGTTGTGGTAATGAGTAGCTCCTGCTATGTTTTCTAACGGATGCTCTCCTACAAGAGTTTCTTCTTTTGGTTTTAAAGAGAAGTAAAAAGGTGGTATTGCCGAGATTTTATTTTCAGCTGCAGTTGAGGCAGCCTTTTATTCTGTCATTAGAAACTGGTGCTTAAATTAAGGCTCTTGGTCTGCTTTTTTTTTTTTCTTTCATTCAAACAGAATTATACAAATATGACTCTATTAATGCAGTGTGTGGTGCTGCTCTTTCTCAGTGAGGTAGTCATCCATGCTACTGTTCCTATTTGTTTAGCTTGTATAAGTTCTGTTTGTTCTGGTTGAATTGGGTAATTATATCTCCTAACTTTAAATGTGCAGCAAGTCACGTAGTTTCTTTCTTAAGATGGGATAGATCTGGTCACAATCAATAGATCCCCCTGATAGTCAAATGTTGCCTAGGAAGTACAGCAAGCAGTGATTATGCTGTCATTGGCACCGGCTAACAATACAGACAGGGAATTGTTTTAACTCTACACACTAAAGTTCTGTATTAATTAAATGCCCTCTGTGTGATGGTACAGGTATGGAAATAGTTTAGGAACCAGGCTAAGGAGAAATTGCTTGGACACTTCAGGGTGTTGATTCTATACCTTTTCTGAACTGGGATCCTGTGCTTTCTAGCAGATCTAATATGGGTTTTTCTGCTGTTCGCAAAGCTGTGCTTTAGCAGTTTTATTTTTTTCTATTTGGTGCAGCCTGCAACTGCTCTGTTCACATCTGGGATTTAATTGGCTTACAGTGTATTAACCTTTTGTTAGCTGGGCAGAAAGGAGACCTGAGAGCCAGAATTCAGCTTGTAGCCAAGGAGTGTAGGGCAGCCAGAGGTTTGGGGGATGTAAATCACAGATTAACTTTTTTCTGTGTTTTTCTTGGCATATGCTATATAGAGTTTCTGGACTGAGTTGTTTGAGCTATGGAGCCAGGCAGCTCCGGAGGATGTGACATCTTGAAACACCTGAAAAAATGCAGATGCTACCCTTATGAATCACGTGCTTGGGTATGGAAGGAGACAACAGGAGTGAAACTATTGTACATTATCTTACATTATGCCTTTATGTCCAAATTTAGATTTGGTTTTTTTTGGACTTCGAAGTTATTGCTATAGAATCTTACTCTGCAATACAAAGAGCCCCAATTGTATTATAGAAAACAAAACCCTGCCTTTGTGGGAGAACAAAAGGGATTAATTCCTTCTTATATTTTCCTTGGAGCAATGATCTGTAGTTGAAATCCAGTCTGAATATAACATTTCTTTAGCAAGCTCCAGTTGTCATCAAATTAGCAGTTAATGGTGCTTTTGTTAAAAGATCTGATAATCAGGGAGTTCGTAACTCTAAAAAGCAATGTAAACTAGAGGTTAAAAACAATGTTGGACTGAAATGTCGCAGTCTTAAAGGTAGAACCGGAAACTCTCTGCAACGAAGTAGGTAATAACATAATAAAATCTTAACAGTAAATGTGACCTAGATTCATGGGTCTGCAGTAGGATTCTCTCAAGAACTACTCTGCTGTTTCAGGTACAATGGTATGGCAATGTGCTCCAGTTTCCTACTGAGGATAATGCAGTCAAAATCAAATTCCCCTTGTGTTTTAGATACTTCAGGAAGGCTTGAAAAGTGGTACTTAAGAGTCAGCTATTGCACAGTCTTGCTGATGAGCAAAATTCAGGTTTTCCTTTTAAAAACAAACAAAACCCAACCAACAAAAACAAACCATGAAGAGAGATTCATAGTGGCTAGACCTTTTTGACAATGTGAGGAATGGGATCAGTGGCTGTTCAGACCAACTTTCAGGAAATGCCATTATGTGTGTTCCTTGAGGAGGAAAAGGAGACATTTAGTATAGGTTTGCCCATCAGAAATTTGAGGTATGCCAACTTCCACATACTAGCACAGTTTTTCCCACTTCTGAAAGGACAGCTTGAATCTTATACCAAATTAAGTCCCTAAGCCTTGTTAG
>VXBL01003159.1:687333-716276 GCA_013400195.1 Aramus guarauna
TTTTTGTTAGAATTGTAACAGAAATTTGATGTAGAAAGAGTTGGAAGAAGTATCTTCTGGGCATATTGCTTAAATATTTAATTAGACTTAAGACACACTCGTATCTTTCCCTGCTCAAATGAAAGCTACTAAACACCAGGCTGAAATACTTGTTCTTTCTCAAGCTTTGTTATCAGAAGTTTTTGAGAGAATAATTTATTTCAGTGGTATAAGAGGGAGTCTGACTTACAAGCTACTGAAAACTTGCTTCAAGTTGAGCTTGTAAGGAAAGGAAATACTTAATTATAGCTATTTAAAAAAAAAAAAGAGAAGAAGCCCAAAACCAAATCAAAACCCAACAACTTGCCTCACGGGCTTGTGGTGCAAAAAATATTTTATCTTTGGGTAGCATGGCCTGCAGAGAATTGTTGGTCCTACTTAAAGCTGTCATTTGAAATTGTCAGCTTTTAATTGTGATTAGGTAAAGGTTTCTTCATAGTTCTACTTTTAAGTAATACATTTTAATCTTACTCTACATTTGTACTTTATTTCCTCAGAAGTTGGTAGTGGTTGGAAACCATTAACACACAGTGATTTGTGTATAAATATAGTTCTTCTGCTAGTTCTGGAACCTTTTCTCACTACCCAGAAGGACAGGCATTTAAATAACTAGAATTTCTTTGTTCGTATTGTTACAATATGAGACTTGTGTTAAAATGGTGATTGATGCTTTATACTGATTCTTTCTTACTTGTGACTTGTCAAGCTTTTTCCATCTGAAGAATGGAAGAATTCAGATTAAAATGCAGAATTATTTTTTTTTTAAATTAGGTAAAAATTGTTAAACATGCTGGGTATGTTTTGCATTTAAAATCAAGGTGATGAGTAGAGGAACTACATATGTAGTTTCTTTTGCTACCCTAAACATGTAACATTTCTCCTCTTCCTTCTCAGTTCTGTCATCTGCTTCTCCCAACATTTTGAAGTACTGCCTGCCTATCACAGTGTATATAATTAAATAATATAGCAAATACAGCCCTTGTGGCCCGTGATTGTAACATCAAATTGAACTTGAAACTTTTTTTTATTATAAAACTAACATTACCTAAAGAGTTTGTATTCATCTAGGCTTTAAACTGTTTCTCCCCCAACCTGCTGGATATTCTTTTGGACATCTTTGTCCTTGAACGTTCTCTGAAAGAGGCTTAGAGACTTTTTTTTTCTTATGGGTAGCAAAAGCAGGTATGTCTTTTCATCTTAATTCATTTTCAATGCTAGTCTTACAGAGAATACATTTATTCAAGGATCCCATCTAAGCAACACAAGACAGAAGGTTGGCTTGTGTAGCAGAGAGCCAATACCAGGAAAGAGCAAGCTCTGCAGGAGTCTGGTGAGGCTTGCTGGCTGTGCCAGGACTCAGGATGCTTCTCTGGCAGGTAGCTTGTCGGCCTGGTGCTAAGTCCAGCACCCTTTGGTGTGAAGCCGTGGGGAGGTGACCATCAGGCAGTGGTGGAATTCATCATGTGGGGACATCTGTGTGGCATAGTGAACTGTTCTGTGCTAGGGTAGGGCTGGTGTCTTAAGTAGTAAACATATGTAGTTGAATGAAGGCTGGGAAACGTCACTGATTTTTTCTTTTTTTTTTTCTTTTTCTGTCTCTCCTTACAGTTGGACCATTAACCATCACCTTCAGGGTGCTCCCTAGTGAAAGAATGATCATCAAAAAAAATCCTTTTGTTCAGTCTGGTGGCCGCTACAGGCCGCCCCACTGCTTGGCCCGCTACAAATCAGCCATCCTTGTAGCCTACAGGAACCAGGAGAAGTACCTTCACCATCTTCTTTACTATATTCATCCTTTCTTGCAGCGCCAGCAGCTCAGTTACAGTATCTACTTGATACAGCAGGTAAATCTAAACCAGATGTGCCTGGTGGTGTCGCTGAGCTTCCCAGTTAAGGGTTAGGTTCTGAACAAGAAATGTGAATCTTCTAATGTGGAAGTACCGTTTGGTGTGACAGCAGGTTATATGCTGTCCCATCTCAATGGCTGCTAATGATTGAAATATCATACCACTTGTCAAGTGGTATTGATCTGCTTTTTTTTTTTTTCTTCTAGGGACGTAAAGTTGTCATTAAGTGCTAACTTGTATTTTCAGCTGTTCAAGAGTTGAATGTGGCTTGTCAGTGCACCTACTGAGCAAAAACTGTTGGACTAAATGCTAAAGTAAAGTTGGATGGTTTTAGACTGTATCAAATAAAAACATCTAGCTTGACCTTGCTGTGGGCCAACCTATGCAGGTCAAACAGTCATTTTTTAACTGACCTGGACTTGTATTGCAAAAGATCAGAGGGAGAGAGCAAGTTTTGGATTAATTAATTAAAAATTATAACTGGGAGGGAGAAGCTTTTTTATTCGTGACTAAGATATGTTTTCTCATTTCTAAGCTTTAATAAGCAGTAGTCAGGACAAAAGTGGTGATGTGCAGATGTGTACCTGAGAATTGACTTACCAATCTCTTAAAAGTCAGCCTTCTTCAGGTGCCCACAGTCGATAGCCCCTGACATAGCAAAGCCTACAATTGCTGAGAATATTTTGAAGACAGTGGGTAAAATTTCCATAGTCCGGGGCATGAAATTTGCAGCCAGTATTGATTCATTCCTGTGTCATTCAATTGAATAAGGCTTTTTTACTAACACAAATTTTAATTGGCTTATCCTCTTTGCTTTCTTGGTGAAGAAATGTAGGTTGTTTTCTTTTCCAGGTGGGGAATGGTACATTTAACCGAGCAAAGCTGCTTAATGTAGGTGTCCGGGAAGCCCTGAAGGATGAAGACTGGGACTGCCTTCTCCTGCATGATGTGGACTTAGTCCCTGAGAATGATTATAATCTCTATGTTTGTGATGAATACTATCCCAAGCACATGGCTAGTGCCATGGATAAGTTTCAGTACATGTAAGTGCCTCCTGTTTGCTTTGGATTTATATATCCTAATTGGTTCACTTCCTGCATAGAAAGTAAGAATGGGGAAAGTGAAAGGTACAGCCTTTAAGAGGTTTTTTTGTTTTGCATTAATGACTTCCCCAGAAAAGGGTATTTTTGACCTAAGTGTGCAATCTTGAACAGCTCCTTGCCTGCAGTTCCCTGTTCCACTGTTATCTTGGTGGCAAATGAATGGCAGATTTCTCTTTGCCTTTCCTTCCAGAATAAAAGCTTGGGGTGGGAATTATTGGATTACGTGGAACATGTGTGATGGGATGCAAGTATTTTGAATGAACCCAAGATGTGAATTTCAAAACCAGCTTTACTTTGGCCCGCTGGCAGGGGGAATGATGGAGGGGACATCACAGGATAGAAATTACACTAATATTGGGTACTGGGTTTTGGCACTGTCGTCTGTCTGTAAGGTATGTGATACAACATATACGTGACTTGGATCATGTTGTTAGTTTGTGGAGGACTGGTGTTAGCCTTCAATATTGATGCTTTTTTTTTCTTTCTCTTTTAGTCTGCCATATAAGTCCTTTTTTGGGGGTGTATCTGCTCTGACTCCAGAACATTACATGAAGATGAATGGGTTTCCAAACACATACTGGGGCAGCGGTGGTGAAAATGATGACATTGTTGCAAGGTACTAATGTGCGGGACAGGCTTAAAATAGAACCAGGCAGGCTAGTAAAACATGTAGTGTTACCCTACAAAAGGAACTAAGATGTGGTTCCTTAATGTGCTACAGTATCGTCATAATCCAAAATGCTGTTGGCATTGCAAATAGTTAATGTCAGAAGATGCTCAGAATCTATGAATCCAATCATTGTGTGCCAGGAGGACAAAGCTTTCCTCAGACTCTGGAGGGTGGAATGTTACTTCACGTGCTTGTGCCTTCAGTCGCTCTGGAGTGCATCCAGGGGGTTATAAGCACCAGTAGTTGATAAGCGACTCCTTTGACATTAACAGCCACAAGGGAGGAAAGGAATCTACAAGCTTGATGAATAAGAAAACCAAGAAGGTACTTATTAATTCTCAGACAGTTGGGAATTTAAGCGTACTCTTGGTTGCTTCAAGTATTACCTAATCACCAATACTTGGAATTAAGGAACACAAGGAATCCTAACTTCTGTCTCCAGTGCTGGGTGATGGAGAAGACTGTGTACTATGGTGAGTCAGTGACAGCAAGATCTGATATTTTTTCTGGTACTTTAGTTGCCATGGCAGCAGCATGCTATAGAAGTGAATACAATGAGTTTAGTTCCAGGTATTCTGCCTAATGCAAATTCTTCAAGTACAAAATCATGGCTGTAGCTTCTTTGTTCAGCTTTGTCGTTGCACCGTGCACCTTCATCATCCTGCACTGAGGCAAGCTCATGGGGAGTTTATAAAACTAAACTGACAATAAAGGTCTTGTGCATTTTTTGGTCTTGCACAGCGTGACAAGTTACACAGTTTCGGTGGAATGCTGTTTGAGGACTGTAGGAGTCTTTACAAAGCAGTATTCTTCTGGGAATTGAGAGTCAGGTTTTTCTAACATAAATTCCTCCTTTGCCTTTCAGAGAAAGCTAACTAAAAGGGTGTACGATTGTTTAGGGATTCAGCATTTACTTAAAGGAATGGAATGCCAGGAAAATACATTTTTAAATCAAACATTACAATGCTGGGCCTATTCAGCTGTTCTTAGTAGAGCTTAGGCATCTAATGTGCCTAATGGTTTCAGTACCAGTGGTGGAGAGTCATGCCAGTTACGCATAGGAGTGCACTTCCTTACAGAAATCTCTTGAGGCAAGTAGGTTATGTCGATCCCAAAATAGCCCTTCCTTGAAGGGAAGTTAATCATGTGGTGTTTCTCTGAAAAATTATACTAATGATTAGCAATGTTCTGACCCACAGGTATGTGGAGGCCATGGACAGTGCCTGTTAATGATTTATACACATACTGAAGTCTCAACCTGCAGAAGTTAAGAATGAGCTGGCTGGTTTTGAATGGTCAGCTTGATGGACTTAAAGGGATTTGGATTTTAAGAGGTGCTGCTCAAGCACTTCTTACCATGTAGCAACAGAATTAATTAATATTTGAAATTGGATGTTGAAATGTCAAAAGAAAAAAATACTCTTGTGTAAAGATTTTATGCTGGGATACTGTTTATTAAAGCAGAGTTAGTGGGGGTGAAAAAATGCTGGCTGCTACTTATAGTTGGCAGACTGCAGTACTCTGTAGTATTAGTCCTAGCAAACACCAGGATCTACCTTTTATTAGAAGAAAACACTGTTCTAGTTGGAACCCGCTTACATGTTAACATTATCAACTACAGGAAAGTCTGTTGGGTTCTTCTTAACAGTAAATTAATACATTAACTGTTTTGTATTACATCTTTAGTTTAATCTTGCAATGCAAAACTGTACCAGCAAAGCCAGTTCAGTGTTCTTGCTTTTCCTTGTCTTTTTGATTGAATGTGCAATAAGCTTATGTTCAGAAAACAAGAAACCTTGTCTAAAACTCAATCTGAAATAGTATGTCATACTGTCAATAAAGTGTTGTAATCATTTGATGGCTCTAGACTAACAAATATTTTTCAGTTCTGTAGCCTGTTTCAGCTTTATAACATTCCTGCTTCAGTGCAGCTTGCTGCTGTACCAGATCTCAACGGAAGGCAAATGCTGCAAACATGCCAGTTAGATAACCTTGATTGAGCAAACATTTGTTCTTATATTCACAGGAATTTTCTCTGCATAAGAGCTGCCCTATGATAAGAGAAGTTCGCTAGCCCTAGAACTATTACAGGCACTTTTGTTAGTAAACTAACATAGATGCCATCAGTAATGGGTTGCTTGAATGTCACCCAAAATGCTGGTTTTAGGAGCTCTCTTCTGGAATTCTGAGCCTTCAGTTCACTTTTTTTCTTGTCTAACTGTTCTGCACCTGAACAGCTCACATTTGTTTGTCTGGTGCCTGTATTTATCACTAATCTTTTACAAAGCTAGTCTTCTAATCAGGCAATCTGAATGAATGACATTTCTCAAAGAACAGGGAAAAGCTTAATCCAGATCTGAAACTCAGGACTGGCTTGCTTTCAGAAACTGCAAGTTGGGGGTTTTTTGTTTTGTTTGTTTTTTTAAAAAGTTTAGGTGATGGACCTCTAAGCAGTAAAAGCTCTGGTTCTACAAGGAAGTGAAAATAATGCTCAATTGTCAGATTTGTGGAAATTGCTCTTGAATGCTCTGTATGCTGTTGTTCAATCCCTGCTTGCTATAATCCTCTTTGTACTCTGTTTGAACTGCATTGCATCTGGCAGCTTTCTAGCCCAAGCCTGGTTAGAACTGCTAGAGAAGATAATGTGGCACCATGGTGCTAAACTTGCTACTTTCAGCTTCCACATTTTGCTTTGATTGCATTAACACTGAAAATCATCTCTGACTTAGTTATAGGGAAGTTACAAAGTGGCATCTTTATGCCTAAGCAAAAGTTTTGTTTGTTGTTTTAAAGGATTCAGTTAGCAGGAATGAAAATAGTTCGGACATCACCTCACCTTGGACGCTACAAAGTGATGGACTACAATGAAGAGGCTGAGACACAAGAGTCTTGGAGAAGGTAACTGTTCTGGGGTGGTGGCTGCGGGCAGTTCGGAGGCTACTCTTTGCCTTGTGGTAGGTTGACTGTTACCATCATCTTCCTCAGAACTGCTGCTGCTTGTTTTTCTGCTTTAATGTGGCTATTTAAAGAAGGTTCCCAGTCAGTTTCAACTGAATCATTCTGCACCTGTCTGTATTTGAAGGGTTTCTCCTAGTTTCCTACTGCTAAGCATCAAATTATTCAGGGAATAAAACTTTAAAAAAAAAAAATAGTCTTGTAACCACGGAGTTGTTTGAAGGGGTACTTTGTTACAACTCCTCTGTAACAAAAACTTGCTCTTCAATCTGTGGATTTACAATGTGCCATTAAAATAGTAGAAAACAGCATTCTAGTTTGAAGACATGAGGAAGGTGCTATGAGAGACCTTAGCAAAGACCCAGTTTTACATAAAAGAGCTGGAGGAGGGTGTTGGGTCAAGTATGGTAGAAGCTTCTCATACTGACAGTGCACACTTCCCTCTATCATCTCAAAACTCAGGTTTCCATAACAACCCTGTCTTAAAACCTACCTACAACAGCCTATGTACACCATTGCTGCAAACCTCTGTGTTGCACTCCCAGGTCTCTCCAAGCTGGCTGCCAGTTTGTTGATTTATTTTTTTTTTTTCAGACTAGTTGCCACCTTGCTAGTCTCCAGTCTAAATTGTCCTTGTTCAGAATACTAAACTTATTGTAAGACTAAACAGATTAGAAAATGCCTTCTCTCTCTAGTCTGTATTATGTGTGAGAAGAATTCTCTTGGGGGTCTTCTGCTAGCAGTTTTCATCTCCTATAAGCCCTTGCCCTCTCTGGAAGACTGTTTCTTCGGCAGCTTTCAGCTGCCAACATCACCTTTGTTCTTCTATCTAACTGCAGGTATTATTCCCTCTTCAGGCCTACTACCCGACACAACACCAGAAAAACATGGAAGGATGATGGAATGAATTCATTAGAGTTCAAGCTCCTTTCCAGGACAAGGCATCCTCTTTATACCAACATCACTGTGGACATTGGATATGTTCCCCCATTTTCTTAAGAGAATGAAAACAAAGGCAGAGTTTGGGCTCTGCATGGCAGCATGCATATGGGCATTTGGCCTCTACCTCCTGTTGCAGTGTGGAGTTTCCACCACCTGAGACTAATCCTTTTGTCTTTCATGAATTTCACTTTCTTCTGTTTAAGATGTAGAAGAAAAGGCTTCAGGAATAGGGTATGATAGCTAATAACCAGGCTGTGGCTTACTGTAGAAATTTTCAAAGCACTGTAAAAGTAACTACTGAGCCCCAGTGTTAGTACAGCCCTCAGGCCTTGGGAATCAAGGTTTCCTTGACAGTAAACTGACCCAAGTTTTCTGGAACCTTTCTTCTACAGCTGGATAGCTGTCCTGCTTCTTACTTAAGTCTTAATTGGGATTAAAGCCATTCTGTCAAACAGGCCTCTGAAATGATGTATTTTGAGAAAGTGTTGAAGCCAGTTACAGTTCTGTAAATATCTTTTGTGACTTTGAATAAAGTAGTTATGTGTTTGGGTTAAGATTTTCTAGAATATTTTAATAAGAGTGTCATAAAGGAGGAAGCTGCCCTGATACGAGACAAAACCAGACCTTAAGTCCTTGTTTTTTCCTGACCTGAACCATCAATATTTAAATGTTTATTATAGTTGTAAGCAATTCAGGCTCAATGGGACCTGCAGCTGTTACCTAGTATAACCTTGTGCTCAGAATAGGGAAATTAATTTAGTATTTCAGCTGTTGCTTAAACATTAATTATCTTTCAAGGCTGATCTGTCTTCTACATAAAATACTTTGAAGAAATGAAATACTAGAGGAAAAACCTAAGCCAAACATGTCAACAGTAGAGTTGTGACCCTGGCAGGAATGCATTTGTATTTACTTGACTGTGAGACTGACACAGTCTGCCCACAACTGTCACCTTTCTGTAATCTTTCTTTATTGATGAAGCACTGCCTACCAGGTCCAATTATTTTGCAAGCATGACACAGTGTTTGTGCTTGTTAGTTGTAGATACTAAAATTCCCTGCTCACTGAAAAGCTGCATCTATCCCACTAACACCTAAGAATTTATTTAAAACTGCAGCTTTCTCTACCGTTGGAATAATGTGTCAACTACCTAGAGAACCACTGTTCAATATTACAGTAAGCAGAAGTTGCTTGTTTTGCAGTTCTTAATATATTGCATCCTAAGAGGAAACTCTCCCAGCCCTGGCTTCACAGCTACCCGCAAGTGCCTAGACAAGACTACATCTCCAGTGTTAGTAGGGCTGTGAATGCGGCCATGAGAGAGGTTTCAGGAAAGAAAGATCTTTTGGGGCTGGGACCTTTTGTCTGGGAGCAGTGCCTGGACAAGCAGGTGTAAGGACAGTCCTAACTAGGTATAGTTAGGACAGTTAAGTATAATGCAGTAAGGAAAGTGATCTACTCCAAGATTTTAGCAGAAATCCTGCAGCATACTGGAACAGTTAGTTAACCACAGACTAATCTTCTAAAAGCAGAACCACAAATAGTGGCCTGGGTATGTATACAAATATGCACTCTAACAACATGGCCCAAAACATTAAAAAGTGTGGACAGCAATTTCTTTCCATCCAACATAGTTGGTCACTGCATTTTCTTCCAGAGTAACATACCACCTGCGGCCTACTGCAGAACTGAGATTTTTTTTTTTTTTTTTTTATTTTGCCATAGGAAACTTCAGCAGACCCACAGCAGGGTGAGCTGAGCTCACAAAGGACAAGAGAAGCCTTTTGAATTCAATGGAGTGTATTTATTGAGAGATTTTTAACATCATCTCACCTATTACCATTATTGCCCTTCCCTCACATATAAGCAGTTTTTCTTCAGGCTGGAAAAAATTAGCTTTTCTCAGCAAGTTTGTAGTTGCTGAAGAATTCTTGTGCTTTTAATGAAAAAAAACTGGCCTGTTCCTTTTGAAGTCTTGGCAGTGCTAGGCTGCCTTCCCCCTACAACAGTAAGTTTAGGAATAGTTGCAAGAAGAAATTCTTTTTCAGGAGACTTAGTTCAAGTCCTTCCAGTGGACCAGCCCAAACAAGGACACTTTTGCAAACACCCCAGCAGAAAGCGCATAGAGGAACATGAGGACCTGGCCCTTTGGTCCTCACAAAAGGAAATTCTCAACCAATTAGATGCTGTGAAGAAAAACTTTCTTCTGTGCTACTCAAGCACTCTTTGAAGCAAAGTACCAGGAGTCATCTGCTGCAACAGCAGCCACAGACACGATCTGTTGCCATTTCCAGTAACCTGTGTGGTTGCTGCCCTTAGGAGATCTTTGGCTCCCTGCTGAAATCCACTGTGATGTTGACATATAAAGGGTTATGTTCCACTGAGAGCAGTTTATATGAACAAGAGTTCAGCCCATCTGTTTTCCACATCTTAGATACCTGACGTAGAAGCTTCATCCTGAGGACAAAAGAGGAGAAAATCTTCACTGACAGCATAGGAAAGGAATTTTGAGCTTTTTCCCACTACTAGTAAAATCAGAGGCAGAACTACAGCCATTCTGTATTTCCTGTCCTCAGCACAGACAATCAGCCATGGGGAAAAAAGTCCTTTGGTTTAATCTCTGAAATCATTTGCTTGAATCCTATCTGTGTAACTATAACTTTGGAAGTTTCTAAACATCACCCTGTCAATTCTAGGCAGATCTCATGTACAGAAGAGCAGCTGCCAGGTGTGAACAATGGTGTCACAGTGGTGTCCCCCAGAGCCTCTGGGTACCATAAAATGGCTATTTGGCCTAGAGCAAAGCATGTGGCCCCCAGGTGCCTGGCTCCTAGCCACATACCACAACAATGCGAGGTGGAACACTGTCTTTGACTCACCTCTCTCCATTCTCCTCATTACCATGGTCTCGTTTGTGGAAGATCATTGTGTACCTGGCTACATCAGCAGATGGCCTCACCACTCTCATCTTCTGCATCTCAACCCTGGAAGAAAAAATAGTGCCATGAGCAAGACGTCACCTATAAACAAGTTCTTAAGGAAAAAACCTACAACATTTGGAGACGTCATGTCTTGTAGATGCCATTGAAGCAAGCACAGAGAACTGTAGGAAACTCCTCTTCATCTCTTTCACAACCTGTTTTGCCAGAGAAATGGGGCTCAGAATTGTTTTTCTGGAAGACAAGTCCAGTAGGATGACAGATACTTTTTTTTTTGGTGGTTTGTTTTTGAACAGAGGCAGGTAGTTACTACAGTAGAGATCATGTAGAGCTTTAAACACATTATACAACAGAGTACATTTAAATTAGTATCCTCTGGTCTAGTTTGTATTGCCCTGTATTAAACCTAGGAGGGCTGTAGCAAAATTCCACCTTTGCAATGAGTTCATCTCAACTCCTACAATAAAGCCCCTACACTTCAGTTTGCCACTTTAAAAAGAATAACTTTTTTAATAGTTGGCAGACAGCTGCAAAATTTTTATTTGTTGACATGAAGAAAAATTTCTTTCCGTGAACAGTGCCAGAAACACTAAGCCCCATGCACAGATTTAAGTGTCTGACATCAGGTACTTGGTTGGAGCTTTTGGCCTTAAGCACATCTGTGGAGCACAACAATTTTGCTCTGTCAGCAGAAAGGGTTGTTAGCTTCATGACAATGGACTTAAGGAATAGCCCAGGTCTTTGCTAGTCACATCAGCATCTGAAAGAGCAAGAGGAAGCCAAGGATTGAAGAAACTGAGCTCCTATAGCTTTCCAATGACTGTAGCAGTAAATTATCAAACCAATGATCTGAAAATCTCTGTGATGCACACCTTGAGAAAGGGCCCAAAGGAGACCTTCACATTTAGCATAGAGGCAAAACAGTAGGATCTAGAGCACTGGCCCCGAGTTCTTGAAGATACTGAAGGGGATGCTGCCATCTGCTGTCTTCACAGAGGAAGGCTGCAAGGATCTCTATACAACAACCCACTGAGAACGGCAAGCTTCCCGTTACCCACCCGCTGCAAACTCTGTCACCAGCCCAGTGCAAGATCTACCCAAGAGGAAAGACACCAGCCAAGTCCAGTTGCAGTGCGCACTCTGGGTCATATGATTTGGTTTCGACATCAAGACCACAACAGCTGCAAAGTTATGAGGTGCCACACACAAACAAGCATCACAGAATCACACATAGCAGTAGGGGTTGGAAGGGACCTCTGGAGATCATCTAGTACACACCCACACACACACGCCCCTGCTAAAACAGGATCACCTAGAGCCGGTTGCACAGGATCACGTCCAGGTGGGTTTTGAATATCTCCAGAGAATGAGACTCCACAACCTTTTTGGGCAGCCTGTCCTAGTGCTCGGTCACCCTCAGAAGAAAGAGGTTTTCCTCATATTGCAATGGAACTTACTGAGTTCCAGTTTCTGCCCATTGCTGCTTGTCCTGTCACTGGGCACCACTGAGAAGTGTCTGGCCCCATCATCTTGATGCCTGCCCTTTAGATAAGTGTTGATGAGATCCCCTCTCAGTCTTCTCATCTCCAGGCTAAACAGACCCAGGTCTCTCAGCCTTTCCTCATACAACAGATGCTCCAGTTCCTTAATCATCTTTGTAGCCCCTTTGATTCCAACCACTTGCAAACATTGTGGAGACCCTCAGTAAATCCTCCTGATGTGCCACACAGCTGGTTCACTGCTGCCCACAGGAACATTTGAAATAACACCACTATCACCTTTGCTCACTAAGCAATAAGAATGGCACCAAGCCATCCCCTACCACTATCAAAGCCAGCTCCCAAGAGGTCACAGAGAAGAGGGTGGTGTGTCTAGCTAGGGGGTAGAGAGAGAAAAAAAGTTGTGATTAAGGAGGGACAGGAATCCACATCCTTTTAGATTTCTTGATACACAGCTGACTTATCTGTTGAACTGACACAGAGAAAAATTTTCATTTGGAAGTTTCTAACTTTAACACACTTTATTTCACTTTATTACACTTTATTGTAATTATTTACTATCATCACCAGGGGTATGAATTTTATGTCCCCCAAATGTTTGTTTGCATATTTAAACAACTGAGAAGGATAAACACTTCAGAATGACAGAGTACACCCAAGTTACAAATTGACAGGCTCTGCCAGCACAGCTTGCGGGATTGGGGTGGTAGTTGTTGGTTTTTTCCCCTTCCTTCACTAACAGCAATGCAGGATTAGAGGTTTCCTCCTAGGCAACAGGTAGATCAACATAAGAGTTTTCTTGACTTTTGCCCCAGTAAACCTCTCAAACTAACAAGTCTCTCCTACTTCAACAGGCACATCTGCAAAACTAGTTTTAACAAGTGCAAAGGGCATATGCCTATACATGCAGTCTTTCTAAAATTCAACTTGTTCACTATCTTAACTATTGTCAACAACACCCACATGCAAACCGTGTAGCTGAGACAAAACCAAAACCAACCAAAAAAACCAAAACAAACCCCCACACCCAGCCAACAGTGCTGTCAGGAAGAGGACCAGGCCTCAGGCATGCCTAACCCTTTCAGAGGAAACTGGTCACAGAAGTGCATCTCATACTCCAAATCCGCACTGGGATACCGCTTTGCATTGAAGGCTCCTGTCGTGTTCCACCTTTGGAGGCTAGGTGTGAAGTCACACCAATTTTTTTTATATTTTAAATCAAAGCCTCCCCCTCGCACACCCATTTCCCTCTAGCCTTTTATTTATTTGTTACCTGATTCGAAGGTCGTCATCTTCTCCACCCCAACCCCAGTAGTTGTTAGAGAATCCATTCACCTTGGAAAACTGATCTCTTGTTAGAGCAGTTACACCTCCAAAATATCCCTTGTACCGTAACCTAGAAGTACACAAGAAGAGAGAATGAAGAATTAAAAGTCAAGTTCTACCAACAAAGAAAATATCACCCTGAAACTCTGGATTCCAGACCTGTCTTTCACAGAGTTAAGGGTGCACAAATCCATGAGGTAGGTCTTGTTCTCTTCCTCTTTTCACAAAAAGATAGTGATTTGGTTTAGACCAGAACCCTCCAACAGAGAGCACAGAATTTTTCTCTCTCCCTTTACACGACTCCCCTTGTCAGCCAAAAAAGCACCTCACCTCAAGGACTCTGATGAGTAGAAAAGAAACAAAGCTACGCACTGATACAGTGGAAGCTTTGCAATAATGACAGCAAGCCATCGACTATCTTAGAGCTGAATCTGAAAAACTTGGAATGAAATCAGATCACAGCAAGGGGGCACATGCTATGGGATACTGCAGGACCAATTCCAAGGTAAGGTACAGGTGCAAGGTACTTAATAACGTAATGTAACTGAGTTCAGCTCTGAAGGAGATTAATTTCTAACTTCTACCTTCCTTCTGGAAACTGCATCTACTTTTAAAGATATTTACATACCATGCTTATTTATCTTACACCATTTTGCTAATTGCTTTTTATGATACCCTCCTCTTTCTTGGCCCTTAAGGTAAGCATTACAACACAGCCTCTACTACATTGCCACTGCCAACTTCAGAGGTGATGTGTACATAGATGCAGATTTTCATTTCTAGATGTATGTGAATCTAAACAGATGAACAAATTGTGCAGGCTAGAATGTATCCAGACAAGCAAAGGTGCAATGCTTCTTATTATTTCTGTTTTACCACTAATCTAATTTAAAACCCAAAAAAAATGCCACATGCAACTTCCCTCATAGACTATTTTTCCTGACTGATTTTTGCTCCTGTCATAGCATCACAGAAGAATTGCTCAGGTTGGAAGGGACCTCTGGAGATCAGCTAGTCCAACCCCTCTGCTCAGAGCACGGTCTACTAGAGCAAGTTGCTGAGGACCATTTCCATTCAGGTTCTGAGCACCTCCAGGGATGGAGGCTCCACAACCTCCCTGGGCAGTCTGTTCCAATATTTTACCAACCTCACAAAAGAAAAAAAAAAAATGCTTTTTTTGTACGTTTAAAATGGCATTTCCTGTATTTCAGTTTGTGCCCATTGCCTCTTGTCTTTCACCAAGAAGGGTCTGGCTCCACCTTCTTTACTCTCTTCCCTCAGGTATGTGTATATATTCACAAGATTCCCCTCAGCTGTCTCTGCTCCAGGCTGAACAGTCCCAGCACTCTCAGCCTCTCTTGTCATGTCAGATGCTGCAATCCCTTAATCATCTTTATGGCTCTTGCCTGGACTCACTCCAGTATGTCCACGTTTTTATTGTGCAGGGGCACCCAGAACTGGACCCAGCACTCCAGGTATTGTCTCAGTGGTGCTGAGTAGAAGGGAAAAATCACCTCCCTCAACCTGCTGACAACACCTCTCCTAATGCAGCCCAAGATGCTACTGGCCTTTGTCATGAGGGCACATTGCTGGCCCACATCCCTTTCTGTAAAGCTGCTTTCCAGACAGCTGGCCTCATTCTCCAGCCTGACAAAGTCCCTGGTACATCAACCACCCCTCCAAGATTTCTATCTTCTGCACCCTCAGCAAGTTTTCAATCTGCTCTGTCTAGGTTACTCATGAAGATATTAACCAGTACCAGCCCCAGCATCAAACTCTGGCGTAAACCACTAGAGACTGGCCTCCAGCCAGACTTTGCTCCAGTGATCAGAACCCTTTGAGTCCAGCACTTCTGCTAGTTTTCACACTCACTAGTCCATACTTCATCGCTTCGTCAATGGGGATGTTAAGGCTTTCCACATTGTCTCCCATAACTCCAATATTATCCACTAACTCCACCCTCATCCACCAAGCTAATCAAATCAGAGAAAGCTATCAGGTTGGTCAGGCATGACTTGTGAACAGGTTTGCTTCATCACCTTCCTGGGGATTAAAAGGTGAGGTTGACCAGCCTGTAGTTCCTCAAATCCTCCTTCTTGCTTGTCCTGAAGGTAGAAGTGATGTTTGTTTTCTTCCGGTCCTCAGGAACCTCCCCCAATCATCATGGCCTTCCAAAGATAACAGAATGGCCTCACAGTGACCGCAAACAGTTCCCTTAGCACTCATGGATACATCCCATAAGGTCACAGGGCTTTATGGTGTCCAGACTTTTCCACTGGTATCAGAAGCCTGGGAATCTTGCCAGTGAGGACCAAGGCAGAGAAGGCATTGAGTATCCGGGCCTTTTCTTATCTTTTGTCACCAGGTCCCCTGCCACACAGCAGGAATGCATTTTCCCTACGCTTCCCAGCAGCTGATGTACCTGAAGAAGCCCTTCACATTGCCCTTCTTGTTGCTTGTGAGATGCAACTCTGGAGGGGCTTCGGTTTTCCTAACCCCTGCATGCTTAGACAGCATCTTGTGTGTCCTCGCAAGTCACCTGACTCTGCTTCCACCTTTTTCATGTTTCCTTTTTCTGTTCAAGTTTTCTCAGGAGCTCCTTCTTCATTGATGCAGGCCTCCGTCCACCTTTGCTTGACTTCCTGCACATGGGAATGGACCCCTCCTGAGCCTGAAGGAGGCAATCCCTGAAGATCTAGCAGGTCTCCCAAACCCCTCTTCTCTCCAGGGTCATATCCCAAGTGATTCTTCCAAGCAGATCCCTGAACAGAAAGTCCATGGTTGTAATCCTGCTATTTGCCTCATTCCCTCCTTGTTTCTAACCTTCACATCCTTGACCAGTTGTTCATTGTTTCTAAGTATAAAGTTCAGCAGAACACCTCCCTTCATCAGCTCTAGTCACCTGTGTCAGGAAGTTATCATCAATTCACTTCAGAAGTCTCCTGGATTACTGTTGTGTTGCCCTTCCAGCAGATATCAGGACAATTAAAATCTTCCATTAGAACCAGGACCTCTGTACATGAGGATTCTTCCAGTTGTCTGAAAAAAAGCCTCAACTGTCATTTGGTGGGACTGTAATATACTTCCCAGAAGATGGTGTTATCTATATGAACACACAAAAAAGGACTGTTCTAGGCACATGCAGTCTTTCATGTGCTCTACCTGCATTTTTTTTTTTCTACCTCTGGAATTTTTACTCTTCCTTGCTCTCTTATCTCCTCTCCTAAGAAGAGACCAACCACAAGGTAGGAGAGGCCTTATCAAGTTCTAATTATGCATCACTACCTTGAGACTTCTACTAGGGGTGCTCTAGAGAAACACAGCGAACAGGTGGAATAGACAGCAAGGAGGTCCCATAAACAGCAACAGCAGGGACAAGCCCTCCCCAGCCACGGTTTCAGGCTGTACTGCCACTCACCAGCAGTCCCACATCTCCAGCAACCTGGTAGGGTTTGGGAACGGACTGCCCACACACACACGCACCCCACTGCTTGCTTGTGCACCCCATAATTCTCCTGGACGACTGGAGAGGCAGACACCAAAGGAGCCAGAGCTGCAATAGGACAGTGCTGCTCATGCAACTTTCTTCAGGCAGAGCAGAACCGGCAGGGCCCAGGCATGTATCGCTCCAAGGTGATATAGTCTGTAAAAATGCACCTTTAAGTATTCAACCACCTCTTCCCTGGGGATAAGAAAGTATCAACTCTTTTGAGACTTTTAAAATTGGACTGAAGAAACCATACAAAAGAAATGATCATTAGGAAAGGATGTTGTGCTGGTCTCAAGGAAATAGCTTAGCTAAGACAAAGTTTTTCCACCCTTACCTTCAAAGTTTTAATATATAAACCTTTTTTTTCTAAAGAATCTAAACCTGAGTTATTCTCGATTCTTTACTTCTAAAGAATCTAAAACTTGTTCTCCAAGGCAGCAAGGCTGCTCACCACAGAAGATATCCCCCTGGAAGAAAAACAAACAAAACCCTCCCCATGAAACACAAAACCCCCATATTTCTGCCTAGGATATTTTGTGTTAATGCAGAACACTTATGACTTCAGTTTGCTCAACCTCATCTAAGCAACATGTCTTGGTGCGCCCACCTCAGCCTAAGCAAAACACTGAGGTCACCCAACTGGGATTTCAGCCTGTGGTCTCAGCTCAGTTTAGGTATCATTCTTGAGCTCAGGATCCAAATTCCTCTAGACATAGCCAGGAATTCCCTTGGAAGTAGAGCATGATTATCCTCACTTCACGGATAGTGACACAGAAAAGTATGAATCTCATTAAAACTACCACTATCCTAGTGAATACCAGTTCAGGGTATTCACAACAAAAACATTTTGCCTGTACTCTTTAAAACCAAAGCTTAAAGCTGACCTATAACTAACAGCTCCTTTCCACAAACAGGAGAAACCTGAGGAAATTAATAGTAAGAGCACCACTTAGTAAAAGCAAAAATCCATCTGCATGGTTAACTAAGCAAAACACTTGCAGTAACCTCCAGTGCCTTTGTCAAGTAAAGCACCTCAAGCTTTGTGCCACGTTATTAGCCTGGATTCTACATGCCTGCCAAATAACAAAAGCCGTGTTTGCTGCTTTGGTGCACTGACCATCCTGTAGCCCTGAGCATCCTCTCTGCAAGGCGCAGCGCTCCCAAAACCTGTCACGAGCCCAGTTCATCTGTGCTTGTTCCAGTTTTCACCAAATGACTGGAATGTGAGTATTATTCTGCATAAGAATTTGCACATCCCACCTCTTTCTCATATATTTAACAAAGGAAACCCAGAAGTGAAGCAGGGCTTTACTTCAAAGTACTTTGAGATCAGCGTTTGAAAAACCCACTTCTAATAAATATTGAGAGTGATGTAAGAGGTGAATCTTGAAAGAAGCATGTTCAATGAAAACACTCTAGTCATTAAATTCAAACTCAGGAACCTTTTCTTCCTCTGAGGTGGACTGAACGTGACTTTTCACTTTAAATTATTTATATCACACTGGCCCTTAGGGGACCCATTTAAAAATCAGAATGATCCTATATTAGACACTGTCCAGCCAAATAATTAAAGGACAGCCCTATCGCTTGGCAAATTCTCACACTTGAGCTCTCAATATCAGACATTACCTCTTCAACAGCAAAAGGTAAGTGGCAAGATTTATTAGCACAATAGTAAGATCACACTATCAAATCACAGGACCAGGAGACTGCAAATGTATTTCTAACTTTGACAGGTCTCTGCATAACCTCTGGCACATTGCTTTCCTCTCAGAATGCCCTTTACCTCACCCCAGAAACCAGAATGATGACAATGATCATTCATACAGATGACCACGGAGCTGACTTCAAAGATGTTGGTACAGTTACCTTTTGTCAGAAGGCGACCCAGGGAGGCAAAGTGTTACCACCAGAAACCTGGTGTCAGGAGGAAGGGTAGATACCAGCATACAGCTCCATCAGAAGAGGAATATTAGTAACGTGGCATTTCCCAGTTGGTATTCCTTCCATATTCCTCATTTCCTACCTGTATCCAGTATTGTTCCTGCCAACTACAAGGTGCTTTGGTTGTCTGTCACACATGTAAATGTTAAAGTCATTTTCTGGCACCAGATCCACATCATGGAAAATGAAACAGTCCCAGTTTGCTTCTTTTAGGGCCTCTAGGTATCCTACATTCAGCAGTTTAGCTCGATTAAATTTGGTGTTGCCAGCCTGTGGAAGAGAATGAAAAAAAAAAACCTAAAACTCTGAAGAAGGTGCCAAACCTTTTGAACTAGAACTGCTCCCGGGCACTTATTCAAATTGCGTAGTTTGCAACCGTATTCGTGTGTCACAGCCTTTACAGTGGTAACTACACAAAGAGGTACCTCATAACATTAGATACAGCATCAGTGACCAGCAATGCAAAGTTTCTTCAGTCTCTACTTGTCACGAACAAACACAGCCAGGGCCAGGAGAGCCTACAGTTATCCGGGCAGAAGTATGCATGCTGCATGATGCAATTTCACTGCTATTGCTGCTCCTGTCCTGGCGTTCCCATCAGGCTACATAACAAGTATCAGTAAACAATTTACAAACTGGTTCTCCACACAACTGTGTCAGTAAGGCTTATGGAAGTTTAAAAACAATCAAAACAAAAAAAAAAAAACCACAAAGAAAACCAACACAAAACAAACCCATTATTCCCACACAGATTGGTTTATAGATGTCAGAGCACCCATCACATGATTTATGCTTGTACACTCAGTATAGACAGCAATGCTTAAAGACTTCACTGTATTTCCTTAGGTCACACAGTAGGTGGCAGAGTAGGAAATAAAAAGCAGGTCTCTTCATTTTTAACTGCTATCTACAACCTAATAATTATGCTGCACAGGGACTCCCCCTAGCACAGAGCTCCACTTGACTTTTACTAATCTTCATTGCTTGCTTTTGCTTAAGTTAGTGTCTTTGCTTTTCAAAAATATCACTTTTCACCTTTGAGGTATACATACATATATATACACACACACAGCTGACACGACATAGTTCACTCTTGAGCAACAGGTGTGCTTATCTTGCCATTTATTTTTTACTGCGCTGTACACATATGTCAGCCTGTAGAAGACTTTCTGCTCCCAAGGACAAGGTGGGGAGTTGTCTCAAATTCCCACTTGGGAGTCAGAGGGCCAAGCCCTGTGCTCCCAGAAGCTGACAGGACAGTCATTTTCAAGAGCTAGGAACCTGATGGACTTAAAAAAATAATAAAAGCAATTTTTGAGAGAAAGGCAACATTTGCTACAAGCTGCCTGGACTGAAAGAGGCTCCATAGATGACGAGAAAGAAGCTGGCCTCCCCAAACTGAGAGACAGTTAGTTGTAGGGAAAAGCAGTTATATACAAAGCACGTTTTATTGTTCTAAAAAGGAAAACTTTGCTCTGAAGTGCCAATTTGTTGAAATGGCAATAGCCATCTGCTCCTGCACAAAGATTTATGGGATTTATGGCTCCATACCTGCAGTTAGGGAAATACAGCCCAGTGCCTGCTCTGAGAAATTAAGAGAGGGATAATTGCTTCTATTCTCAGTCAGGGAAGGAATTTTCCCAGAAAAATTCAGATACAATTCACTCAAAAATCTATGATGTCAATTTTTTAGTAGTTTGGGGTTTGTGTGAGGTGGTTTTGTTTGGGGTTTGTCTTTTGGTGGGGTTTTTTTGTGGGTTTGGTTTTGGGTTTGGTTTTCTTTTTGTGTGTCCTGTACATGAAAATATCCATCAGATAACCTATATTTTCATCATCAGGAGAAGATTATCAAGTTAACGGAACAATTCAGATGACTGGTAAAGAACATACAGAGAACTTCAGTTGTATTGGGTATCAAACCCAGCCTAGTTCAGCAGCAGCATCTACCATCTGCTGCAGTTCTGTCTCCCCCATCAGTACAGTCAGGCCCCACAGCCCACTTCCTGCGCAGAGGTAGCCAAATGACAGCTAAAATCACTTTCCAGGAAGGGCCGTTTTCAATGTTAGACCACATGCTGAACAGATAGCAAAGTTTACTCTCATCTTTTATGGAGGAGAGAATTGTTTCTATGGAAGAAGAAAACTGACCACAAGACAAACTTATGTTGCAAAAGAAGTTATTCACTCTTCAAGGATTACAAACTCACATTTTTTCCCAGCACTGTACTCATGTATGCACACATTTGTGCAGAGAAACACAATTTTCAAGATGTTACAAGTAGCCCATAAGGAAAAGATCTGGAGTATGCCATTCAATAGCTCACAGAGAGAAATATAAAAAGCCCATTTCTTTTCTTCTTCCAAAGTAAACTCTATATTTTAATAGTTAAATCCTGTTTTTAACTTTCCTCAAAAGATCTTAAAACAACTAATGACATGACAAATGAGGAGTGAAAATGGATTTGCCATAAAAGAGAGTTTTGTTAGACCCACTTCCCAGTCTTTGAGTATCCCTATCTACATGGAAAGGCTAAGCAAAAGCTTCCAATCTTCCAAGTCAAAACTCTCACAGAACAAGTCCAGACTCAACATTGCTGCTCCCATCAGACAAAACTTTCATCCTTCTACATTACTTTTTGCTCACGTGACAACAGCCATTCTCCACCTCATATTCCAATAAAGAATGAACGTATGTCCATTCTCCTGAGGATTTATTGCTAACCACTGCTTGCTAGTGAGCCATTATATGTATGGTTATAGTACATACTAATGCAGAAAAGAAGTCTCAGTTTTTCTACGGGCCACATGATGACTCTAAACAATGGAAGAACAGCCTATTCTAACTCAAAGTATATATCCTGCCATGACTCTTGTTGCTGTTCTGCTGTGCCATTGAGCAGAAGTGTAAGCTTTCACCTAGAATGCACTGCTTCATAGCGGTTAATTGACTCTAGCCTCTAAATAAAAGGAAAGGGAAAATACATTAATTTATCACCTTTTTCTCCTGCTGTCTGAAAAATCTGTTTAATGTCAAAGCAGAGCTCATAAGTAATTGATAGTAAAAGAAAGAACAATAAAAGACCAAGAAAAAGACAACATATTACAATAGAAAAATCTATACTGCATTTAGCTCATGTGACCAGAACATAAACACCTTGGATGAAAGACAATGTGGCACAAGTCTGTATGCTCAAATTTTAGCTGCTGATTCAGCAGAGCTAGAAAGAAGGCAAATGAAGAAATTAATACATCTTTCAGGAACCAAACGCTCTGCCATGAGTACTTCCTCCCGCAGTGCTTGCTGGGCAAGTAAAGTACCTACAAGCAATAGCTGGCGTGCTTAGCTTGAGACAGCAGAATAAGTACAACCACATGATATACACAGCTTACTAAGCATGACAGCCAGCAAGCAGATGGGAGAGAAGAGCTAGATATAAACTGAGCCCTTCAATCCAAAGAACTTCAAATTTAAAGACAGAAAACATGTCAGCCTGGCTACGTATTGTGTAGTGCAAGAGAAGTGAGTTGCATTAGTAATGTAAAAGATGCTCACCTTGAACGCTAATTCAGAAATAATGTTACTTTGAGAAATGGACACCAGTTAAAGACAGGTGATTAATACTTCCCAGCTTTGCTAACAGCAGCTGAGATCCCACAGTGCTACCAGCAATGGCTGCATGCACCTCTGCATCCCTCAACAAGTAGAGGTGTTTGAAGCAGGTTTGGAGGACTGATGTTAGTCAAGGCAGCAGCATGCCTCTCCTCAGACTGCAGAGCACTGACATCAGCCCCACCCAAACACGTCTCTGCACAGTTGCCTCACCTGGTGAATAACATAAATGCCATAGTCCAGCTGCTGCCTCTGTAGGAAGGGGTGGAGGTGTTCCAGGAGGTACAGCAGATGCTTCTCTCGATTGCGGTATGGGATGATGATGGCCACATGCTGCAATGCTGAGCACTCCGTAGGGTGATACCGGCCCTTGGCTACCTGAGGGTTCTCCTTTTGCACTTCTTCTAGCGTGAGAGATGCTTTGAAGGTGAGTTTGCTGGCACCTCCTGTAGGAGAAGCACAAGAAGCTTTCCCAAGCCATTTCTGGTCGTGGCTAGTGCTGTCACCTAATGAAGCCCTCTGTAACCAGTCAAAGAAACCCAGGTTCAAGCCCCAGTTGGCTTCTCTGCCTTTCCAAGAGAAAAGTAGTGCTACAAGGACATTACATGGGCAGTGGAAGGAGCGGGTACTGAGTGTTTAATTGCTTAAAGTGATTCTAGAGTAATGATGATTAAAAAATATATTAAAAAAATAAAAATCAAGAGATTCCACCTACTGATTGGTCAGAAAGAGCTGCTAGGGCAAAGCAGAGGAGAGAGAAATGGAAAGAGACATAGGACTATGGCTATGGAGAAGTTGTCTCTACTTCAAGCATGAACAAAGGCATCAGGCTATAGATTTGTAAGGTAAAATGTACCAAGGCTATCCGTAGTCAAATGAAATTTCCATCACTTCTCTTGCACTGAGCTATCATTCCAGCCCCTCCGCACTTGGCCCACCCATAAAGGAGAACAATGCAGACAACTGTGACAGCTACAGCCACAGTGTGTTTACTTAAGCAAGCAGGTCCAGGGGTCAGGGTGTGCAGCTAGACAGCAGCTTTTTGGACTACATGGGGGAAGATGGAAGAATCCAGCTTCCCAAATAAATCCCTCATCAGGTTCACAAAAAGGAAGAGGAAGACGACAATAACTTGATACTGCAAAGCAGAAGCCTGGTGCTGCTAGCAATATCAAGACAAAAAAAAATAGTGGACTAATAAAAAATGGGCAAACCAAGGAAAGTCACCTATTTGAACCTTCACCATAAGTACAGCTAACACTTATGCAGCTGTGAAGTCTTTCAATTGCCAAGATAGACAAAAGTACATCAATAATGAAAAAAATTGAGAAGGTAAAAAGACTTGTGGTCAAGATAAAGACAGCTTAACAAAAAAGCAAAAGCTGCACACAAGAGCAAGGCAAAATGAGGAATTCATTGACTACTTCCCAGGACGTGGCTGGACATCTGCCTGCCTATGGGAAGCAGGACTTCAGCACGTATAGCAGTTGTCGGGAAGACATACACCATAACTGTGAACACCCCCACTTCCTCCTTTTCCTGGGTTTTTATTGCTGTGCACAATAAATGGTATGGTCACATGGTATGGAATATTCCTTCGGTCAGTTGGAGTCAGCTGTCCCAGCTGCGACCCCTCCCAAACTTTGCTCACCCTCAGCCTGCCAGATTTTTGGGGGCCAGGAAATACGGAGACAAAGCCTCAACAGCGTGCAAACACTGCTCAGCAGTAACCAAGTCCCCAGTGCATTACCACAGCTGTTTTATCCACAAATGTAAAGCACAGCACCATGCAGGCTGCTATCCCAGTCAGACCCAGAGCAGGCACTCTGTGCCACAAGTCACTTCCTCACCGAGAAGCGCTTACTGCAACCAGTTGGGTTGTATTTGTTTCACAGGAAAAGCATCTAACTGTACAACGACTAAGAAGAAAACTAAGTCAGCAGTACCAAAGCAAATAAACTTGTTAGAAAGGAGAGAAAAGCACCATCACTTACGCAGGTATGGAGATAGAGCTGGGCAGTGACCCTGAAATGACTTCACCATGGGAACTTTCACAATTGATTTGTTCTCTTCCTTTTGACTGTCCTCCAGGCTAGTTATCTTTCTGAAATACTCCACCATGCTCTCAGCTTTAGCGATGTCCCGTCTGGAGTCCACAAAGTAGCTGAATGTGGCCCATAGCACCAACAAACACAAAGTGACAAGCACCAACACTTTGAACTTATAGAAGACGTGAAAGACATACAAGCTCAAGGCCATGGCTCTCCCTGATCCACAAACTGTTGCTTCTGCTCTGATGCCGAGGCAGCCCACTGTGTGCCCAGTGGGGATGAAACCAAAGGTCCCAAGAAGAACGTCACAGTAAGGAAGGAAAGCCGGAGGTAGGGAGGGCTGCCACACTTCCTGCAGTTTTGCAATTCATGAAGCCATGGTGCTGTTTGCTCTTCAAATGTCAGAAAATACAATTTAACCTGGACAAAGTAAAAAAAAAAAAAGGAGAGAGTTAGTTTCTACTGCCCTCCACTGCTGTGCCTTCACACGCTTTGTGAAAAGAACATGAAAGAGACAGCAAGAATGAACTCTGGTCAGAAACTAAGAAACTGAGCTTTGATCCTAGCTCAGCCACAAACCAGCTGCATGATTTTAGGCAAATCACTTTCCTGCTTTGTCCTCCACTCCCAGTCTTTTTTTCCTTTTTTTTTAGATCAGAAAGTGCAACCACTACCCCATGTTATGTCTGTGTACATTGTCTGGCAACGAACAGGTTTTACTACTTCTATTCCTACCAAAATTAACAACAGTTGCAAGGCAAGGGATTCCACTGGCTATGAGTAAAGTCAGCTCCCCCCACCAAGATGAAAACCATATGAATCTTTGAAGAATGAAACTGTTTTCTTCTGAAATAGAGTATTATTGATGCTATATTGCTCTGCACAACGCAGCATGAGCCCCACAATACTTGACTGGTATTAGAAATCGCTCTTCTGTATCTGCTGCCTGCCAGTACCACCTTGTCAGCCTTTGCCCAGTGTTCCCCTCTCACGTGCTGCTGCAGGAAGCAAATCTTCCTGCTTTTCAAGGGAAAGGTTCAGTTTTTCAGGGTGAGGTCTGTGAGGATCCAAGCCTTTGTTCTGTTTCGGGCCCTCTTTCGAGAGCTCCATTTACATAGAGCCTTTTGCTGCCACCATGCTATAAAGTTACCATGCTAAGAGAAAGAATGGAATTTTAGTAAAAGAAAAGTTTGATATAGAAAACTCACAAGAAAATTGCCACATGTGAGAAGAACAAGGACTGAGGCTAAGCGAAGCAAAGGCAGTGATTACAGACAATGCACACAAAACGGGTTCGATCAAAAAGAAGAAACAAAACCATGGAAGGTAATTTTTTACTAGCTTTCAAAATATACATGAGACCATGAAGAGCTATTGCAGGCGGAAGGAATACAGTAACACTATATTCCCTCTAGTTTAGCCCACGTGTCTTCTGGAAAAGTTTCCTGATTCACAGGGATGTATGTGGGAGCCAGACCTAGGACTGACAAGATGAATATTCAATGTATTCCCCCAAGCTTCTTGGGGTTCACTGGGAATGACCAGCTGCTGTCCCTCCTGGCAGGCACTACACAGAGTAGCTAACCTCTTCTCTCCATGCACGTGTACTGCACAGGGCTGCTCTAAGGAAGCAACAGACCTTACTGCTAACGGTGAAGGATCTCCACATCAGCCACAGAGAAGAGAAAAAGAAAGAAAAAAAAGAAAAAGAGAGGAGATGTTCAAGAACAAAAAAGCACCAGGCAGTCATACTAATACCCACAATTTTTTAGGGGGTTTTGCTGGTTGTTTTTTGTTGGGGTTTTTTTGTGTGGGTTTGGGGTTTTTTTTGGTCAGTTTTTGTTTGTTTGTTTGTTTTGGTTTTGATTTTTTTCCCCGTCTGGTCTTCAAGAGCACAAGGACAGAATCACCAAAACAAAGAGGGAAGCCTAAGTTCCTCTTAGTCCTCCCCTCCTTGTCTCCTGGCCCTTGAGACCACGTTTTCTGATAAATTCTTTCTGTTCTTAGGTAAATTACACTGGAGACCACCTGGGTCTCTGCCTTGGCATTTTAAAAGGCATAGAAAAGTTAGCTTAGTGCTCTCATTTACATCCTTTCTCCTGATTTTCCGCATGGAAAACCAGAATAGCCTGGAAGGTACTGATAGCATGGGTCTCTACTACTCTCCAAAGGAAACCTGAGAATGAACAGAACTAGTTTTCCTTCTGTTGATACCCATTAGCTTTGTTGTCAGAACAGGAAAAAGAACACCAGCCACAGAGCAACACCTAACATCCAACTGACCTACAGAATAAGGAAATCTACGCAGTTCAGGACAGCTATATACATTAAAAAAATAAATATCAAGAGGATCAGCAAATCTAAGCTACAGGCTGATAGCACGCTACTTTCTACTGTCAGCTTGCAATGAACAACTGGAAAGCAACTTTGAGGTTCAGTAACACATTTCACTTACATAGTAAGCTCGACTGCTTGTTTCTGAAGGTAACTGATTTTATAATACAAAGAAGAGTAAAACAGTATCCAGCTTCTGTGCTATCCAACAGAACAAATAGAGACTTCAGACCCAAATGCAAACAAATCTCAGGCCTCAGTTATAAAAGTCTTATCACTCAGCATGCCTCCTTGGTGTATTTATATGTACTGAGATAAAACCATAGCTCCTTCACTTCTCTCTCCGATATAGCCAACACTGACAACAGAAGAACGAACTAGAAACTTTTTTTCTCCTTCTGCATCATCAGAACTGTTCAGTGAATTCTCACTACAGAATTAGCTGGCACAGGTCTCACATACCTCTAGCAGGGCATTGCTCTCACTGCTGACAGCTACGCCAACAAGCCACATTTCTGCACTCACTCAATACTCCTTTCACCACAACCCTGGGACAAGCAATATTCAGCCTCAACATCACGCTATGTACCGCCACCGCCCCGGCAGGCGCAACACAGTCTCAGTACTAAAAATACCCATACAAAATAGTAACGTCTCAGAACCACCACATGTGCCCCAGAGGAAGCCCACTCCAAGTATTTTAGGGCATGCTTTCTGACAGTGTGCTCCAAACACCAGACAATGGTAACCCTGAGCAGCATGCGTGTGAGCCTGTCCATACCAGCTCACCCAGCAGCTTAATTCTTTCAGGTACCTGTCACACCACCTTTGGTACTGTCATGGTTTGGCCCCAGCCAGCAGCTGAGCACCACACAGCACTTGCTCACTCACTCCTCCCCCCACCTCCAGTAGGATGGGGAGGAGAATCGGAAGAAAAAGGTAAAATTCACAGGTTGGAATAAGGACAGTTTACTAGGAAGAGGAAAACACCACCACCACTTATAAAAGAATAGGCAAAGTGGGTGATATGCAGTGCAATTTGCTCACCCTATCCAAAACCTGATGCCCCGCTTGTCATGTGTCCTGTCCTCCCCACCCCCACCCCTCAAGCAGCAATTCTTCGTCCCCAGCCAGCCCCCTTCATATACCAAGTCTGACATCATATAGTATGGAACATCCCTTTGGCTGGTTTGGGTCAGCTGCCCTGCCTGTGTCCCCTCCCAGCTTCTTGTGAAAATTAACTCTATCCCAGCCAAAAAACAGGACATGATCCACTCCTTATTCTATACCATCTACGTCATGCCCAGATCATACACTTTCCAATTAATAACCACTGTTCCCATCTTTGATATATCATACATATATGCAGATATTATTCACTTAGTCTATGGACCATCGCTCTAAAATGTCCATTGAGTTCATTCAATCCATGACTTTGGGCTCCACCTGTCACAACAGTCTCTCAGGGGAGGAGTGATGGTGTGTGCTGTTGGATTGCTGTATGCTGCATCTGGACCTTGTGGCTGCTGTATCTGGCACAACCCATACCCACACTCTGCTGGTTGAAGATGTCAATTTCAAGGAAGCTGCTGGGTGCTGCTTGCTGAAACCAGTTCTAGTTCCATCATTGCTACACTTTATTCAGTTTCAAAGTTCATCCTTCATTAACTTGGGTGATTCTTACCATAATTACATTGATATGCAATGTAGCAATTGTAGTAGTGATGACATACAATGGCAGGGTTGTTTAGCAATGAACATTATACAATTTAAATCATTGGCTATGCTCACCCAAAACCAAATCCCTTGAAGTACACGTTGGACTTCCCCATCACCCACCAAGTGCATTCAGGTCCTTGAGCAAAAGGCATCCCACAGATGGGTTTGCCTTTGCTGAAGAAAAGAGTAAACCAGACTGTCTTCCCTAACATATTCTTCATGTGCACTTTATCCGGGACTTTATCCCTTTCTACAGTATGTAAGAGTTTTGCGTGGGCAGGGCCAGCTCAATTGGCAGACCCTCTGGTGTTAACTAACCAGGTGTCCTTTGCTAAATGTGTACCCCAATGTTTGAGGGTCCCACCACCCATTGCTCTCAGTGTAGTCTTTAGCAGCTCATTTTCCTGGATGCTGGTGCATGACAGGGGATGTGCTATACCCACTCCATGCCATGCTCTTTGGCCCAGGTGTCTAT
>VXBL01003162.1:0-29708 GCA_013400195.1 Aramus guarauna
CTTCTGTGCCAACACTCCAGTCACAGAAGTGTCAAATGCCCAGTCAAATGCCCAACAGAAGCAAGTAAACATAATCTTCCTGACCTGAAGAACAGAATTTGCATGGTTAACACAAAAGATAAGGGATGTGAAGAAAAATAAAAATAATTTATTGGATAAAAAAATTTATTGGATCAGATGTAAGCTGATACTACTTTGACACATATTTATTTTTCTTTATTCCTTAAAGAGGTCAGCAAGATTTACAAAGGGAAATATCACAGAAATTTTTACTGCTGCGATGTGAGACAAAACAAATGGAGTCTAGTTAGCTGCACTAAATGAGTGCTACACTGAAGTGTGAATATTCCATCTGATAAAAGGAAAGTTAGTAACAGCAGTGTCAAATAAGAATTGTATGTACTCTGCTAATGGAATTCGTGAAGTAAAAATTTTGGAATGGAAGGTACTTCCCTTGTACAGTAGTATTTTTGGTGCAGATATACTGTTAAAAGGACAGCTTCATCTATTTCTTCTAAAGGAATGTAGTTCGTACCATCAGCTTATATGTGGAATGGATACATTTATTATTTTTTAGAATGACAACAGTATTTTTTTTCTCTATTCATACAAACTAGGATAATTCAACAGCTGAGATTAGAAAACTAGGTACTCAAAAATTCTGACTGTATTTAAAAATTACAAGAAAAATAGTTAATACAGTACAGCTGTATCATGGGAAATTCATGGCTGGCCTAAATGATTGTAGTCCCATTGATGTCAAAGGTTGCCTGATACAGGTTTGTTCAGCATAACCTTGGGAATAGTCTTATTACATACCTAAAGGTGGGTAAAAGCCCAAAGGATTTAGGCAAGTAGAGCCTGACAAGTAACCACTGAAGCTTTTGGTCATATCACAGATCACATATTCTATATAGGCTAGGTATGAAAAGCTTTTTTAGAGATAGTCTGATATTGGGGGTGCAAGTATATAGCTCTGGGACCACTGTGTGAAAGCTAGGCTCCTTAGTCACCAGGAACACAAAGGCACTGAGTGTCAGTAAAGAAATGAATACCTTTAGAAGTAACTCAACACAACATTTCTTTCCAAAAAATGTCACAGCTTTAAAGTACCATATCTCAGATCTCTTTTGGGCTGGGACCATGAACATTATACTGTTGGAAATGAATTAATTTCTGTGTTATTTCTAGTGAATCACAAAACAGTTGTGTGCAGCCCAAGCCATTCCTGTTGTCTTTCAAGGTGTGTGAGATTTTTATGTGCAGAAAAGCCTTTTTAGGACTCACTTATGAAAAGTCAAAAAGGAAAGGAGATAACTGCTGATAGTATTCATAATTTTTGTTATATAAGGCATTGCAAAAGCTATAGGAGCAGGAATTTGAAATGGGGTAATATTTAAAATATTTAATAGTGACTTAGAAATCAGACTGCATTTCAAAAAGAAATTATGTATCCAGTAGTCCCTCCAGGGACTTAGCTCCAGAGGGTGTAGAATGTGGCTTACTGCAAACTCTGGCCTGAAATGTCTTTGTGAATACATTTTTCTACCTTGATAGCCTGTTGTCCATAAATGTAGCCCGGCATCTGTCCCTTTCTGGCCTGGGGGCTTCAGTGCAGTTGCAGTACTGGATTTCCTTTCTCCCAGCAGCTATAATTCAGTGGGCATCAGGAGTCTCAAGATGCCTACAGATATGCTCACAATGAGGAATAGAACAGGTATCCAAATGACCACACCCAAGTACCAACATCTACTGGGCCTCTGCATAGGTTAACGTGCCCTGCCTGGACATCTGGGTTTGTTATCTCTCAACAAACAAAAGTCTCTCTTTGGAAGGAAGACTTTCTGCTCCACTCTTTGCTTGCTGGTGTTATTTTCAGTTGTGAATTGTTGTGTCTGGTTAGCACAGTTTTCCCATGGCTGTAAGTGTAGTAAAGAGAGGGAGAACAGGAAAGGTTTGATGTGGGTGTGACAATGGGAATCTGGGAAATGTTAATAGGGCTACAGGGAGAGGGAGGAGCATGGAGGATCCAGTGGTGGGTAGGTTACCTGGGAGTCTTGATGGGCTCATTGGTGATTTGAAGAACTTAAACCCAAGAAATTGTCAGTAAAAATGTGAGAATCTGGGGCAGTTTGGGGGTTTTTGAGTTTAAGTAGGAGCCTATACTTTGAGACAGCTATGGTAATGAAAAATAATGGCAAAAATTGTTATTAATACAAAATATTTCTTTAAAAACAATCTTTCCAGGCAGAGAGGGAAACTGTGTTCAGTTTAGCTATGTTTACAGGCTCTAATTCTTTTGTAATTCTTCCGAAACACCAAATGTATGCATGAATAATATGTTGGTAGTTCCCCCTGACTGTCCTACTAGTAATTGGCTCTATTTATCTCCTACAACTGCAAAATCTGGAAAGGATCAATAAATGGCTGTTGCACATGGAGTGATAGAAATGCACTTCACTTTCAAGAGAGAAGCAGCAATATATTTTATTAATAACAAAATTCAATGGTAAATGTGACAGTGGTTTAACAAGATTCGATGGAAAGGTACGCTTGATTTACTGCATAGAGGACAGAGTCAGACAAAACTGTCAGGGAGACCGTCCCATTGTGACACGAGGTTTAAAGAGGATCCATTTTGCTTTCTAAAGTCCTTTTGAGAGGATGAATGGCTGGATCCAATACGAGTCTCAGACTTGGTCAACGGCTTATGTCTAAAGGATTATATGTGCACAATCAATCCTTTTTATCACTTAGCCAAGTTTTTTAAACTTTCAGCACCCTTATTTTCAATTCAGTTACAGAGTATCTGATGTGATAAGGAATCTCTCAACCTTGAGGAGTAACCTTGAGGGGCTACTCAAGGGGAGGTCCTGGTGTGCATCCTGCTGCCATGCAGGAGAGCTCAAAGGGCTCTTGGGCTGCTCAGTATTTATGGGCATAAGATGGTTGACTAATAGTCATGTTTGCATACCAACCGCAGGTGTTAGTTTCTTCCAAATTTGACTTGAATTAGACATTGATCGACACTGTGGTTAGGTGGGTGCATTGCTCAAATTAGCCCTTGGCTATTGTGTTGTTATCCGTCTCAAAATCCGCTTTTAGCCAGATGCAGCCATTGTGACCAGATGCATTTATTATGACCGCCACTGGTGGCTATTGCTTGAGCAGGTTTTGGGAAATAAAGGGCAGGTTGGGAGGGAGAGCGTACTGTCACAATTGCTTAATTACCTTCCTATCAGGCAGAAATAGCTGTTTAAAAAAATAAATTATTAATCACCAGAGTAAAACCTGAAACTAATGCAGAGTGTAAGCGAATTCCAGAAAGAGAACATGAGAGTGAAGAGACTGCTGTATAGATAAGAGGCAACAATAGAGAAAGGAACAGTTTTTCCTCTGGGCATGCAAAACCTTTGCTTGACTTTGACCTGCGTGGTCTAGAAATTGGTGGTGTTTAGAGATCCTATGTCTATATGCTAACAAAATGTTAATTTGATAGGTGTTTCACTTTATTCTAATTGTGTTTGGGGAAAGGGATAGCTGGGAATGTCTTCAGCAATGAATGGTAGGCCAGTAGTAGCAGAGAAATAGCTGTGGTGGACCTAACTCTCCACATAACAGTGTGGAAGCTGATGGTAGGTAGAAAAGCTTGCTTTTTGCCCCAAACAGGGGCAACTCCATCGTCTTCCAGACCATGTGTGACATTTTGGGCTTGGTAGATAGGGAGCTGAACGTGGAGCAGGTAAGGATTAAAGGAGAACAGCCACCCCATGGGCTACCAGAGTTTAGCTAGCAAGTTGGGGAAAACGATTATTCCCCTTTAGCCCTTATAAGACTACATTTGCAGTAGCGCTTGCACCTTGGGGCTCCCCAGTGTAAAACAGACATTGAACTGGAGCAAGTCCAGTGCAGGCCACCAAGCTTGTCAGAGGTCTGGAGACTGCAGCATATGGGGAGAGGCTGAGACCTTGGTTGGTTGAATCTTGGAGAGAGCAAAGATGAAACCTTAGGGACTGTCTTCAGCTACCTAATGGGGAGGCTATGGAGGAGACAGAACCAGAAACTTCTTGTGGATATGCAGTAAAAGGACAAGAAGCAATGGATTTTAATTGGATTTTTCTGTGCTGCAATTTGATATCAAGAGGTGTTTGTGTGTGTGGTGGTCGTGCATGGTGTGGTTGTTTTTGTTTTGGTTTGGTTTTTTTTGTTTGTTTGTTTTTGTGTTGTTTTTTTTTTGTTTTGTTTTTTTGAGAGTGGTCAAAACACTTGAAAGAATGGCCCAGAAAGGTTGTGTGGTCTCCACTCCTTGATCTCACTGGCCTTTTGGGAGAGGCACTGGACTAGGTGACCCTCAGAGATCATACTCTGTGGTATGTTATTCTGTGATAATATGCACTGGTGCAAATCCTGTCCTAGTGTTGCGCACACAAACAGCGAGATGCTGTCTTTCCCTAACTTAGGGGCATTTCATAAACAAGTCTGTTCCAGAGGATAATGGAGCTATTAGTGACAATCAGTGTCTCTTTATAAAAAGAACTAACATTGCTGGGCAAACTAGGTTATACTCCTAGATACAACTGTAAAATGAGAAGCTGAAAGGAAGACAAACAATGATATATTGTAGCTATTTTAATAATCAGACTTTAGTGCAGCACTTGATACAGTGTCTCATAAAGTGGTATTTACTTGATTAATTAAAATTAGGATGGATATCTGATGGGGATTTGAATATTCAGACCAAAAACTGTCTCAGTGATCATGAATAAAGGTAAAGATTGATTTCTCCACAGCTAGGCCTTTATAAGATGTGTAAAATTAGTTCTGTTCTTATATAACTTCTCTATTAGGATAAGGAGAGATGATGCAATAGTTACAATAATAATTATTGTGATGAAACCTGGCCCTGGAGCAGACTTGGACTTCTTTCCACTCAATCATCATTCTATACGTTTTATGTGTATTCCTGGTGTCTTAATGTTTTCAGTAAATTATCTTCGTTAATTACCTCAGAGTGGTTGTAAGCACACACTAATGACATTAACAGATTGAAGGGAATTGCATGCATCACTGAAAGTAGGAGAAGAAGGACAAAGTACACTAATAAAGACATAAATTGACAATATGATACTCCACTTAGTGTAAAATGTATGTGAAGGCTTGAGGAAATACAATCCAAAGCTCTGATAATCAAATGGAAGTAAAGTGTGAGAGGCTGAAAGTATGTCTGGTCTTAACAGAAAGGAAATACACTTCTACTGTGTATTGGAGTTTTGCTTTTAGGCTCATTTGTGTAGAGCACATATTTGTAATAGATGCAGAAGGATATACTTGTTATGGACAGCATAACTCCAGTGCAAATGCTCCTCTTTCTAGAGAGCACATGATGTGCGTTTTGTGGTCCTGACCTCTTACTGATTTTTTTTTCTTTTTCCATGAAATGCTCTTGTGTTCTTAGTTTTGCATTTCTCCTTTAAGTTTTCTTACACATTGATGATTCTGTAGTGCTGAGCTGAACCTCTTATGTCTGTTGCAGATGGACAGCCATGACACAGACTAAAATTGGATTTGAAAGGCAGGTGAGACTTTAATTAGGAATGTCCAGGCAGGCACATTACAAGTTAGTGTAAGAAGTGCAATGTGAAACCCAATAGACTTTGTTTACCTAGAAATTCTGATTAGGAGAGTGATGCATTGGTTTTGCTGGACTGTTAAGCTAGAGTGACAATTTCAGGGGGAGAGAGAGCAAGTGATTATTACCTAGCTCCATAGTGTCACATGCCACTTAAATAGTCAGTGTCTCAACCTAATTAAACGAAAAGTCTAATTTGTTTTAATGAGGCCCAGGTTGCTGCTCTCTGTCACAAAGCTTTCTTTCTCACTGGGGTTTTGTGGGTAGGGTGTCTTCTGTGCCTACTGACCAGGGGCTGATGTTAAATTCCCAGAATGCCCTTAAATGCATCACTGCAGGTCAGAGAAGAGACGCTCTTGCAAAGGACTGCCTTAGCTGTAAGATGAGTGCAGCAGTGGAAAAAAAAAAAAGGAAGACAAAATTTTCTGTGTACCTCTCAAAAGGACCCTTTTAAAGTTCATGGAGGTTGTGATTCATGCTTCTGCACCTCTCTGCCCACATAGCTGGGAGACTGAAGATGTTCTCAGTGGTACTATCCATCCCTAAGACTAGGCAGCTTTTGAAAAAGGATCGCATGTGCTCTTGATCGCTGCCAGCTTCCCACTTGCTCAAGCAAATGCGTTCTGGCATTATGTGACAAATTCTCTTTGGAGTTGTCAAAGAAGTCTAATGAAAATGTCTACTTTTAGTAGTTAGGGTGCTACTGCAACTTGTAGAGAAGCAAGAGTGTCAATAATCATCAAAATAATTGTTTTCTTTGTAAAGATGCCTGTCTACTTATAGATATCTGCCATGGAGATTTCTTTCTCTTTTGGTTTTTTTTTTTTTTTTGTTTTTGTTTGTTTTTGTTTTGTTTTTGTTTGTTTTTCTTTTTGTTTGTTTGTTTGGGTTTTTTTTGTTGTTGTTTGTTTTTCTCGGTCCCGTCTGTGGTCTTATTTTGGCCTTGGCTTTTCAATATCTTCAAAGAGAATTTATTTTCTCTCTCTCTGAAACTGTTGCTGTGCAGTTTGGATGAGGCACTGGCATTATTTTGCAGTAAGAAGCACAAATGGTCTAGGAGAGATGAAAAAGAAGCCATGAAGGTAAAAGGTGTTAGTTTCCCTTGTTAGATTATTGAGGTTAAGAATGGCAACTATTAATTGTGCTGTATTATTGAAGAGATGCTCCCGCATTCTGAAGCGGTTAGTCAGCTCTGCGGTGTTTCTCCCCCGAGGGCTCTTCAGTACTTGACAATCTTTACTTCCAGCCTCTTCAGCCTCTAGGATGATTAAACTTACTTTGTACCTCTTGAAGAGGAAAAGATGAAGTGTAATACAGAGCAAAAACCAGCTTTTATTTTTAGGAGGCTAATTATGTGGATATCAGCCTGACAATACCATTCAGTCTGTACTCGTTTGGCCCCTATTAAGATAATATTTAGGCCCTCATAATTTGTCATTTATCTCCATAAGCCTCAGGGACACAGCAGAATTGCTCAGAAAAATCCTATATGAAACTTCTGGTCAGGCATAGTCTCCAAAGATGAGGTTGAGTTCTTAATTCCCTACATTGCATCAGAGAACATAAGTTTACTAGTTGTCAGTCTATGCGGTCTCCTGTCACCTGCACACGTTTCCTGCTCTGCTATGTGTGAGTATGCTTTATATATGACACAAAAAGGTTTGTCAAATAAACTGACAAATCAGACTATTGCTGTTTTGAGCAGTTTGGATATGATCTGATTTTGTATCCTAAGCTCTTAAAGCTCTGCTTAAGCTCATTAAAACTGCTACAAGTAGCCTTATTAATGACAGTAGACCACTTGGCATAGCTGGGATATTTACCTAATAAATTTTCTGCTATTGTATGGGACCTGGCTAGGGACACTAGTGGTACTTTTCTCTTAATCTCTTGATGTGGTTCATAATATTTGTACTTTAGGTCTCTTATTACTGAGAGCAAAGTTATCCTTAGGAAGCTAAGTGTTCATGGTCATTGGGATGCTTGGATGCATAGGGAATGCACACTTTGTGTTCCCTTCTGTGCTGCAGAAGGAAACTTGGAAAATAAACTCATCAGTCCTGGGTGTACAGCCTAGGTAAGTGAGTCTGTAGTTGACAATGGAGCTTAATTTCAGCCTATACTACTATTTTATAGTCAGCCATTGGACTAGGATAAGGCTTGCTAACAAGAAAAGCAATTCACTTTACAGATTAATATCTTTTTTCTAAATTAGAATTACATCGTTATGGTTATGGAACTGTAAACAGCATTGCAATATGTGTTCCTCTGCACAATCCAAATGTAACAACGTGGCTGAAAGGAATATTTCAGTGAGGGGACAAATATTTAAGACCTGTCTGAACAAGACTGTTTTATGTCTGGGTGTTTTGGCAGAGTTGTTCCAAGATTTTGCTAGGAAAATTAGCTAGACTGTTTTTAGAAACCATTTCAGAACGTACTTCACAGCAGACTTCATATGTAGTAGCATTAATTGGTACTGCTGAGAAGTGGCTTACAAACAAATAAAAATACCTGTGTCAGTGTGGCACTAATAAACCCTTTTTAATTAAAAGTAAATAAATAAAATTGACAGAACTGTTAGATTGTTGCTATGTGAATAACCTTCCTGCCGTCCCTTTGAGCTTTTCAATGTGTGTGGAGGGTGGTTGGTTTCACCGCTTTTAGGAAAAACAGCTACGACTATTGCTGCACAGGCTAGTATCTTTGCAAGGCTTACCAACCAAATATAATGGTATTTATCTGCAGACTGGGAGGCACAACTATTTTGTATGTTTTTGATGCGTAAGTATAGTAGAATTTAAAAAAATTGGTGGAAAGACAGAAATTATAAGTAACACACATAAACTAAGTAATCAGCGGGCTGGAAGTCTGGGTAATGCCAGAAGTCAGAATGTAAATAGCATGGTCTTAAACTTGTATAAACCCAGCAATGACAGTCTAAGGAAAACTCTCCGTTCAATGCGGAGAACTGTGTTTGCCCAAATCATGGGAGCCCTTCTCTCTGGGTGTCCTGCCCTGTGTGTTATTTGTTGGCGTTCTCTGCTTGTGTAAGTTGTGCCGAGATACGGCTGGCTGAGAGACTCACCTTTCTGCTAGGCTTCTCTCGTGGGTCTATTGAGGCATGAACTAGTGCAGAGCACTCACTGTTTTCTTTTAATTATTTTTTTAAATACATAAACTTAGATGGGAAGTAGGGGTGAGAGGGAGTATTGTCATCAGAACTGTCATTATGAAAATCCTCTACTAAGCTGTGCCTAACCCTGGAAGTGAGAGCTTTAAGAAGAGATGCCAAGGATATATATCATACAAAAGGACTAGCTGCTTGTACCAGTCCTGGATTCTGCTCTGGGTCTGCGCATCCAGGAGCTGAGCAAAGCAAAATCAGGCTTTCAGACAGCAAATCTTTTCCTGGACCTGAGCCAAATCAATTTCTTTTAAAAACATACTGCTTGAGATACCTTAGCCAAACGTTTCACGCTTCTATTAAACCATAAAATATATTTCTCCCTTGAGACAGTACATGGATTCTTAATGTGTCTGTATTAATAAAAAGTTCTGTTCATTTGCAATTAAGTCAGCACAGCTCTTAAAGCTCTACTTTAATGTATCCTAACCACCTACTGAAAGTACTTTGTAGTTTGATTTTGTTATTGTAACTATGCCATGTTCAAAAATAGCAATCGAATGACTTGATTTTATACTAATTAAAGCCTTAGACCTTTTACTGCAAATTCAAATATAACAGAAAAGCACAATAATTAGTACTTTATTGGTTGTATAATTTAAAATTATGTAAATTACACAGCTACTAAACTACTCTAAGTGGAATATATGGCCAATTTATTTTTAACTAACAGACAAGTAGTTCATTATGCATAAGGATATTTGAGACACATAATATGGACTATCACTAAGCCTTGAGACCCCCTCTGCATTGAAAATTTCTGAATTTGAAAATGAAAGATAAATTGTTGTGTTTCCTATGGAAAATCTTTCAGCATAGCTCAAGTCAGACAAGCAGCCCAGGGCTATCCTGCTGGTACGCACTGTGGTATGAAGCGGAGGAGGTTGGAGGAAGTCTTGGAGAAAGTCAGAGGAACTGTCTGTAGCCCACTGAGTCCACGTTCCCAGGACACCTCGTGACTGTACGTCACTGCTGGCATGCAGATGCACGAGGGTTTTCACTTTCATTCTGCTCTCACCTTTTCTCCTACGGACTGTGGGGCAGGATGGCAAAAATTACTCTCCCAGCTTGGCAGAGGAGACTTCCTAGGGTAATGGGAATTCTTCACTGATCAACTGAACAGTTTCCATCTGTTTTGTGCTACTAATAGTTCAGTTCTCATCCCAAATGTGATGGACATGGTAGTAGCTGGTTCATACGTGCAGCGTGGCAGGACTCAAAACTGGGGGATGCTTTGAAACAGCAGTTTTGGACAAAAATCAGAAAGATTTAAGATCTGATTTTGTCCTGTTGTGAAAAAAGTGAAACCAACCAAGCCTTTTATAGAACGTTTCCTAGTAATCAAAACCTATATAGTTGGGCAGTTGAGATACTGCGTGGGGGAGTGGGTAGGAGATTTAGGTTTTGGGGAAGAATTATGAGGTTTCTTGCCCTGATCAAAAATTCCATTCTGGCTTCCTCAAAGCCTAGCTTTTCGTCAAAGCCTAGGAGGGTAGATTTTCTAGCCAAAGAAAAAAGCACGTTTGATGGAGAAAAGTGCTGTTGCAGGGTTTTTGGCTAAAATTCAATTTGCCAAAGATCATCGTAAATTCTGTGGGATATGGTCCCAAGACTGTCTTTCCCAGATATATTAAGTCTGGATTAAGGGTACCTACTAAGGATCAAAACTGCGGAGCTACATAATGAAAAGCACTTATGTTATTAACTTGTTCTGCCAATTCAACTATTCAAAAATTTTAATGGGGTAAGTCTGTAATATGTACCAGGACTCCTGGATTAGATATTGTCTGTGTGCATCACTTGAACTTTGACTCTGTATTTTCAGCTCCTGGAGTAAAGGAAGCATATACTCTGATTTGCTCACCAAAAAAGTAACTGCATGTCCTTGCCTGCCTGATCAAGATCTGCTTCAGATCTATAACGTTACCATGCCAGTGCATTGATTAATTACTGTGGAACCCTGTGGTCTTAAGCAGAGTATGCCAGCCAGGAGATATACCTAAAGTCCTCCTTGCAGAGTCCTGGGTCTGAGAAGAGATGTGAGAACTTGTCCCATAATGCTCTGTCTATGCACTTATGATAACTTAGCTTCTTGTGTCAACAGCCACATTTGCCAGAAAAAACATACTGTTCAGTTTCTGATTGCTTAACTATTTTGCTAAGTGATAGGAAAAATGTGTTTCATTTATTCTGTGGGAAAAGGAAAAGGTCAAGTCAGCTTAAAAGTTATAAGTAAATACAAAGGATGAAAAAGAGATAGTTGTCTTTAGCACATGATTTGTCAGTAAATCTCAGTTGAAACTTACTCTTCAAAATGGTATCTGGGGAGCAGGCAATGCTTTGACTTTAAGAACTTCTTCCTTATCTATTATTTGTACTCTTCATGTTTTTCATAATAAATTGATTTTACTTGTAGAAATGATATAACAGTTCTTTGCAATCAATTTTTCTGGTCATAAATTAGTGGTTCAGGCTTACCTGCAAGGTTGATGTATACTGTTTGGAATAAAAGGAAAAATAAGAACATACTGGGGGATTAACAGTTCACTTTTCCTTTGTTCACTTTATGTACGAGAAAAGAAATAAATCAACTAAATTTAGTCTGCAGGTTTTTTTCTCTGCAGAGCTTATGTGCTGCAGAACAGCTCGAGGTACTCCAGCTCTGCTCTTTTCATAGCTTTTTAACAGCTTGTTTTGGCATCCTTGATAACTGATACAACTCCTCTAGCTGCATTTTTTTATCTGTTTTCCTATTTGCCTCTAAGCGTGAAAACAATATATATTTGAAAGCTGTTTCCTGTGAAATGACACGTGATAGTTGTGTGAATTTGTTTATTATTGGAGTGACTAGGATTGTTCAATTACCTTAAAGTTCTGTTGACATTTTTGCCATAAACCCTTAGTTTTCAAGCATTTCAAGATGGAAAGTTTTTCAAAAACTTATAAATGCAGGCAGTACAAATCCCAAAGTTATCACAAACATTTTTTTTTAACTCATGAAAATGTGTTGAACTTCTAAGATCTAAAGCACCTTTTCAGTTTTAATTCTAAATACTCTTTGTTTTAATTTAACTGTTAATGTTCAGTTAGCTTTAGTCTTGAATACCTTGGATAGTTCAGTTTGTTGCAGTTTCCTTCTGTACTGTATAAACATGTTAGCCGTATTATTTCAAACATCTCTGTAAAGAGTTTGCATCCAAAAGTAACCAGAACAAATGACAGACTTTTTGATAGTGATAGGAACACAAATTTTTAGTAGTATTATCTTTTTATGTTTTCTGACTTTGGGGCACACAAGAAAAATCATTTGTTTATCCATGCATTTGCTTCAGAAATAAAAGTGTGTGTTGGTCATGGCAAGGTTGCCTTTCTAAGGTTGCTAGTGAATAGTCAGCAATATTAGTCCCAAGATTGAGTTTGAGAAAGTCCGCTGCTAATCCTCTTCCTAGCTCTTGACTTAAGCTTTTCAGCACAACCCCTTTTAGTCAGTTCCTACTTCACCATATTAATTCCTCCCTTCTACACTTTAGCTGATCTCATGTGGCACTGCAGCAAATGTTTTTTTTGAAGTACAGATAGGTTAAATACTCAATTTTCTCTTCTCCAAAAAATTAGTGCCAAAGGCATGTTATGCCAAATCTTGACACCTCACTCTTGATTGTCTCCTTACCATTCTTCTGATGTTCTCTCAGAATAAGGCCAACTCCAACCCTGCAGTTCCTTTCTAGTTTTGCTTGAGCTGATTTCTAATGGTAGAGCTCCCTCAAGCAAAAGGGAAGTGTATTTTAACTATATTTTCCCATTGCTGAGTGTATTTTGTACTGCTTAAGGACATCTTGCCTAGTGACAAAAGCCCCTGAACCTGTCCTGTCCCATTACAGTATGGCAGAGATGACCATGTTGTTGCACAAACCCAGTTTGATCTGATGTGATGGATGAGGGGCTGCCTCTATGGGAACTAACCTGATTGTTCTCTGTATTTCTATTTCTGGAATTTTAGGAAGATACTGATCCTGAATATACCCACTTACAATCTCAGAAAGTCATACTATTTTATCTGTACATGCAGTAGAAGGATACTAATAAGTTTTAGTGTTTCTACTCAATTGAACTGGAGTGGTACATGTGAAACGTGCAAGATTAAATTTATGATGGAGTTACTATGGCCATTAGAAATAGTCCTCTGGGCAAAGACTTGTTGTTATCTCCCCTTTGTGGTCATCCAGGTCATGCTGTGCTCTTCAAGGCTTGTAGAGAGCTCTTCTGGTGAGGATCTTTGCTTGTCTCAATCATTTTAAAAAGATGGGTGGAGGGAAGCTGAAACAGGTGTTATGTTCCTTTCTTTAACAATGAGATAGAAAAGTATGCCGCTTCAAACCTTGGATAATAGTCAGTTGAAGGCTGTAAAGCTACTTTGTATGCTGTTAAACCTAAACATTTTCGGGCAAGTGTCCTGTCTGAGAGTGAGCTTGAGTTAATTCATTTTGTATCAGAAGTGGTAAACAGCTTGGTTTTGTGACAAAGAGATGTCTGAACAAAACCTTTGGGCATGCTTGCTCTTGCACAGTTGCTGAGAGGGATCCAGGGTATTTGCCAGGCTTGGCTCAGCAAGGGGGATGGGAACCTTCATCATTCTCTCTTCTCTTTGCACAATGGTGAGGAAGCAGTGGAAAGCATAAAGTCCTTCTAGAGTCTGGATAATTACAAACTGCTTGGAAGGGAAGTTCACAGGTTGCTTGTCCTTCCCCACCAGCTAGCAGACTGAGCTGGATGTGAGTACAATTGCATGCACTGTAATCTCTCCAGTGCAAACCCTCCATAGGTGCTCTGGGATGCTTTTACTGCTAGAGGTGTACTGGCTTTGTGGAAGCTGTATAGCTGAGCACTTCTACCTGTGGAGAGGCTGCAGGCTGAAATAGTTTAGCTGCTGGTAGTATGAACTTCTTTTTTTTTTTTTAATAAACTTGGCATGATTATCCCTCAGCTGTTGCTGAGGGTCCTTTTTCTGTGTGCATTTTGTGTGTAATACTGGAGAGAAAAGGGGGATGCATAGGGCTAATTTGTGCTGTTATTTGACTTGGGATGGGGAGTAGATGTGAATGAGACTTTTGCCCTGAGGTGTCAGGTCTTCTACTCCTTCTCTCCATGGCCCAAAATTGTGATTACCTCAAACTGTTTGGGATGATGCCAGTGGCATGTATTTCCTGGTAAAGAGTGTTATTAGAAAAACATTTTGTTGATATTTCAAATAACAGCATAGCTTTAGGCAGCAATCAATTAGTATAACTTGCTAACTTTTTGTAGGGATTGAGAGATTAGCAGTTTGCAGGACTTTTCCAGTGCCTTGCTCACCATAAGCTCTCAGTTTAATAATATGTGGAAAAGAATATTCAGAGCCAGGTCAGCCCATGATGGATCAATTTTTAAGGTCTGTGATTTAAATGAGACTGTAGTTATTTAGCCTTCTGAAACTTGGCAAATGTTTGCTATTAATTAAAAATTCCAGAATTTTATAGCAAAGTATCTGGTAGCTGTGTCTAGAATTCCTTTCTTTGCAATATCTCTAATTCTTTTTCAGTAAGACTGGTTGTGTGCATGTGACACACAACTTACTGAAGTGGATATAATAGTGTAGGTGTTAAAATCACCTGTTCTTTCCTAGCTGTCTGGTGTCTCTGTAAATCATTAAACTCAATCTTTTAAAATTGAAAATTCAGTACTGTTATATATCAGGGCCATAGGAGATAAGCACTGAATAAGAGATTTTTCTAGATTTCTGAATCTTCTTTGTGGTGTCTTATGTGATCAGGCTACAAGTTTCTTAACATAGGATGCCCTGAACCTGGTAGTAGCTCATCTTAGATTTTACTCACATATCTTTATCCTGATCTGCTTGTGTTTTCATACCAGTGTTTTATGTGCAAGAAAAACTATTGCAATACCTCTCACGTGTTTACTCGCTCTTATGTTCTCATTGTTTTGATAGCCTGGAAGAATTTTATACCCTGGAAGAAATTTAAATGCTTTTGGCAAATCCATGCTTAACTTTGTAAGCAGCTATGACACAAGCAAAAAGCTTGTTTTATTATGAATTCCAATGTACGTTACAGGTGAATGAAGCAATAGTGGGGTGTCACTTCCCGTCCTACCTACAACTCTTAAAACTAAACTTCAGAGATCTTAGGTCAACTTCCATGAATTCATGAGAGTAATCCTGAGCAGCTCTCAGATTGCCCTGGCCATTTCCGGAAGTAATCCAGAGTAAATTTCCTCAAGCACAGTTGATTCAACACTTAATCTTGTCTCCACCATATATTCTTATTATAGATGAATTATTATGGTGGCTCAAGTGAAACAAGTTGTAGTCAGACGTGTTCATTGTGAATGAAAAATCTAGGTTTTCACTAGGGACTCAACTCCAATGTGATTTATACAGAAAAAGGATCTTTACAAAATGAATGGAAAAGCAATGGATTGTGGAGAGATGTCCAATAGTGTATGGAGATAAGTGTTAAGTGCATTTTCCTCAACATTGTTATTAATGACCTGAAAAGTCAAGTAAACAGCATATTAATTAAACATATAGATGATAAATGCAGAACCCTTGTGAATGGATGAGCTGATATGGGAAAAATGCTCAGGTGCCTACAGAGCTTTGAAAAATGGGTAAGAAAGAAGAAAACATCTTCCAGGTGTGTTCTGGAAAAATTAGTATAGTTAACATGCTTAGTGCAAAAATAATTGGGAATTTAATTATTTGATATGAGAAAAACAATTGGCCTACCTGTGCAGATATGTTTGTTCATACCTTTCTGAACTAATGGTGTTTCCATGGTGCTGGAGAACGTAAGCATTTTTGGTGCTTTAGTTCCAAAGAATCAACAGTGATCACAAATCTGTACCGGCTTGGAACAAGATTTGACATCTTGAAGCCAGCTGAAGCGAAAGCTATTAAAAGAATTCAAGATTGCTAACTTTCTGGGTTTGACTCAGAATTTGAAATTTTTTGGCTTGTAATTGTCAACTTTGGAGAGATCTTCTAGCTGGAAGTTGGGGTTGTTTTGTTTATTTTAAAAGTGGATTCCATAAACTTTTCACTTAGTGTCTATTGACCTTGGGAAAGAGATTCATCTTTCTGTAAAATATCTTGTCTTTGTAATGTTTCTGGGTTGTCAAGCTACCTTAGACAGAACTTAGACAGCACAGTCTGTTAGCTGACTAATTAACTCATGTGTCTTACATGTTTGTAATAGTGACAGCATGTTTTGTAGCTTTAAATAGTTTATTTCAGCCAATGCACAATTTTTCTAAGGTTTTTTTTGTAAGCCGAATGAAATATGTATTGACATCCTACCTGGTAATTCAGGAATGTTAATGAACGCTAGCTCATATCACAATGAGTGTAGAAGAAATGGTAACATACCAGAAGCCTGACTTTTGTTCTTATTGGAAATGTAAACAAAAGTAATTTTGTTAAAATAAATTATACCTTTATTAATTACAGTATTTAATACCCAGAGGGATATAAATAGCTGATATTTCAGATTATGTATGTAATAAACTGAACTAGTCATTATTACAACATTCCTTTTAAGATGAGGCTGGGAGGAAATGGTTAAATACATTGGAAGACCTAAAGAGAAATTTTAGTTTTGTAGGGAGCATTATTCAACCACCTATTAGAACTGAATAAATATGTGGTAAAGTTCTTTGGAAGTGTATAAATTTGCATAAAACTCCTAAAATCTATTGGATCTATCAGTCTGTGGTCACTGTGCATATGAACTGCCTGGAAACACACATGTATGTAGGGACACAGTGAAAATTAGATTAACCCTAAATCTGAAATTCCCTGAACTCTGTGGGTTTTGATCCTGTAGCCTCCTTAATTTGTCATTAATATAATCTTCTTTTAGTATTTTTCACATGGGAGGAAGACACAGGGAAGGAAAACTTCAAAGAAAGCCTCTGGCACTTTCATGGGATGCTGGCATGCCAAAATAATAATAATAAAAAAAATTCATAGGGAACCTGAAAATTCTTCAGTCTTAAGACTATTTGGTTAGAACAAGAATGTTCTAACCATAGGAGAACTATGCTTGCTTGAACCAGATCTGAATTTGCCCTGACTCATAAATGGGTGAGTTATTACAGAGTGTCTGTGAAGTGCAGTACCAGGAGATTTGACTAGTTTAAATTTATTCAAGCCATGAAATCTACTAAAAAATACTGATATCTTTTTCCTTCACGTTCCTTGAAAGATTTTCAGTAGTCTGGATTGCTTCCATCTTTGTCATGTGTTTCTAAGCCTCTCTTTTTCTATGCCTTTAACTTTGTGACAGAATGAAAATAATTTCAGAGATTTTTAAAAAAAAAATATTCTGATGGGCCTTGTGACAGTAAAATGCTGGCAATAGTGCTTCTGATTAAAATTTTGTTTTATTATATAGTTCTTTAATCCACAGTAATCATCTCTTGGTGGCTAAGAAGGATAGATTGCCTTTGGAGACCTTTCTGGGAAACGGTCCAGTTCCTCACTTGCCCATTTTAATCTCGTTTGCTGTTAGAATTATGCAATGTTATAGGATAACACAAGTCGGACACAACAACCCCACTTAGGTTGGAAGACAACTGAATGCACATTCTCTCTGCAGAATAATATCAAATAATATGCTCAGTGCTTTGTATCTCACTGGTGTTTCATTATGAGATCATGTGGATTTCTGTTTTGCTCGGTAAAAGAAAGCAGGATAATAGTGTTGTGCTATGCTGGATGTTGCACGAAGATGATGATTAATTTGTTAATCAGGCTACTGGGTTTGATATAGGGCAGCTTGATGATCCTCTTCTAGGCTAAATAAATAAAATGAAATTTTCAAAGATATTGATTTGGTATGTTTTGATTATGGCATAGCAGAGATTGACTAGATGCTGGATAAAATAATGGCATTTTGACTAATTTTGTTTTAGGAGAAGCGAGAATAACAAGTCTGATTAAAACAACAGCACCAGAGACGGAAATGCATTTTGTTTAAATGCATCTGGCCATATTACAGAACACGTGGGGCACAAGCTATAGCCCATTTAGATCATGTAAATTATGATGTCGTATATTCTGGGCTGGGCCTGGCTGCCTGTTTGTGTCTAAATTGGAAGAGGAAAAAACCCCAGACCTATTCTCTCCCAGTACAACTGGAGCAGCCGGGCTTTATAATGAACTTCAGATGTAATACTTTGGTGTTGCATTGCAAAGGCTGTCCGAGAGCAGGGGGCAGGACCAGATGGAAGAAAGCAATAGGGCTGGTCTGGTTAGGGAAAAAGAGAAGCAACCAAGACCTTTGTATGCATATAAAGCTTTGTCTACTTATCATGGTTTTACTGTGAGTAACTATGTGTGATAAACTTGCTCTTGGTATCAGCATCTTGCTTTGGAAACTGATGAATCTGAAGCAAAAGTGGAAACAAGGTGCAGTCCAACACTTTTCTGACATGGGAGTCAGTCAACAGCACTTCTTGGCTTAGAACCCAGGACCTCCCCATGAAGCTCCTCCTGCTGCACTGACAGACTTTATGCTCAAGTGTTCACTCATTTATTATTTAAGATTAGGAGATTTTCAATTTTGTCATATTTTTGTGACATCTAAACATTCAGGAAATTTTGCTGTATTTATTTCTTATTGGTTCTGAACTTGTAGCCTGCATTTTGATAGCAGATGTTTGATTTAGACTGCGGATCTGTATGTTTATTACATGCAAGCATGCATGCTGCCAGTGGATTTTAAAATAAATTTCCCCAATAATCAATTCACATGTCTTATCTTTGTAGATTTTTATTATTCTACATATCACACAATTTCACAAGTTCTTTCACCATCAAAAATACTCTAGAAATAAGTAAAAGTAAAGCTTTTATTCTGAGGGTAAACTTAAATTTTCTTTTTCTGTTTAAAAATCATCTCTATGTATGTGAGAACTTTGAACTCACTTTATCTTGATCTAGTAGTGAAGTGAAAATGTCATATCAGTGGCTTTGCTGTGTGTTCTCATGTAACTTAAACTAATGTCAGAAGCTTAGAAACACAACGTTCTGGTCACATCTTGCTTTTGTGTGGAGACTGCCAGCAAAAACAATTCTTGTGTTCACAGAGCTCTGACTCTTTTTTTGCACTGACTTTCTTCAAGGTAGGCTGGATATTAGAAATTGAAAGTGTCCAGGTCCTCTGCATGTAATTATCTCAATTCAGATTAGTAGTTACTTTGGGCTCCCTACACCTGCTACTTCAAAGCAGGCAACCATGATGCTCTAATGCTCTTTTGCTTTTTCTCTGGATACTGCACTGCCTTAGTTTTATCAGGCCTGAGGAGGACCTGGGACTTCAGCATGGAATGAAAACCAGCAGCTAAAGATTGATGAGGAGGGAAAAGCTTGGCAGAAAATGTTGAAACTTGAGCAGATTTACTACTGGTAATGAGCACAAGTGACAAAGGAAAACCTGAAAAATATCTATTTTAAAATAAATGTAAACAAGAAAAATAGCAAAATATTTATACTATTTCAATTCCAGGCGAGCTCTGTGTTGCAAAAATTATTTTCAGTTTTGGAAAGTCAATGGTAGTCCTAAGAATTTATCAGCCTGTTAAGAGAAAACGTGTCATTAGCAAATAAAAATCACAAGACACTCACAACATCCATCATTCCTGAAAAACTAATGTTAAATGATTTGGAGACTAAGTTATGTGGCTGGATGAGCCCCATGGTTTTCTACTTATTAGTTCTGATGGTAATAGATTAGCTGTTCATTTAGCAACACTATAAATAGGGAGTTGGGCTGGGTTTTGCCTTGTTTCTTTCTCTAGAGGATAGATTTATTGCTAATAACTATCACTTAGAGAGGTGAATAATATATTTGTTTTTAATAGTCATTCAGCAACACAATGGCTCATTACTAGCTCAGTGAGTCGGTGTTTTCAGAAATGACTAGCAATTTCATATGCCTCAATTCTGGCTACCCAATTTGAGACGCCGTTAAAAGGTCTCTGTGTGTGGTTGTGTGTGGATTTTTTTTTTTGTGTGGTGCTGTGTGGTGTTTTTTTTTTTTTTTTTTATTCATGCCCTGAGGAAGTTCTGATGATCGGCCTTCTAGAAATCTTAGTGGACGTAGAAAACTTAGCATATATAGAATTCAAGATAATCCATCTCTTTCAGTTCTGCAAAGGGGATAAAAGGCCATTCTTAAATGTATTGATGACTATTCCATGCTCTGAAATGATATAGAAAGACACTTGATTCTCCAACTTTATGATAACTTTCATGAAATATTTAATGCTTGTCTGATGATTTATTCCTCTCCGCATAATGCAATCTAAAAGAATGGTTTCGTTAATTATTTACATTGTGCTGCTGATGCTATTTGTCTCCAAGTGCTTTGCAGTAGTAGTTGCTTCTGCTTATTACCAGGAGAGACTTTAAAAGGCAGGTCTTGTCAAGAAAGCAGAATAATAACCTGTATCATTTGTATCTGTGCGCATTTGTGTGTGCTGTGTGTTCTTACAGGGCTGAAGCAAGAAAAAGAGGGACTTAAAATTGCCGGGGAGACCCATGCTCTGAAATGAGAATAAACCCTGGGCCTTGCTGGGGCTTGCGATCGTGTCTCTTAGGGCTCCTCGTGGCTGTGTTGGCAGGATGAGAAGCTGAAAAGGGCGGTTCAGAGAGGTTTTTGAAGCAGCGGCAGTGTAGAGTGAAGAACACTAAAGAAACTGAGTGAGATGCCTGAAGGTGATGATCCAGCATCACTGCAGGACTCTAAACAGCTTGCAAGGTGGTTGTGGGTAAGCTTTTGCTGCTGTAATCTTGTTTTAATACAGTGTAAGTCTGACAGCCAGCAGTGAACTTGGCAGCAGTGGCAAAGGAGGGAGGGAGGCTGCCAGGGCTTTCTAAGGATGCATGGAAAAAAGGCCTTTGAGTCTCTAGGTCCCATGGGTTCTGCTGTCAGCGATCTCCCTGGCTGCCTGAAACCCACTCAAGCAAACATAAGAAAAGGAGAGCTGCCAACGCTGATCTCCTGTCGAAGGCTCTGCTTGCTGAGTCTGCTGGCTCCAGCCGGAGCGCGAGGCAGGAGAGCGGTACAGCCCTCCTGCAGAAGCTGGCTGCCTTCTCTCTGCAGCAGCTGGAACGCCGTGCCACTCCTGTAGCGCAGCATCTCCAGCTTCACAGGAGGGCGAGGAGCAGGCTGGCATTTACATTTCCCTCGTGATCACCCTTTCAAAAGCCACACGCTGAAGGGGAAGAGTGATTCCCAGTTCCTACCTCTTTGTCTGGCAAAGGTCAAAGGACATTCAAGACGCAGTTTCTTAAAGGTGGCATGACTTAGCTTCTCAGGTGGCGTTACTGGGGATAGTCAAGTGACCAGTGGTAAACTATGCTAACAAACAATCTGGGAAATTTTGTTTAAGGAGATAAATTACAGAAAAAGACCATTGTAAATACTCCATAATGGGTGCTATTTAAGACACAAGTGAATTTTTTTGGGTGGATATTTTTTTTTTTTTAATAATGGAAACAGTGAAACCTGGTTTATAATAGCATCAATACTGTTTAAAGTGGATTTTAATTAAGCTCTTTGATAAATCTCACCTTAATATGACAAACAGCAAGCAGATGGGGTTTTTTGACTTAGCACATTTTTTAGCTTTCTCAAGGAATGTAATTCGGTCCTACACTGCTTCAGATTATTCACTGCAGTGTATTCTACTAGGAAATAGTAGGGGGTTGTGTATCCCCCAACATCTCCCCCAGCCCTTTTGGTAGGGGGAGAGGAAATGAAGTCCTTATGCACAGTACAGGACCTCTCCTGGGTGGCAGAGGTGTGCTGTGCAGGCTAGAATCTAGCTCACGGCATCCCCTGAGAAGAACATGCCAGATTCTTCTCTTGGATACAGTGGTAAAAATTAGGAATAATCTCAGTCACTTGATTTACACTGGTACAAGAAAAGAATATGGGCCAGCCAGTGAAGCTGGTTAAGCAGTTTAACTACTGAGTTGGCTCTGATTCACTTGCGGATCAGGTCTCTAACTGCTGATGCTCAGGGGTGTAGTTACATGTCTCGGGACAATGTATACTCCACTTTGTGAGGTACAGCTACTCCAAGAATAAAATTTATGCAGTGGTTTGTAGGAGATAAGTTTTAACAATATCTAGCCCCTGTTAGTTGTATGGGACCGGAATCACTATACATGCTTGTTGACTCATAGTCCAACAATCAGAATAATCCTACTGACTTTGAGCACAGCAGACCATGCATTGGCTCATGATTGAGAGGAATGCTGTTAGTTAATTTCATGCTTTATAATAAAGCAGGAACAAAAAATTGCTGTGGTTTTTTAAAGCTTTGCTAAGTACCAGTGACTTGTTAAGGTTTGAACTGTGTTGTGGGCCATGGGAAGCTTTCAGCCACGTAGCCCTCTTGGTCATCACTGGAGTGCTCTGGGGCAGACACCTTCCCAGAGAGCAGCTTGGAGACGGGCTTATTGCCCATCTGGGGGCTTCAGATGCATTCCTAGGGATTTACGTGCTAAGCGTTTCCCCTGGCTTAGTCATATCAGAGACATACCACATATCTGTGAATCTCACATTAGACTCATTTAAATAAACAAATGTATAGGACAGTGAGCGATAGGAAAAACACTGTAATTTCTTTCAAAGACTCTGGGTGTGAATTGAAATGCTTCTTTATTCTAAGAGAATCCAGACCTGTTGCTTGAGGTCTCTCATGAGTTCTCCATACAAGGCTCTTGTGAAATTCCTTCATGCATTTAGAAATATGCAGGCTTTCAAACACTGTAAATCAACAGCACCCTTTCAGCTGTAACACTTCCATGTGATGAAAAAAAGCTGACAGTAGACTGAGATTTATCTCATAGTGCCTATATACCATACATCCTATATCCTTAAATAGTTTGCAAGACAGAGCAAAATTAAGTGTTCTTGGACATCAGTGGTCATTGCTCCCATCAGTGCCCACCCATGTCAAACACTCATGTAAACAGAGAACCAATGCAGACAAACAACTTGCCCATACTTGCTTGTTTCAGATTCCTCTTCTGTGCAGCCATCTGTCAAAAACTGAGTTGCAGTGATAAATGGTATGCTAGTCAAAGAGTTGTTGCAGTTATAATCTGCAGGAGTCTATCTCTGAATACATCTTACAGAGCAGATCATGAGCCTCATTAGCAGAACTGCTTAATAAGTACAAGCCCATCCTATTGCAGTATTAACTACTGCAAGTCATAGAACTCACTATAGTATTGCAGCAGTACATAAAAATGTTGAAGTCTTTCTTAAGAAGAAGCTAAGCAAGAACATGAATGAGATTCAAGGGTGTATGAAATCTCAGGAGGAGAAAATGAAGTACACTGAACCATGATTCCCAGTTATCTGGGTTTTCTAAGACCATTTCCATTACTTCTGAATTTCCTTTGCTGTTTGTTGGATATTGTTTCCTTATCTGGTGTTCTCTCAATTATTAAAACCCAATTACTGTTTGTTTGGATTTTAAAATTAATTATTTAAAATTCAGAATGAAACATAAGAGATATCAAATATCTGTGTCCATCACAATATTTTTTTTAGTACCTTATTAAAATTCCCATTAGTTTCTCATACAACTGCTAACCACCTCATTTTCTTCAGAGGATTTCATTTCAAGTTGTGTGCATTTATATATGAGATGGAGAAAATCTATTTCTACAGTTCTGTGTGCTGCAAGAACCATATAGACTTGTTCTTTGGTTGAGGGAACTTTGGCAAGATTTTATTCTGGGTGGCTGCTCAGGTCACTGTGACTTTCAGAAATGGACTTGATTTGCATTAGAATATTTAATTTGCAGTGCTATATCATTACACTTGTCTGTGCCTGAGAGAAAAGAATTAAAACTTCAGCAGAACTATTTTCTTGCATGTTTTTATGAATTATTTTATTTTAAGAGTTAAAGCAGGCATACTGTTATCCCCTGGCTCAGGATCTGTGGTTGGTTTTGTTGGGTTTTTTGGTGGGTTTTTTTGGGGGGTGGGTCATGGTGGTAGTGCTTGGATTTTTTTGCCTTGGAGCTCCATGAGAAATAGTGTTATAATTTTCTTCCTAAGGCATTCAAAACTTGGACTTGCATATCCTTATGGTCATCATTTCTCTTGCCTGTTTAATCAATTTTAAAGGGTGTTCTGGTTTCTAGCGCTTCTGTATTGCTTGCCTGATGGGCTGCCATTACACCATGCAATGCATAATGGGGTTCCCTGTGTCTCTAGAGGGATGCTGAGTTCTCCTCTTTTAAGAATAAAACAAGAGTGTAAACCTTCCTCCGTAAGGCAGTTCCATGTCAGGCACGATGGTGAGATTAGATGCCAGCTGTGGTGGTAGAGATTCTGCTACAGGACTCTGACACATGCAGCACTGAGCTCAAGCACACACGTGCATGTCCTTCTGCTTGGGGACCATTATCTGTGGAGCAAGTTCCTAGGTCTGGAAGCTCAGGGCTAGAACCTGTCCTGTAAGACATTCAAGGTTTCTCAGTGTTGCTGCTGGTACTGAATCCGTCTTCTCCAAGTGGGAGATACGCAGGCTGCACATGCTATAGTAGGGAAAAGGCTAGTGTTGGTGTGGACCTTAGCAGTGAGAGAGGCCTGTAGAATGAGGTTTGATGGACCAGCTTCTCTGGGGACTTGAGAGCAATGTCACCTTTGCTGTGGGAATGGCTGTTCCCTCATCCTCTGCACAAGAGCTGCTGCTGTCCCATCTGTCTCCCAACAGCACTCAGCGTGGCTTCCAAAAGTGGTGGGGACTGTAGCAGAAAACTGGCAACCTTTTCCTGCTATGTCAGCAAGCTCAGTGATGATGATCACTGCCCTGGTTTTGGCTGGGACAGAGTTAATTTTCTGCCTAGTAGCTGGTATAGTGCTGTGTTTTGGATTTAGTATGAGAATAATGTTGATAACACATGGATGTCTTAGTGTAAGCACTACTTAGCAACGACTAAGTCAAGTCAGCAGTCCTGGCTAACTGAGGAGGTCCCAGCTGAGTGGAGGTTTGCCAATGTGATACCCATCCACAAGAATGGCTGGAAGGAGGATTCAGGGAACTACAGGCCTGTCAGTCTGAACTTAGTGTCGGGGAAGGTTATGGAGCAGATCATCTGGAGTGCCATCACGTGGTACGTACCGGACAACTAGGTGATCAGACCCAGTCAGCATGGGTTTATGAAAGGCGGGTCCTGCTTGACTGACCTGATCTCCTTCTATGACAAGGTGACTCACTTAGTGGATGAGGGAAAGGCTGTGGATGTTGTCTACCTGGACTTTAGTAAAGCCTTTGACACTAATTCCCATAGCATTCTCCTGGAGAAACTGGTTGGTCATGGCTTGGACAGGCATCCTCTTCACTGGGTTAAAAACTGGCTGGATGGCCAGGCCCAAGGAGTTGTGGTGAATGGAGTTAAATCCAGGTGGTGGCCGGTCACAAGTGGTGTTCCCCAGGGCTCAGTACAGTGGCCAGTTCTATTCATTATCTTTATCAGTCATTTGGATGAGAGGATTGAGTGCATCCTCAGTAAGTTTGCAGATGACACCAAGTTGTGTGGGAGTGTTGATCTGCTTGAGGGTGGCAAGGCTCTACAGAGGGGTCTGGACAGGCTGGATCCATGGGCTGAGGCCAACTATATGAGGTTCAATAAAACTCAGTGCCAGTCCTGCAGTTGGGTCACAATGACCCCATGCAACCTTACAGGCTTGGGGGAGAGCGGCTGGAAAGCTGCCTGGTGGAAGAGGACCTGGGGGTTTTGTCAGCTGGCTGAATATGAGCCAGCAGCGTGCCCAGGTGGCCAAGGCAGCCAGCAGCATCCTGGCTTGTACCAGAAATAGTGTGGCCAGTAGAAGTAGGGAAGTGATCATCCACCTGTACTCAGGACTGGTGAAGGCCTCACTTACTGTGTTCAGTTTTGGGCCCTCGCTACAAGAAGGACATTGAGGTGCTGGAGTGTGTCCAAAGGAGAGCAATGAAGCTGGTGAAGGGTCTAGAGCACAAGTCTTATGAGGAGCAGCTGAAGGAACTGGGGTTGTTTAGCCTGGAGAAAAGGAGGCTGAGGGGAGACCTTATTGCTCTCTGCAACTACCTGAGAGGAGGTTGTAGCCAGGTGGGTGTTGATCTCTTCTCCCAAGTAACAAGTGATAGGACAAGAGGAAATGGCCTTCAGTTGCACCAGGGGAGGTTTATATTGGATGTTAGGAAAAATTTCTTCACTGAAAGGGTTGTCAATCATTGAAACAGGCTGTCCAGGGAAGTAGTAGTTGAGTTCCTGTCCCTGGAGGTATTTAAAAGATGGGTAGATGTGGTGCTTAGGGACATGGCTTAGTGGTGGACTTGGTAGTGCTAGGTTAATGGTTGGACTTTATGATCTTAAGGGTTGTTTCCAACCAAAATGATTCTATGACTTTTCAGCTTCATGTGACGCTCAAAGCCAGCTGGTTTTGGCCGGGATAGAGTTAATTTTCTTCATAGTAGCTAGTACTGGGCTGTGTTTTGGATTTGTGCTGAAAACAGTGTTGATATCACAGGGATCTCTTCATTACTGCTGAGGGGTGCTTACGCAGAGCCAAGGCCTTTGATGCCTCTCACCCCACCCCACCAGCGAGTGGCTGGGGGTGCACAAGGAGTTGGGAGGGGACACAGCCAGGACAGCTGACCGCCACTGACCAAAGGGAGTATTCAATACCATATGATATCATGCTCAGCATATAAAGCTGGGGGAAGAAGAAGAAAGGCGTGGGGGGACGCATTTGGAGTGATGGCATTTGTCTTCCCAAGTCACCGTTACATGTGATGGAGCCCTGCTTTTCTGGGGATGGCTGAACCCCTGCCTGCCCATGGGAAGTGGGGAATTAATTCCTTGTTTTGCTTTGCTTGTGTGTGTGGCTTTTGCTTTACCTGTTAAACTGTCTTTATATTTCAACCCATGAGTTTTCTCACTTTTACCCTTCTGATTCTCTCCTCCATTCCACAAGGGGGAGGGTGAGTGAGGGGCTCTGTGGTGCTTAGCTGCTGGCTGGGGTTAAACCACAACGCATGCTTTGACAGCAATGATGTGCACAGGAAGCTGGGAGTGGACACAGCCGGACAGCTGACCCAAACTGGTCAAAGGGATATTTTATACCATATGATGTCATGCTCAGCATATAAGCTGGGTGTAGTTGGCTGGGGCCAGCAATTGCTGCCTGGGGATGGGCTGGGCATTGGTCAGTGGGTGGTGAGCAACTGCATTGTACATAACTTATTTTGCATATTCTATTATTTTCTTTTCCTTTGATGTCTTATTAAACTGTCTTTATCCCAACCCACAAGCTTTACCTTCTTCCATTCTCCTCCCCACTGCACTGGGAGATTGGAGAGGGAGTGAGTGAGTGGCTGAGTGGTGCTTAGTTGTTGGCTGGGTTTAAACCATGACATCACTTACAATTCTTCAACACAAACCCATTGGGTGGGTTCTGCACAAATGTAACAAAGGACAACAATGGGGGGGGGCTGAGATTTAGCTGAAGGTCATATGTGGCCTTTGCTGAAAATCAAAGAACCTAGCTTTAATTTAAAATTCAAGAGTGAGTCTGATAGGGCTGAGAAATGAAAAAAAAAAAAAAAGGGACAAAAAAGATCATAGCTTACATGGAGCTACTGAAAGACAAAAGTTCAAACTATTTTTAGTCTTTGTTGAGAGGAGCAACAAGACATCCCTGGTAGAACTGTTCTGGAATTCAGTATGGCTTGTCTCTCTGCCTGTTACTTGTTGCTGTGAGTCCCTCATTGCAAAGGATGGCTGTCTCACAACGGGCATGCATAAATCAATCACTGGATTACACAGAGGTCTCTTCCTCTTATGGAACAATTCGGAGTCTGTTGTGCTTCTGCCCTGAAATATTTCTGTGCCAAAGGCTATGCTGTTTCTATTCAGTCACCTGTGTCTTCCTGCACATTCATGCTCCATTGTTGTCTAGTTGCATCAAAGAATGCCAAAGAGTTGGTCAGTGCTGTTCCAGGTTAGTTTGGCTTTGCAATATTTCAACAAACTTCTATCTGAACAAGTGCTGGTCCTTTCTTGTTAGTTCCATTACATCTTTGGGTAGAGGAAGTCCCAGGGAAATCCTTTGCACTAGTTACTGATCAGTTTATTCTTAGTACTTTACAAGCTACTGGAGACCTCAGCTGAGATGGAAAGTTGAGAGCAGAGAAATAATTGTCTTATTGGACCAGCATTAGAGCCACTAGGATGACACTTTCAAAAACATGTTGGCACTCTGGAAATTTTAAGTGGATGCCATTTGCATATTTGTGTGCTTCTGAGTGCTTAACCATTGTACAGGATTTTGAAAAACCACTTATCTGCATTGATAGGTTCATGTGCTCTGCCATTCCTAAAGCAACTGATTTGAAGAGCATACCATGGATCTCTGAAAACCTAAGAACCTCAGAAAACCTAAAGCTTGCTTTTCTGGATCCAAGTCTAGCATCTTGTCTGTAAGAATATGTTTTCTCAATATTTTTCTTAATCATGTCTGCAATAGCTTTTGATTTGTTGGGCTGACTTCTCAAGGTTGCCTAATTCTTCAGTTCAAAAAAGCCCCATTTTCCTTGATGCTGCCATGCTGATAAAATACTAGGAGAGCAGAACATGTTGGCAGTCAGCTGTTATGTTCATTACCAATTCTCTTTAGTTGGTTTCACACTGCTACAATTTTCCTTTTGTAATGTGTATTGTGGTTTAACCTGGCAGGCAGCTAAAACAACCACACACTTGTTCACTGACTCCCCCAACTGTAAGGGTGAAGGAGAGAATCAAGAAGAAAAAAGAAAGGTAAAACTTGTGGGGTTGAGATAAAGATGGTTTAATAGGACAGAAAAGGAAGACAATAATATTAATGATAAAAATATACAAAACAAGTGATGCACAGCACAATTGTTCACCAATCAAAGCCGATACTCACCTAGTTCTTGAGCTGAATCACCTTCCAGCCCACCGCCCAGTTACATACAGAACATGATGTCATATGGTATGGAATATCCCTTCGGCCAGTCTGGGTCAGCTGTCCTGGCTGTGTCCCCTCCCAGCTTCTTGGGTGCCCCCAGAATGAGAAGCTGAAAAGTCCCTGGCTGCTTGGCAACAACTGAAGACCTCAGTGTGTTATCAACATTATTCTCATACTAAATCCAAAACACAGCACTATACCAGCTACTAGAAAGAAAATTACCTCTCAGCTGAAACAAGCACAATACTTTAATGCTTTTTTTTTTTTTTTTTTAGCTTTTCTTACAAGCTAAAGCATGTAATGATGCAAGTAGGCTGGAGTAGAAACTGATGGTCTGTAAGAACTCAGAAGAATATGGGCAGCTGTTTGGGAAATGTTTAAAAATGTGGCTTGTTCAATGACTGACCTCTAAGCATTTATTGTTTTATTTCTTTTTTTTTTTTTTTTTTACTCAATTTAAGCTTCTTAACCTAGACATGAAGGCAAAGCTAAGAGAAATCACATTTGCTTGAGGGAGGCACTGACAGTATGGATTGCTTTAAAATTGCTTTTCATTCAAGTGTTAAAGGTAAAACCTAGCATAAAGAATTTGAAATTAAGGACATTTAACAGCAGGAACACAGCAGAGAGTCAGGGGGCAAAAGGCATTTATAATATAAATGATGATGGGCAGGCTACTGTGCATGTAGACAGTGCCACTAATTAACAACTGTGAGGTGGCCCAGGACAGGGACTGAGCTAAGAGGAAGACAAAAGTCCAGATGGCAGGCTGTGATCCAGAAGTGCAGGGCATCAGACTGTTACAAGGTGACTGCAAGGTGGGAACAGA
>VXBL01003162.1:29725-70147 GCA_013400195.1 Aramus guarauna
TTTTGTTAAAAAAAAAATACAAAAAAAAAAAAAAAAAAAAAAAAGAAAATATTCATAGGGCGGTAGTGAATTGGCTGCACAGCTGCACAGATATAGGATAGACCTGGCTTTAGAACTAAGTACAGATTCTGTTTTGTTCCTAAGGTTTTGCAACATGTTGTTCCCTGGGAGATATTTAACAGCTTGGAAGAGAAAAGAGAAGTGAAAGCTGTTTTATGGAAGCAAATGTGAATGCAAATATTTTATTTACTTAATGTGCCAGGCACATAAACTATTCAGCTAAGGGTGATATTAATCCCAATGTGGATGCGCAAAGAAATGCATAGCCACTGCACAGTGACAGCCCAGGAGGCCAAGGAGAGTGTTAGTGGACAGAGGGGGTGAAAAGGCCAAGCAGCCCCATCCCATGGACACGGGAACTGTCTTCTGGGCCAGCATGCAGCATCTGGAAAAAGGAAATGGGCTGCTTGCTGTTCTTTATTTCACCTTCACAAAGTTTTTTCATCTTATAGCATGTATCTTGTATGCACTGTTCATCTCTCTGGTCCTAATGTATCTCAGTACTTTGCTGTCAAGTACTGCATTTCATGAGTAAGTAATCCCACACGTTTCAGCAGCACCACCACTTTGATCAGTATCTGACACTACAAGCAAAACCTGCAGAATGAAGTCATAGGATGGAGCATAATTAGGAGACCAGGTATAATATATCAATATTCAGTGAAATGTTGAGGTCTTACGAGTCTAATTATTCATGACATATATCAATTTTAGACATAAGGTCAAAAACTTTTGAGAAAAGGTGAAGTGTTGTGTTGTGGGGGTCAAGTTTCAATATCCAAATATTTCTTCATGCAGTTTGTGATTTGGATGCAAAATATGAATGCATAGCAACCTGGGGAATAACCAGGAAGAAAGACCACAGAGTACATCTTGTTGCTAACGCCACGATACAGCTTACAGGTAGATGTTTCAGCCCTTAGACTGGTTGTAGAAGGGTATCTGTTAATGGTTGATGCTGATTTGTCCTGTCTAAATTGTAGTTTCCAAATGTGAAATGAGAGGGGCCATGCTGGATTTCAGATTAAAATTCTGGATCTCAGTTTATCCTTTGTGATTCTGTAATATGATGTGGCTTCCAGATTTGAGTCTAGCTACGATTTCTTCTTAAGTTTAGGGTCTATATTCACTGTTCAGCTTCACTGTGTTAAGGGGAGAAACTCGCACTGCAAATTCAGGCCTGGACTGCTGGCTGGGGACAAATTTTAACCGTCACCAGTATATGTATTACATGAGAATAATTCATAGCATATAGTATGCTATAATTCATAGTATGAGACAACTGTTGCTGCCTATGATTAGAAGAATGCTTGTGAACAGGTTTTTTGTTCTTGTCTTATATATTTCTTACTTGAAACCAGTTCACAATACTTAATGTTCAGCCGAATCTTTACTATGTGAAAACATTCATGGTATTGAATCTCAATTAGTGCTCCTAATAAGCAAAACCAAAGATGCTGCAAATAACAGCTGCAAGGAGTTGATTAAAAATTCACTGAGTATAAAGGTATAATGTCTTTGTACTTTTAGTTTAGAATAAACTACAGTGCTCAGATGAGCTATTGACTGAAACTTCTGCCACTCACTGAAAAAAATATTTTTATCTTTGTGGAAAGCATGAAGTGGAATGACAGTGCTGCATGTGTCACTGTTTCATTTTTGCCTTGATATAAGGCAAGAAAAGGGTTCTAGGACACATTACGGCAGTCAATAAAATGAGCACTAAGTAAGGTGCCAAAAGCTTTAGCGTGATGTTCTAGTGATGATGAAAAATGTCCTTCTAGTCAATTTTGGAATAAATTGACATGAATCATGCACTTTCTATTTCAATATAATTTCTTACTGTAGAAATGCACTGCATTTTATTGTATTAAATGCAACTGTCAGCTTTTCTATTTTGTATGTGAAGACAGGAATGCAGTAGTCTGACAGAGCTGACAACAACACTAAATAATCCTAAACTAAAAATTTCTGTAAAATTTATAAAGTTCTGGGTTTAGAATTTAGGATGGAGGTCAGCAAGACGCCTCAGTACTAAAGATTATCAAGGGCAGATCTCAAATTGCCTGTGAAACACAAACTGATTACCTTTTTCTCAGGACTGTCCTGACAGATTTTAGTCTTCAAAATTCTAGTTTAGTTTAATAGGGCAACTTTTTTTTTTATTGGTTAACAACTGTTTTGTAATAAAAATAATGCAGGAATATATGATGTGTGGTGCTGCAACTTTAGGAATTATATAAACAGTTTAAAGGGTTTCTCTGTTCATACAATTCGCTTTTTTCCCCATTTTGCGAACTCAGTCTCTTTTACAGTCCTTGGGCCTACCTCTGTTCTTACTTACATTGATTTAAATTGGGAGTAATACACTGATATCAATGGAAAACTGGTGTAAAGCCTCTCAGAGATCTGAATTAGAGCTTTTGTGTTTAATTCCAGCTTCCCTTGAATCTTTATAAGAGATACTTAAAGCTTTGTTTCACATGAATTTTGTGTACGTGTATATTATATATGCTTTCAGACAGAACTGGAATATATTGTAATCATTTTTCATCAGTTATGTAGTGACAAAATACAAAGCAGTGGGGAACTGGACCAGGAAAGATGTAATTCCTTATTTAGGGTTTGTCTACTCTTGCGTAGTTGTTACTGTGTTTGTGCAGTGGGGTGTACCCAAGTTAACTTTAAATTAGCTGGCTTGACAAGAGTGCAGTAGCATGAGGTAGCTGCCAAGAATTTCCTAAGCTTCCAGGAAAGTTGTTTCAGCCTTGCGCTGGGCTCGTTGCTGTAGTTAGCTTGGTCTAACCTGACCTAAATTCAAGGCATTGACTGTGTTGCACAGATGGCTTTAGCATCATATGGATGCAAAGATATAATTTATGTGCTACTCTTGTTATCTCTGAGTCTGATCTGCTGTTTCTAAGGGCTGATTGTAACTCCTACCGAGGAGCACAACAAGGGAAAGACCTGGCAGGGGAACATAAGTATTTGCACTTAAAGGTTAGGGTAGTTCTACTTTAGACATTTTTACCCCTTCTGAGTTGCAGGTGCAAGGGATGATGTAGACAGAAGAGTAGGGAGCTGCTGCGATGTGAAGGCAAGGAGACCTAGTGGCCAGCCTTCTCCACGTGCTCTCTGGGCACAACAAACTCACTTGAGATAGTTCAGGGGCCAGGATTGATTTCTAACTCTGCTCTGCCCCTGTCTGAGGAGGTGGTCCAGAGGGACGTTATGAAAGGGAAGTGAGAGTGCAGGCTTAGGGTGAGGGAATAGGTAGACCTTTCTTTCTGGTGATAAGAGTAGCCTTTTGGTAGCTTTTCCTAAAGTCAGTTTTGGAGCAGAAGGAGAGATAAATACCAATTCTGCCTTTGCTCCTGCTAGAAGATGCTGTGAATTATTGCTTTATCTCTGCTGAATCACTCTACTGCTTACGACTAGGTTGGAATTTTCAAATTTATAGCATTCCTGAAATGAAGGAGCATGTTGGTGACTGTGCTCCATGTGCAAAATGCTGATTTCCACACATACATTTCTTTCTTGTGGGTGGTAGAAGAGCCTCTTACATGAAAGGTGTTGATGTGAATAACAAAGAGTGACCTTTGGCTGTCCTTACCCAAAGGATGCAAGACGCAGTTTATGCTGCTAAATATCTGTAAAGTGATATTGTTGCTGGGTTCATTATTAGTAGGTCTTTATCTTCTCTTCTAAAATCAATAGTTCCCTTTGTGAGATTTAAATTTTCCATGCAATCTCTTGCCTATAGTAACAAAGGATACCTGATTTAGCAGTGACACTTGCTAGTGAGACCCACCATCAGGTGATCCAGAGTGTCTGTTATTAGTCTTTACTTTGTTCCCAGGGAGTACTTTTCAATTTAGTTTGCCTCATGCTGTGTTTGGCCTGATTTCTTATTGAAAACGAAAATGTTTTGCCCTGAGATTCATCAGAGGCTTTTAAAACCTGAATAGCGAGAAAAACTCATTAAGGTCAAAGGCAAGAATAATGTGTCTGAGAAAATGAGAGCATTGGAATCCTTCATTCTCCAACTCATGCCAATAGCTTTACACTTCACTCTCAACAGTATTGTTGTCCCACTGCTGTTTGTATCTTAAATCAGTTATCTGTGGAGCAAGAGAGGGAGATGTCCATATATAACCCTGAAGGTGTCAGATGCAACCACAGATCAAGCACGGCATTTCCATCAGGCATAGCAGAGCTGGCCATGTAGCTAGTGCGGGACCTTTATTTGAAACACTGCATATGTCTCAAGTGTGTTAATGAAAGGCCCTCCAATGCAAGCAATGCGGTGAAAAACGCAGCTTCGATATGGAGAGTGGGTAGTTTACCAAAGGGATTGTAATTGCCTGGATGGCTGGACACTGACTGAATGTGCCAACAAGCCCAAAGTCATGTTTCAAAGTACTCAAATACTGACTCGTGGTACATCTACGTTAGCAGTTTAGTTTGGATGAAGAGCATGCTTTTAAAATGAACCTCCTGGGTTTTCCCACCTAACAATTTGGGTTCTCATTGTGGAACAGTCTTGGGCTGCAGAAACTGGTGATAAAACTAAACTGCCAGACATGCTGCAGGAGTACACCTAAATAAGCTCCAGCTGCTAATGGACTTTCAGGCTATGGGGACAGACTACAGCAAGTTTGAAATATTGCTTCCCCTCTCTTCCTGAAGTGTATCTAGTGTGAAATTGTGCTTCTCCTCAGCACCAAGTGTTTTGCTGTACAGATGCACTCCTGTTGCACTATGCTAGCTGCTGATGCAGCTATAACTGTAAGGCGTTAGCAAAGGATTTCATCTTGTCTGACTGTACCTTCTTAAAAGTAGCTCTGTTAGTCAGGAGCAGAGATACAGAAGACATGAATCGCTCTCTGCTTAAGTGGGTGCTCAAGACAGGCTGAATCACTGTTAGGGGTGTCTCTGTTTTTCCATAGCCTGTAAAGAAAGCCTAACTTTTAGGTACATGTTTGCATCTAACTGCTAGACTTAAATGAAAAGAACGCAAAAATGAAATGAATGCAAAATGAAGAATGTATTTTGTAGGAGACTCAAAAGTATAGGGGAATGATGCAAAGCAAACCACAAGAAGACAACTCAGACATGCTTATTCTCAGGGCAATTGTTTCAGAAGAATGGGGTATAATATTAACTAGCAAGTTCTTTTACCTGGTAATATTAAACTGAGATGTTAAAACAAGGCACTATACATTTGGCTATGGAATACAGTGATTAAAGAAAAACCCTGTGAATTTTCACATTTCTTACATGATTCAGCAGGTCATCAAGAAGTTATGATTATGGGAGGGTTTTGTTTCAAATCCTAAACAATTTGCATGCTTTGTAGAAGGGGAAAAAACCTGTAGTTAATAGTTCATTTCAAAGCCATACATGAGACGATATTCTTCACTAGAAAGTGCACGTGTTGGGTACCTTAAGCCTTTTGGTATCAGCTGGGCAGCACAGATGACTGAGTATGGTATGGTGTACCTGTACCATGGGTGCCTGTGTACTGTCTCACAGTAAAACAGAATAATTTCACAAAGTGCACCTCAAAGATTCTTAGTTGCTGTTTTTCAAGCAGATTTTTTGATTCAGTGTTCAATTTAGCTTATTTGCCTAAATGTTCTAAAAATGCATTTAATTTGATCTAGTCTGCTCTGAATGTTTTTGGCAAGTAGGACCACTAAGGGATTCTGTTGTTTTGGATGCTCATACAGTTCTGATTAGACTTTGGCTTTTCTTGGTTAGCTTGCAAATATCTTTTAATAATGCATTACTGTTAAAATCTTCAATAAATCTTTTTATTTTAAAATGCTGTGCTCAGCATTATCATTTTACATGGTGTAGTATTAATACTAGAAAAGCTGAAAAGAATAGTATCTTTAAGAAGGGCTTTGCAGAGCTTTTAAAATTGGATTATTAAGAATTTTTTTCAATGTGTCTAGCTTGGTTTTGTTCTGTTACACTAGCAAAGATCAGCTCTTTTTTGATTCTCTGTCATTTTAATGGAGAATTCAACCTCAATTATGGTAAATTTTATGTTCTTTCAGAAGTTTATCAAATATCGTAATTTTCTAAGACTGTTTTTCCTAGTCAGCAGCTTCTAAATCAGCACTATTAAAAAAAAAAAAAAGTCAGTTTCAATTTTTCTTGCAGGTAACAAGATTCTTACAACACACCAACTCTTTTATGACAGGCTTCAGGTTATCTCTTATATTCTAATGATAACTTGAAGACTCATTCCAGTTTTCAGTATAGGTTTGAGCAAATACAAAGAAAGACCTTGCAATTTTTCTTCATGCTGTCTGGAAATCCACTGAGAAAAACTTATCTTTTGATTCCTTGGTAAGGCAATAATAATGTTCTCTCCACTGTAATTTCAGCTGCTTATGAATATTACGGCTTGAATCATAAACAACTCTCATGGGACAGCTGATTTACAGCCAGTTTCTCTCTTTACTCACTGAACAGGAAAAATGTGAGTAGGAGTAAGATTCAGGAGATATGTTTTTTTGCTCTGTTGTACTTGACATGGAGCATGAAGACTTGGTTAACTGCTTCCTCTAATTGTGTTAGTAATATGTTTGTTAACTGGCATGAGCTATGATCAACTAAGTTTTGTTTTACTATAGGCTATTTGCCTTTTTTTGCTTATGTCTCTTTAGACTAACTAAACCACCAAGCCTATTAAATTGCTGGGCTTTTTCCAGAGCACCAACAAAGCTGCTCCCTGCTCCAAACTGATCTGGCTGTTTTGGGTCACTGTAAATCTTATGTGACTGCTCCAAGTTTAGTGGGCACTGTTTTTTGTCCTGATATCTATGCAGTTTAGCTCTGGTAACTCCACTTGGCCAGTCTAGAAAAGGTAAACTTTTTCAGGAAAACATTAAAATTAATCCACATGTGCAGGCTTTATTATTTCAAAACTGTTCACAATATTGGTTTAAATTTGCCAAATATATTTGCCAAGGAAACAATATAGTGTTAGGCTTACATCTTTACTAGAAAATGATGTGGCACAATAAAAGCAGAACTGAAAAGCAGACTAATTGATGATGACGACTTGGCATCTGCACTGTACGTTTCAGCAGGTTTTGCTTTGGACTAGCCCTAGTTTGATACATGGGCTGAATGCCCCTTTGTTACTGGAAGCATCAGGTGCAGTCCCGGAGAACATATTTCAGTTTTATTTTTTTCCAAAAGACTTTCTGCTCATGTTTTCTGAAACCTCTGCCTGATGTGAATCAAAGCACAGTAAACAGGGATACTTGGAAGATCTTGCTCAAAACCTCTTTTGAACCAAACTAGATGCATCCTATGACCTGGAAGAAGAGTCTAGCTTCATTCAGTAACCACAAATGAAGGCATTCAGGATGTCAATGCCAAGATAAGATTTTTATTTTATTTTCTTCTGGATTCCACTTAAACCAGTATGCTCCTTGGCTTCAGGAAGACTATAATAAGAAATGTAGCAGAGAGTGTTTGGGGGTGAATTTTTGTTGTAGTTTCTCCTATTGAATTTTCTGCTTTGTGTAGATAATTATTTACTGAAGAATGGCATGGTGATGTTCTTTCCTATTGTGCAAGTGTCCTAACCATCAAGAAACAGTCATTCTCGCTGCTTGTTCTCTCAGTGACTCTCTCATATGAAGTACTAGAGTTAAAATGAGAGCAATAGCAGTTAGATAGACCTATATGTGAATTCTGTTGTCTTTCAAGTGTTCCTGGGATGTGAACAGAATGTGGAGTTGTCTTGAGGGTTTGCTGTTGGGAGCTACTCCATGTTGTGTGATATACATAAGGAAAAATAAGGAAGATAACTCTCTACTTTGAGTAGGGTTCCTATCTGTGAAGTAGACTGTGGGTCCAAGTCCCTCCTGTAAGAGAAGGAGGTATTTGCGCATGCTTCTGAAGTTTCTCTGCTGCTCTGGAAGGCTGACCTTTTTGCTCTTAGAAGAGAGTCTATGTTTTCTTCTGGGATCAATGGAAGGATAATGTGTTGAATGAAATGAATATTGGAGATTCTACTTGGGAATGGAGTAAACAAATACATGTTTATTTCACCGGAAAAACCTGTCAGATTAATGAAACATATTAATACTCTCTTGAATTCTTATATTGACATTATAAGTCAGCTGATGAGTCTGGACTAGTAAGGTAGAAAAAGACTACCTAATCCAAGCCATGAGTTTCCAATATCTTGGTCCATTTAAAACTTTTTTTCCCTCAGTATTATTTAAAGACAGCATGTTTGTAAATACCCCAAACCATAATTGTTCCCCTGTTAACAGGAAAAAGTAAAGATATTAAAATGCTTAATTTTCTATTGAAAAAATAAAATGATCCCACAGAGGAAATAAAATTACAAGAATGACAGACAGGAATAATCTGTGTCACTTATATGAATGTATACATGGTGTTGTTCTCATAAAATTGTTTGTCTTCTGCTCTCTAGAAATTCTTTTCTAACAATAAGGAATTTGGTTAACTTTGACTCTTTGGGAGAGTAACAATTAATGCTTTGCTATCACAGGAGAGAATACTTCTGTGGTCAGCTTCTCAGGATAATGTGATTTGGACTGGCTTTGTTAATGCATGGCAACATCACAGTAATTTCATCTTATTGTTGAGTGCTGCTGGAAGCCAACAGGGAGGATGGTATCTGGAAACAGAATAAAAGGTAGAAAAATAATGTGAAGAAAAAGAATAAGACTCACTTGAGGGATCTTGCATTTGTATCTGCTTTTATGGGCCTGTGAAATTATACTACTTTCTCAACATGATTTTGATTGTGACTAGTATTAACTATTGCTCTTATCACAGAAGTTTGTTTTGATGCCTATGGAAACTGGTGCTGGACTTCTTAAAGCTTTATGTGCTTTTTTCTTCTAGGCTATAGAAATGCCTCTTATAAAAACAAGACAAGAAGTGCCAGAAGTAAGGAAATTAATGAGGCTTTAGTAATGCTGGAAGTGGTTGGTATTAGAAGAGAAAATTTGGATTTCAGGAAGCAGTTCCTGCAATGAACAGATTGTCTCATTTAAAGAACAGCAGATGTGTCATGGATAACTTTTTGAAAAGTTATAATTTTGCTCATTTCTTGCCATTGATTTTGTTGTGTTTCCTTGTCTTATTACCAGACACATTTGCATAAGAGCAAAGCATATTGCTTAGGTTTCACTTAAGTTTGTATTTTCCCCAAGAAACAGTATTATTTGAGTAACAGTAATTGTTCCCTGTACTGGGCATTGGGCTACCTGATAGTGGCAAGGGTGATAAGAAAAATATTGTGACTCAGGAGATAAGCAACCTGTGATGACTTACTGCTAGTTTTGTAACCTCAGGATCCTACTTTTATTTCGGTCTTGCTGGGTGCAGAAGTAGTCAGTCAAACTGCCAATAAAACTCCTGCTATCTCCTCTTGTTAAATGCAGTGAGATTAAGGTCAAAAGCAATCCCTGCTATCTGAAGTAGAACCGGTATATGTGTGAATATCATGGACTGCCAGGTGGAAATGCCAGTTGTTTTTGGAGAGAAGAGAAAGATTGGACTTTCTGTGGAGTAAATCAGGAAATATGTTTCCATAAATAAAAATATATTTTTCTTCTAGGGTGATGTGGCTGTCTGGGTTTCATTCTGACCTCCAGAGAAAGAAATGAAAAACTGAAAGGGGAGATAAGTGTTTAAACTACCTCCCAGTTATGGAGATGGGGGGCAGGGAACGTCAGTGTGGTGGGGGGTCGTGCTTGAAGAGAGTTTTATATACCTCCTCTCAGTGGCCCGGATTGAATGCTTTTTGATGTCCACAGCTTCTAGTGAATTCTGTGGGCTCGAATCATGTTTTCTTCGAATAGGCTGTAGCTATGTCTGAGTGTGCATCTGCAGAAGCAAGCCCTCGGCCAGCCACGCTTGCGGTGCCTTGGCGTGCATCCTCACCCGGGCGCAGGCTGAACAAGCCAAGTATCTTTGTGAGGAAGCTCAGCTGCTGGCTGTGTGCCAGGACACCCCTCATGGGCCCCAAGAGGCATTCGGGTCCTGAGGCCCTGCTGGACCCCGAGCAGAGTACCTGGTATGAGGGATTTACCATGCAGATCCACTGCCCTTGGCCTGTGCTGCTCCTGAAGGCAGGTGCAGCCTCCGCGGTGCAGGGCGCCGGTACGTGGGGTAACCTTAGGTGAAGTTGCGTGGCTGTGGGAGGCAATGCAGGGGAGCACAGACCTCGGCACCTGCTGGCCTGGCAGCTTTCCTCTAAACGTCAGCATGTGCCTGGGTGGACTCCCAGAGCAGTCAAGCCTTGTCCCATGCCTTTGCTTTACTGTCACTAATAAAACGTCTTGTTGTCCCCATCCTATTCCCCCCCAGCACCGCTGGGCTGGCCACCCTCAGACCCGTGTCCTGGCCTGGGCCCAGGGAGGTGCCTGACGCCCAGGGCTGGGGCTGCCCTGTTGCCCCATCTGGGGCAGTGAAGATGGGTTCTGGCTCCAGCCCCAAGGAATCACCAGCCTCCACAGTGCCGTGACGGGTCTTCAGAGTGAGAGGAATGAGCCTCGGTGGTGTCTGGAGACTGGTGGTTGGTAGGTGGTCTTCGGTGCCGTTAGCCTCCTTCACCAATTTGGTAAAGAAATACAGCTGGTAAATCATTTACTATTTACTCTTCTTCTAGTTTGTATGCTTCCTTTTCAGTGTCCAAGCATATCCAGATTAATGCCTTTTTCTTTTTGGATTGGTTTCTTTTTTTGGTATCTTTTCATTGACTAGTATTCAAGTGTTCATTCCCATTTTTAGTTTCTGTAGGCTCTCTCTTCCTCTCCTAAGGAAGCAACAGAGCATCCCTTTTTGTCCTCCTCCCTTTCGCCCTCCTTTTTAACCTTTATTTATTTTGTGAAGTTCACTTGCATGGGACATTATTTAAAAAGCATAAACTTTGCTGTCTGTGGAACCCACGTATCTCCTTTGCTGTGCTTGCTGCTCAATAGTTAAGCAGTCCAAAGAACTATATCACTTTTGATGTCTGCTCGTTGTCAGTTCTTATTTGGTGCACAGTTTATTCAGAGGAATTTAGCTGGGAAAAGCCAGTGGACAAACGGATCACAACTTTGTTTAAAGGAAAAGATGGATTAATATAAAAGGGAGTGTTTGCTAAAAGTCGCCCTTGAGGTGACAGTGGGTTTAACATTGTGTGTACTGTGATTTTGCTGTGCTGACTGTGTTCGTGATAGCATGCAGACAGCTCAGCCCGGGAGAGGCACTTCTCATTCAGCACAAAGCAGCTGCGAAAGCTAAAAGCAGTGGTTTGTGCTGCATACCGGTCAATGGCCTTCGCTAGGATGCTGAAAGGCTTCCATGACACTAACCGTAGGTAAGGCCATTATCGGGGTGCCATTTTTACCTGTCTCAGTTATTCACTAGCCAGTATTTATAAAAAATAAAAAGTGTCTACGCAATTTCACTCTTAACACCCTGTGACTACCTCTGTCCTGGGGCACGTGCTCATTCATATACACTGGTGCAGCAGGCAGCAGTTTCAACATCCTCACACTCATTCCACTGTGTGTGGAACTTGCTGAGATTGTAGGCATCCTGGTTCAGTCCACCATTCATCTGTGAGAATTTGCAGCCAAATGTTATAGAATCATAGAATGGTTTGGGTTGGAAAGGACCTCAGAGATCATCTTGTTCCAACCCCCCTGGGGATGGGCAGGGACACCCTCCACCAGACCAGGTTGCCCAAAGCCTCATCCAACCTCACCTTGAACACTTCCAGGGATGAACCCTCCACAACCTCTCTGGGCAACCTGTTCCAGGGCTTCACCACACTAACAGTGAAGAATTTCTTTCTAACATCTAATCTAAACCTACCCTTCTTCAGTTTAAACCCACTACCCCTTGTCCTGTCAAGGACAAGGGGTAATGTTCTTCTCTTCCAAGAAAGTGTCACAGTGTTGTGTAAGGATTATTTTGGAAAGTGGGTTCTCGGCACTACCTCTTAGTGATGCTGCAATGGGCTAGAAGAGTCAAGAAATTTGATTATGTGTCTCTGGTCCTGTAAAAATATTTCTGTAGGTCATAGGATATCAGCAGCAGAGATGGAGGAGAAGCTTTGACATTACCTTCTTGGTGAAGGGCAGAGTCAGAGAGGATAGACTGCTGCTAAAACTTTGTTTTGTAAATGGTGCCTTGAAGACTAGCACTTCACTTCCAAAACTCAGTGTTTTTGAGAAGAGCATTTTAGGTTAATTATGTTTTGTTTTTCACATTCTCTTTTGTTTGGTATATCTGAGAAATCAGTTCCTTGCAAAACTGTAGTCCCCAGTAAAGTACGCATACTCCAGAATGTGTTCTGTCAGAATCTAACTGTCCATCTTGAGAGTGGAAGGACCTGACTAAGGACAGGGTGTATGCTTGCCAAATGCTTTTCAAAGTGGTTTTGGCTTCATGGTTGTCCTATATTCCTAGATTTAGTTCAGACTGTGAGTAAAGGGTTCTACGGATGCATAAGGCAGAATTTTCTCTCTCTGCCCATCTAACCTCCAGTCAATAAAACTTTCTTTCAACTTCTTAGTAAGTATTGAACCTTCTATCATTTATGTGTTTATCAAAGTTGTTGTTTCACCATTAATCAATTCTGCAATACAAAGCTGTTCTAAATCCTGTGTTTGTAGTTGTGGCTCACCTCACTTTCACAAACTCTTACAGCATGCTAGAAAGCACTTCCAAATGTGGCAAAGAGAATAAGCCCTGGATGGAAACAGGTCATATGGGTTTAAATTTAGACCTTGATATAACATGTAAGAAGGACCCTGGACAACAGATATGATGACCTAGAGGACACAAAATCCTAGTCTTATAAGAAAAAAAAGTACATAATGTGAAAGACTCCGTAGTTTTCCTATGACCACTGTATATTGTATAACTGCCCTTCCCTTAAAATCAAATGGGTTTCCATGTTCACATATTTGCTCTAAATAAAGAGCTGCTTTTGTTTTGACTTTTTGGAAAGAGCTATCTGCATAGTTCCAAGAGGCTTTTCTCTTTCATCAGTGTGTGTGTTTTGCTTGTACTTTGATATAGTTTAATTGTCACTTTCTTCCTTCCTTATAAATATGAATGTTTACATGAACATACATTTCACCCATTTTTAAGCAGTGTTTCCACATTCTTGATGATAACAAGATGGCAAGCTGTGATATGTGTGTTCTTCTAGAGGCACAAAGAGTTTATAATGAGTCATTATTATAATTTGTGTGTATGTCTTTGACTGATGCTATTGTAGCTTTCCAGGCAGATGTCCCACCCGCTGTGTGTTCCTAGTTTCAGTCTGATGAACTGCTAAAGCTACTGGACACTCAACAGTAGCTCTGGCATCCCACAATGCATTAGTAATAACTTTTCTTTAAGATGAAGCAGCTTTAACTGCAGCACACAATCAGTAACCCACACTGGAAGAAACAAATCAGAAAACCACTGTTCCATAAGCACAGAATTGAAAGAGCCGCATAAGTAAAATGACAGACTATTCATTCCAGTTTGGAAAGCATGAATAGGAATTTTGATGAAGCTTAATTTTCTTCAAGCTCTTCAGCCATGGATAAACCATTTAAAATAAAAATAGATGTGTTATGGAGCACTGTGCTCGTCACTGTTTATTATTTTGAAAAAGCATAGGTCATCCTCCTCCTCTTTGCTAATGACAAATAATGAGTTGAATCCTCATCTCAATTTCAGCAGTACAGAAGTGGGATAATTCCCCTAGCTGCAGTGACTTTCCTTCACATTTATGGCAGAAAATGGAAGGAAGCATCTGGACCAGTGATTTTAATGGCTTGCAAATAACAGACCGTGTATTCTCTGACACATCACTGAGCCGTAGATTTTTAAATTGTTTGGTGTAACCTAAATAAACCTCCAGTAGATAAAATTTTAATTGAAAAGATGTATTTTACTGAACAATGTCATGCATCGCTGTTGTTGCCAAATGAGCCTCCCAGGCATCCCGTGCCCTTTGTACTGACTGAAAGCTATTTTACCTCTGAACAAAATGCATCCTTGAATGACTTGTACTGTCTGGTATGCAGTTTGGCTAAACCCACTAAATCTTAAAGAATTTGCCCATTTCAAAAGATAAAACCAACAAAGAGCAATCCCCAAACCCTGCAAAACCCCAGTGCTTTCGAAGAGAACCTTCATCCTGAGAATACTCTCACATGCAGTGAGTTGAGTTGGCTGGGGAAGTTGTTCACAAAGGCAGTGCGTTAAAGCTGGGTATTGAGTCTGCCTCGATTCTTGCAGGGTGCTATCTTGCTGTACAAAAAGTCACGCTCACTTCAGCGAGCCTTCTTGTGGAGCACTGCCCCAGTCAGCTCTGTTGACGTTTATGAGAAGCTCACCTTTTATTAGATAAATGACAAGCTCCTTGGGGAACATGCAGATCTGTGCTGGATGCGCTAAAGAGCGGGAGCAGCAGATGTATAGGAACAGAAAATACAGTCCCCCCCCCTTCCTCCTGATTGTTTCTGTTCTTACACAATTATCCTTTGCTGCAATCAAAAGGATGGATGAGAACATAAGTCAGCATTTTTTGAAAAACAGGTTAATAAGCTTGTAGATTACTTTCTCAGTTTTTCTGTACTTCTAGCCATTTTGCAATGTAACATATACAGAGTAGATGAGATCATATAAATCTTTGTTACAACAGACCTGTGTTTTCAGCTAAGGCTTCTGTCTTTTTGTTTGCTGTATTTTTTAAAGTGCAAGATCATAGGTAGCTGGAAGAAGTAGTTTTGAACACTCATTTTCTAAAGAGCTGATCAAGTGGCCAGGTTGTTAGTGAATGTTTTTTTGGAAACTCCTTTGTTGTTACAGTAGTATGTGGGGAATGACAATATATTGTTTGTTAACCACTATTGGTTTGCAGGTTTTCTTTGTGCTCTGTTATGGAAGTATCTGTATGAGAGAGCAAAGGAATATTACATTACCCTAGTGTGATCAACCAAAGCCAAGGAAGAATGTGTCATCAAGCATCAAATTATTTTGCCAGCGAGTAGTTTAATAGTCTCACATGGCCCAAGAACAGATGAAATGAACAAATACTTAACAAGAGGTGAAGGAGGCAAACAGGAAAAAAAGATTGCCTACTTCAAGCTGCTGACTAATTTGGGGCAATAATTTTGCCGGCCCTAACTTAGGTGATGGTCACTGGAATAAATGTTTCATTTGTAAACAGGATTCTGTTTTAACAGAAATTGCAGAAATTTTTGAAGACTTGGTGATGTATTTATTTGGGTTTTATGCCAGTGTGCCAGATGAAAGATGAGGTGACACACTGGTTAATGCTAAAAGAAAATAAAAATACCAACCAAATAAACATTTGGAAAACTCACAGAAGGAATACACAATTCAACCATAGAGAGATGAATGTGTAATCTGTTGAGGTAACAGTTGTTCCTGGCTATACTAATGTATTTTGGATCAGATTTTGATCCTAATGAGTTGTACTTAACAGCATGAGGCTGTGGCCTGAACTGATGTCTTTTAATGTCAGTGGAAAGACTTCCAGGAAAGAGCCAGTGGGGTTTGGATCAACCTTTTCTTTACAGACAGTTTATTTCAGTGGCACCACTTAGCAGAACAAGCTCTCAATTCATGTCTGCACGTACATGAGACTAAAGCTGGCCATTCTCTTCATTTGTTTCAGCAGACAGAGAGCCTGAACGGGACTTCCTACCAAGTTATGCTCTGAACCATCAGCTGTTTGAACATCCCTTTTTAAGTAAGTAATTCCTTTTGATCCTGAGGTCATCCTCTCAGCTGTAAAGAGGCTCAAAGCGTAGTCAGTACTTTCAGAGTGTTATGAAAGCTGGAGATACAAAATAGGTTTCTGTGGATCATGGGCTAGGGGTTTTGTTGTATCTGTCTTTATGCTTAGTCTGCCCACAGTCCCAAGGCTTTCTGCATAGTTATAACTTTGCTGCAATGTCCTGAATGAAAATGTCTGGGATGCGAAAATAGCCAACTTTATTTGAAGTGGATTTTTTCCACTTAAATACTGACAGTACTAATGTGAAGTTACTGTATCACTTATTAGCCATGATTGAATAGTATCCATCATGTTCAAACAGTAATGTCTTTTGTCCTCCTCAGTGAAGCTTAACAATTCCTGTGAAATGCTATAATAATATTTTTATTCCATCATTAATATTTAATAGTGTAAGTGAGAAATGAACACTTTATGAACTGACCACAACCTCTCCAAAGTTCCTATCGGAAGCTTTAAATTGTTCACCTGAGACACAAGAGTTTATGTGCTCTCAGACTGACCGTAATAAATAGATGAAGAACATCATAGAACACGTTTGTCTTGTGTTTTTTCTAAGGTAAGTGAAATGCAATAGGTCAGTTGGTCTTGTAAACAGAAATCCCTGAGGATGAATAACTAGACCTCAGGAGTTGCCTAATTTACTTTACATCTAAAAGGTATCGTTCAAAATAGAAGAATCTGTATTTAAGAGTACAAGTAGCTATTTCATCTGCATGGGAGAAAAACTGAGCTTTGCCTTGCTTCAAGGACTATCAAGGAAAATGGATGCTGCATGTATCCTAGGGAGAAATGATGAGGAGAGTCAGTGTCTTGTCAGCTGCCTCCCCATGGACCTTGGGAAGGGCTTTTCTTTCTTGCTTGGTTCCCCCTTCCCTTCCCTCTTCCCGCAGCCCACAGCAAAGGAAGGTGAGGCGTGGGAGAGGGAGGAAAATTGCTGAGATTCAATGCTTGTGGGATCTGGAAAGGAGAACCAGCTCATGGGAGAGCCGAGGCAGCCCTGAGGTTTAGCGTGTGATGCAGGGCAGTGAGACAGCTTGGGCAAAAATGGTGTTTGTAAATGCTATTGCTTTTCATTTTGTTGCAGTATGGGGGTTGCTGTCAAAGGCTGCATACTGTTGCTCAGGTTATGTTGTAGAATTGCTTACTCATGTGGGTTTTTAAATTGGGACTGAGAAGTAGGATGTACATGAACTGGGGTAACAGGAGAAGAGCAAAGGGGAGGGGAACATGTGCAAAACTCTATTTTAAGAATGATAGCTGTCAGTAATGCAAATTAAAAAAACTATGTTTGCACGTAGGCATATCAGAGTGAAATGTAAACGTTTTGCAGGCCTATTAATGGCCTAGATGTATGCTCCTCCATTGTCATTCAGGGTTTGCTCTTCAATGCTGCTTTGCACTTCAGTAAAGTTGTGAGAAATGTGTATAATATGGGTTTATCAATTATTTTGTAAAAGAATCTATAAAATAGAGATACTCTTGTTGACATGAAAGGACTTTTAAAATTAATTTTGTGTTCTTGAACAGATATGTTATCTATAGATTGCTAAAGCACCAGACAATTTTTTGATACTATTATCCTCTTATTACTAAAGAGGAACAATATATTTAGTAAACTTGCACTCCATCTTCTGTTATTTATTGGGTTGGGGTTTTTTTGTGGGTTTTTTGGGTTTTTTGTTTTCCAGAAACTTTCAACAGAGGGTGAAATCAAGGCCTTGACCAGCTTCTCTAAAAATTTTTCATTCTGTATTAGAATCAGTTCTAGCCTGTGTATGTTAAATTTCAGTCTAATATTTATAGAAGGTGACTATCTATAGCAGATATGGTTCTATATTGATTTCTTCAATATGTCTTACTGTGCTGTTATCCAATAGGAGAGAGACATAAACTAGATGAGTGCTGTAAATATTTGAAAATTACAGAGGAAAAAAATTAAAAGGTCAGACTGTGGAATAGGTCTTTGAGTTCACTAGCTCTGATCCAGCTTACATCCCTGCAAACATTTTTTGGGGAACAAAACTGCTCCATTTTTTAACTTCCTCTTTTTCCACAGAGATCACAAATCAAGTCTAATTCTTCTAGTCTTCATAGGTTAGTTATAATTTCTTTTAGAGCCCATTTATTATGCTTGCAGTGTTGCCTAGCACCTTCAGGTAAATGCAAGATACTGCTCGTTTCTGGGGTTTTGACATGCTGTTACAGAGGTGTCATTTGTCTGCCTGGCCCAGGACACTGAGGTGCTCTAACACCTGGCAGAACATTTTGCCAGTGCCACGATCATGCTGGTTCACTGTAGGGAACAGATGTTTTTATACTCCCATCTTACTTGCTCTGGGTTTAAAGAAAAATATAAAATTAGTAATGATTGTTTAAACAGTTTGAAATATAAAGGGCTCAGTTAAGTATGGGAAAACCTTTGAAACAGGAAGTATAAATCCAAGTATTGACTACGTTTTTAGATATATTGCAGAAAGGATGGCTCTGGAATCTCCCCAAAGAGCTTATAAATGAACAAAATTACCAAAAAATGAAACCTGGAGTAGAAAGCAGTAAAACTCTCTTCTGAGATAAAAATTTTTTAGCTTTTGAAAAAATTCTGCCATATAAGCATGTAAGTTTTACAAAATTTCAGTATCCTTTCAATTTGACTTAGGGTCAAAATAAACACTGAACAGAATACTCCCTGTGAGATGCTGTATGGTCTTTCGTCAGCAGGATTATATTCATTTTCCCTAAATCATAGAATGGTTTGGTTTGGAAAGGACCTCAAAGATCATCTAGTTCCAGCCTCCCTGGGGATGGGCAGGGACACCCTCCACTAGACCAGGTTGCCCAAAGCCCCATCCAACCTGGCCTTGGACACTTCCAGGGATGGGGCATCCACAGCTTCTCTGGGCAACCTGTTCCAGTGTCTCACCTCCTCACAGTAAAGAATTTCTTTCTAACATCTAATCTAAACCTACCCTCCTTCAGTTTAAACCCATTACCCCTTGTCCTGTCACTACAGTCCTTGATAAACAGTTGCTTTCCATCTATCCTGTAGGCTCCTTCAGGTCCTGGAAGGCTGCAATTAGATCTCCCTGGAGTCTCCTCCAGGCTGAACAATCCCAACTTTCTCAGCCTGTCCTCATAGGAGAGGTGCTCCAGCCCTCTGATCAGCTTCATGGTCCAGAGGTGGACACAGTACTCCAGGTGGGGTCTCACAAGAGCGGAGAATCTTGCAGTATTTTAAACATGCCAGGGGCTGGATAGAATGGGGATAGAATTTGCTTTTCTAAAGGAGATGGTACTGATAGTAGTTATTCTACCCTCTCCCCTCCTATCTGCTTAAAGGTAAACAATGAAGACTCGAAGATGTCCAAAGGGCAGCAGTGACCTGTTAGACCATATAACATTTAGATAAGTAATCATAGTACTGTTTGCACTTCAATTAGATTAACAGCTGAACTTGCAAATCATGTTTCTGGAGGGTGTTTTTGGAAAACTAACTAATTGGCAGTTGTCTGAAGTAAATTGCTTGATATTGGTCAATGGTAAATTGTGATCATGTTAATTTAATTGCAGTTCTGTCAATGGTATAATTAATGTTGCTATCAAAGCAAGGAATCAGTTCATTGGAAAAAGGCAGTGCTATGATCTTAAACTCCCAGTTGCTATGACACAGAATGTGATTCTGCATAATAATAATGTTGGCTCTGCACACTGTGAACGAGAGCCATTGTTTTCCATGGAAATAGTGGTAACTGGATGCAACGGTGTTCTGTGTTATTACAACTACTGCAAGCAAATTGCCTCAGAAGGACTTCTGTCGCTTAGAGAAAGTAAGATATCTCCCCAGCTGTCTGGGAAAAGATGTGACCAGGAGCTGTGTTTTATGGTCCGTTATGATTGACAGAGATACTGCTTGTGAACATTGCCTGGAAATGATGGGGTTTTGCTGAGAAACACACACAGGAGTAGATGCTGGGACAGGACTCAGAAAATCTCTTTATTACCCCTTTTCCATATTTGTATTTTCTGTTGCCACTTTTGGGAGTCATTTATACCAGCTAATATGACATAGACTCTGTCCCACATGCACCTTCTTTTCTTTAGATGACTTTCTCAGGCATAAAGTGTCCCTCCTCTTTCCTCCTAACCCCCAAAACATGCTAATGTCTGTCTCCTTTTACCAAAGGCATGTCTTGCCATTGCCTGAACCTAGGGCCCTTTGAGATTACTGGTTTGGTTTTGTTCTGGTTGAGTGGGAAGAGAACTGCGTGCTTTTGTTTCCTCAGCAGCTTGGTTGAGCAGTTGTAGAGCAACATTACTGAGAAACTGCCTTAAGGGATGGTCTCTGGCACCTCCTGGGTTCACTGTATGCTGCTAGAGCAGCAAAAAACTGCTGTAAAGACTGGCTAAGCAGGCAACTTATAATTTTTTTTTTTTTCCTGTCATTAAGGTATACTCCAGTGAGCTGTAGGGGTTGAGGAGAGTTGAAAAGAGAATGGTTATTACTGTATCACTAGTCGCTATATCGCTGGCAATCTCCACCTGCCGAACTGTCATGGTGGAGCTTATTGTGGGTGATGCAATTTAGAACAGCCCAGTGAATCTATAGGCAGCTCCTTAAGACTTCTTGGGTACCTACCTCATCTGCAAAGGTCAGGAAGCTTCAGAAACTGCTTCCTAGAGCCACCCCACTTGCTTGCCTTTTTTTTTTTTTTTTTCTTCCCTGAGCTGTGCTAGGTACTGGCTGGCCAATGCGATGCTTCATATCCAAAGAGTGAAATTTAAGAGGAAGACTCTTACGAATAGGGTCAAACTATGCTGTTGAATGATTAGAACTATTTGTTATAATGGACTCACCTACTCGTTTTCCTTCCTCCTCTAATTGCTTTGTATTGGTTTGGATAATAAGCACTTAAAAGTGAACTAGAGTATTGTAGGAGGCAGGACTTGATAGTCTCTTATTCTCAGACATGATATCCTGTCTGTTCTTTCCCCACACAGAAAACACCCACAGGCACAGACATATGTAAGTGCTTACGGATAATTAGGATTTTCTAGATTCGTCTACTTTTTATTCTAATGTTTTCTTAATTCTGTTTGTTATGTGATGAAATAAAACAAGATATATCTAAAAATAAATTGCCTTCTCTAACATCTGGCATGCTGCAGTCAACAGGCTGGCATTGTAAAAGCAATGCAAGAAGCTGTTGTCAGGTACTTTTTAAGGCCAGTTTCAGAACTGGCTACTCTAAAGAGGCTGGGATCTGCAAATCTGCTTGAAGCAGAATTCTAGTACTTCTGGGTGGAAAACATTAGTAGATATTGCAGAATTTCTTCTAATTACTAAATGCTCTCAAAGTATGTTAAGGGAGTATATTTGAAAAATAGTAAATTAGTGCTAATAAAATCCAGAGAAAAACTTTGTAGTTGTAACTTGTATTCAGCTTTATTTCATAAGAAAGTTAAAGATTCGTGAAGAAAAGCTAGCCCTTATGAAAATACAGAGGTTTTTCTTTTTTTGTGTTTGCTTATTTTCTTTTTTTTGTTGACTAATCAAAACAGGCAACCTGATTTAATATTGCAAGAGAGAAACTACTCAGGCAAAATGTTCATATTTTAAACTTAAAGATATAAAAATAAGATATCTAATATTTTCCTTTTATATGGCCATATGCCATGAATTCATTTGCAGAAGTGATGACTGAAGGAGACTTGTACCTTTATAAAACTTTAAAGATAGTACTCCCTATTTGAATTGCTAAATGGAAATCTGAGCAGACATTGATACTGATGATTTGAAAGAAAACAGTTTGGGAAATACTCTTATCTAGCTAAACCAGTAACAGCATAGAAACTGGATTGGCTTTGGTAAGAGTGCCAATACTGGAAAAATAAGGCCATATAAATGTATTTGAGGAGGAGGGGAATGCATTTGTACTGGTATGGGTTCTTATCAATTACCTTTTGTCCCAATATAAAGCTCAGTAAGAACATGAACATTTGTTTCCTTTAAGACATAGAGTGATGGCATTTCTTAATAAGAAGCATTCACATTGAGCTCTTTCCTAAATAAATTCTTAATTCACACAAAAGAAATACTGCTTAAGAAAAAAAAAGCAAGCTGCTTTGGAGTATTTTAACACAAATAGCAACAGTTAAGAGCATTTTGAGAGTCAAGAGTAAATTGAAGATCAATAAATCAGCACAGATTTTTGCGTGTAGTAGCTCTATAACTGCAAGCAGCAAGATTTAAATAACTGAGAGATTTCTCTTCTCTAGAAAGATTTTTATATTGACTCACTTTCACATCCCTCTTATCTCATGCTTTTCCTTCCAAACAACTAGGTGTTAATTTAGTTTCTCTTTAAATTGTCTCTCAATTGCGTGTTGTGCATTTGTACAAAGTATGCTGTTTTCTATCATTGTCTGTTGCCACATTCTTTATGCATCCGTCTATAAGCTGGTAAATATCTGTGGGAATTTCTACCAGTAGGACATTTCCAATCTCACATGGTTTGAGTTAACAATTGAGCATGAGGACTTACTATTTTATTGCATCTTGTTTAGATAATTGTAGCTATTTCTTTAGCCAAATTCTTAATTTTTAGTCTACTGAGTTCACTGATAATGTGACAAAACATTGTGTGTTAATTTTTGGTGATTTTTCCTTAGCTGTTGTGCTAAGAAAAAGATTAAGACATCTGATCTGTTCATTACTTTCCATGACTTGTCCTTTTACTGCATGTTCTAGTCTTTTCTGCATTTTTTTTTATTGCAAATAAATTCTTTCTCCATGTTTCTAAAAATCAGACAGCCCACTTTTTCATGTTTTTGCTTCTGCTATGTACTTTTGAAGAAGGATGTTTGAAGAGAAGCATCAGATCCAGAGTAGGATGCCTGGATAATAGGATTGCTTAGAACTGAAGAAAATGTTAATGAGGGAGTCAAGCTGCACCTGCATACAGCACACATGATGCCAATTTAACAGAAGCAATAACATGGAAATTAAGATTCATATCTCTACAATTCATAATCTCTCTCTTCCCTAACTACACGTATGTACTTCACCATTTCTACCATTACAGCTACTGCACCCTAGAAACCACACGTTGCACTTTGGATGACTCTGAATTTCACACTATGGGAAAAGAAGCTTGAAATAGTCAGGGAAAGCTAAAACATTTCCCATGGTTGAGAAAATGTTTGTAAGGACCGCAAATGCATAAAGTGTATTCGGATGTCTAATAGGAAGTGGTTGGAAATCTTTTTGGGATGATCTTAAGTTTTCACAGCATGTAAATATTTTACAATTCAGACAGCTGCAAAAAGCTGAGCACTGTGAGAAGATCTCTGCAGTCTGCGCTTCAAGTGATGAGGTAGTAACACTCCTTTCAGAAGGAAATGGGTGGGTTCCAAGTAACAAAGTTTGTGTTGGTGTCAATGGAGGTTAAAAAAAAAAAAAAAAAGGAAGAGGAGACAAGAACTTGTTCAATCTTTGGCCTGATATCTCTATGAACAATTATTTCCATGGTGAACTTCGTGATCTGTCTGCTGTAAATGAGCATTGTGAATTTACTACTTGTGATACTGTAAATTACAAATGTAAGTTTATCATTTGTAAAGTCTCTTCTGACATTCAACAGCAAAATTGTCACTGACTGGATAGCTTTTTGCACATTAGCTCACTATTACATGATAACCACCTCATAACAAAAATTAAAGAAGTGTAAATCTTCACCACAGCAAATAATTTAGATCAATATCAGATTGCCACAGCACTTTTCCACTGAAGCTCAGACTTATTCTAGATTAATGTTATATTTGAGTGCGAAATAACATTATTGTGCTTTGACGGCACTCTGATCTAACATAAGTATCTGTCCTAGCTGTAGGGCAAGAGAGGTTGAAGCCAATATTTCACTATAAGCTACATGTTGAAAGCATACCTACCTTAGTTTAAACAACTCTATCTTCTCCACCCCCCTCCCCCCCCCAATCAATAGCTATTGCTTATTTTTAGAAGGATGTTGGACATTTATATAGCTCCATTCTGTGCATTCAGTTCTCAAATATGTTATTTGCATTGAGCTTTTTGTTAAAGTAGTCATACATACATCATGAAAGACATAGTTATGTGTTATACAACTGCTTTAGAACATTTTTCCAAAAAGATGCTTTCTTTCCTAGCCACTGCATCAGATTTCTTTCTGATCTTTTTAGTAGAGACTGAGTCTGATTTCATTCAAAGCAACCAAAACACATCTAAGAGTGTTGGGAAATAGGTCTGAAATAAAATGCGTGTTGTTGTCATGACAACTAAAATGCTAAAAAGGATGCAGACAATGATTATTAAATAAGTTGTTGCATCAAGTTGTTATGGCAACTGTACGGTAATATAAAAAAGGTGACTCTTTTCACAACAATATTGTGTGAAAAGTTTTCCTCATTATGGTATTTTTACAATGACATGTCTTGATAAAGGGGAAAAAAGAGGAGTGGAGAACTCTGTACAAAAGGAGGTCAGGATTCAGCTATCTACCTCAGGGTATCTACCTTAAGTACTGTCATGTTCCACAGAGAGTATCTCTGCTTGGTTTCCACTCCTGTCATAGATGGATCAGAACACAGAAAACACTGGAATACATCCCAGTGCTCTTTCCTAATGTTATAGTCCTATAATTCAAGGCCACATTTCACAAAGTGATAAGCCTTCATGGCTCCCATTTACCCTCAATGGGGTACGTGAAGCCTCAGCAGCATTTAAGAATAGACTGTGAAACCCTAACACAAAAATGGGACAGGGAAAAGGTTAATGCTAAAGAGCAGTATTAAGAGGCTTTGATTTTATGAAAGAGTTTCTTTTTCAGCACACAGGATGGCTTTCTTGTTTGTTTACCTTAGGACTTCCTAATAAATGAGTATTTGCTAATAAAATCATTAAATGGATTGTATAAATGTACTTTGGAAGCCAGGAATCCTCTCAAGCAGCAACTGCAGTGGAAGTGAGTATCTGGGCTCTGTGCCACAGCTTGTGGTATGAGCAGTACTAAAACTACCTTGCCCGGAGCAAAAGAAATGAGGTATCGTGCTCAGGGAAGCCAAAATATCCCCTGTGCTGTTTTCCCTTGTGTGTGGTGCACAGCTGGCTCCATCCTGCAAGTCACTGTGGCTTGTTCTTCCTGGTTATCAGCCTTCTTCTGGGCGATTCTTGCAAGGAGACAGGCTTTCTCTCCCAGCAATGCTCCCTTCCTGGTGACAGGAGTGAGTGCAGGAAAGAGAAATGAGCAGGGAGTATATGGAAAGCCACGGTTAGAGATATCAGTGCAGATGCACAGAGAGTGAATGCGCTTTGTGTGTAAGAGCTGGCCGCCTGCTTGGCCCCTTGGGTTCTACCACAGCAGGAGGTGAGGCAAGACTGATCAGTACTTTTATCCAAGCAGTTTTTCTCCACAAAAAGGTGTTTTTCCAGTTAAATATTTTTTTGGTATCTTTTTTTTTAATGAAAAATAACTTATGCGTGTAGAGATATCTATATTTTTAGAATAAAAAAGGTATGTTTTTACAGTAATACAAAGCTAAAATATTGCAAGTCTAAATTAAGGAAGGCTGACGTGGATGTTCTGTTGCAGTGTCTTCTGGCACTCAGAGTTTACTTGTCTGATGTCTTGTTCCTCTTGGGCTGAGCTACCAAGCTGGACTTAGTTTTGTTAATACTTTCAACCACAGTTTTCTCCTGTAACATTGATCCTCTTGGTATCAGTTGAAAAGATGTAATACATCCAGAGGTGCAGAAGAATTTGAGCTTGAGGCACTAGATGAACTACAAGTAGTGGAAGAAACCACCTTTGAATCAGAATAGTTTTTCAGAGTTATTACTAAAAGTATGAGACTTCTGTGGGAGATGGAGAACACGTTTTGAAGCCTGAACATAGGCCTGCATAGAACTGTGGCACACTGTGATTTTGCAGATTTGAAAGCAGTTGTTGCATGCTTGTGTTGAATATATGTGTGAACTATGGCCTGAGGTCAGATGTTGGCTACTTCTCCTTGGGATTGTGATGACAGAGAACCAGGCTGGCTGTGATGACTTCTGCTTTGGAAGCTTTTTTATATTTTACTCTATTTTGAAATTCAGAGAACAGTGAGTTTTTAGTGGAAACTGTGACCGCAGGCAGTCATTTCTTAATCTTCATGTTATTTTCTGTTGTGTTTGTACCGGAGATATGGACTAAGTTGACTTCACTGCTAGGGTTGGGGAAAAAAGTGTTCTGGCAAAAGTTAGCTTTTGGAAATGGGGTGGTTGTGGTGGTGAGGAACCATGTGAAATAGGACAGAGGAAGGGAGCTCATATGTAAATAAACTGCAGCTTTTTCTTCTCTCACATTGGGGCTGTAAAATCAAAACCAACAGAGCTCTTCCAAGCAGAATCTGGTTAAAGAGCTTTGAACTCCTTTACCCAGCTTCTGCAGCCTCAGCTGTTTTCATTACTACAAGTTCTTGTTTTTATCTCAGAAGACTAAATTAAATGCTTTTGCTAGCCCAGAGAAAATTAATTTGAATCACTTCCCTGCTTCTAACAGACTGTCCCACTGGCATAAACAGAGGTCCTGAAAGCATGAAGAGATGTCCAAGCCACCTGTGCACAGCAGGCCCTTTTCCCACATGGCTAGTAACAGCTAATGAAAAGAATGTGGGTTCACGACTAATCAAATTAATATATTTCCCTGAGGGAAGGTCCAATTACATACTTCTGTGTAGTATCTATAGCTTGGCTAATTCTCAAGGCACAACTCAATGATACTAACAAAATTTGTCAGTTACTGCTATTCTTCTGATTTCTTATTTATGGATAAAACCAGGTGGTAAGACAGTCGCATCCGACGCCACTTGCTCTGAACGTGTGTGTCATCAGTTAGTGGTGTTATTTCACCATGCCATCTGCTCTCAGGGGGACATGGAGACTACTGGCATCCTGCTGATTTCCAGGGCAGTTTTGAAATACAAATCTAAGTGCAGAGTACTCTGAAGAGTTAGTAAATTGGAATGCAAATGATAAAATCTGTTTAGATAAATGTTGAAAAGATGGGTACTAGGGAAAGATTGAGAAGAAGAACAAACAATACACTTTAGAACAGGCCAGACAGGGATTGGTGTCTAATTACTAGACTCTCTTTTACTAAGTTGTCTAACAAAGCTGCCAACAAGAAATCTGATTAAGAAAAAGCATCTAGATTGTATTCTTCTGAATATCTTTCTACTTTTTTCTCCTCTGACTAAAAAGAGACTCCTGGACGAGTGCTGGGCTCAGACTATATGCTACCTTCGGTCTTCTCTGCCCTTTGCAAAGTACAATCTGTTTATACTTTTTGTTAGCTGTGCCTCCATTCCCACACGTCAATTCTCATGCAAGATTCTTTGCAGTGATAAGAAGCAGGCAGGTGTAAAGCTTCCTCCATTGTGTGAGCACCGCAAGAGCTTTTTTCCAAGAACATCAAACTTGGCTCTTCTGTGATAGTTTGCACAATGCCTTTCTTCTGACTAGAATGTGCCTGAGAAGGGTGACTGGATGTTTAATATCTTTCTAAATTTTAAGTTTTCAATCCTATAGGAACAGACTAGATGCATTTCCTGGCTTTCATAAAACCTATACAGCCAACACCCAACTCTTGATGAGCTGCTAGAAGCCACTCTAGGTGAATGCACAAGGCACCTTTACTGTGGACTGATCCTGCTTCATTGCTCCTGGAAAGAAACACCAAATAGATTTTTTTGAATACTATAGCATCAAGGCATTCTAGTGCACAATATGCACATTTTTAAAAATCTTTTTAATAAAGAGGGGTCTATAAAGTATGGTGCTTGTGTTCTAGTCTGAGGGACAGGAGCAAGGATATGGTGAGGAAAACAAAAAGTGGAAGCTGAGAGAAGCAATGAGCTAAAAAAAATCAAGCACTTCCTACAGTAACTATAGCTTCATAGTGTCTCCTAACTACTGCAATCAGATGAGCATATTGTGGTTTCTGCAAGCACCTGGGGCAGTCAGTGGATGTAAAGAAAGATGGAGGGGAAAGGAAAAATTATTTTTGCATTTTGATGATTTGAAAGCTTTCTCCATGTTCATTTTATTCTGTTGCAGAAAGGTACAGCTGGTGAACTGTTCACTGAAGCACAGCAGGAAAATGAGTATTGCAGGAATCTGTGGGGATGCTGCAGACTTTTGGTGCAGTGATTTGCAAAATAGATGGGACACCAGAAATAAATTTTTGGTCTAGCTGGAATTCTGAAATCTCCATGGTACGGTAATGCAGTTTGTTCATAGCCTTAGAAAAAAGACCATTGCAAATATGTGGATTTATTTGATCGTGACTCATCTAGACAGATGAGTCAAGGGACAGCAATGGGGGAGTGTCAGCTTTTCTCATTCTTCTAAATAGCTTCACTTTCAGGTTACTGAAAAGGTGTTTGATTGCAGCTGGATATCTTTCCTCTTGGATTGTTTAATGATACTGGTCTTTTCTTCAATTGGGGTTGGCAACACTATTCCTTTAAAAGTGTTTTCTATTTTTCTCTGAGTGCTTGATAAAACAGCAAAGAATGGGGACAGGGATGAGATTCTTTTGGGGCTTGTATTTTTGTTTTAGAAATGTCTGTATTCACTGTACAGTTGCTCCATTGAATTGTTATTTTCTGAATGCTTTATTTTATCTCTCCTCATAGGAATAATGAGAAAAAAGGCCAGTCTCAGGGAATAATCAGAGGCAATGTTTATTAAAATAACCAATAAAAAATACAAAAGTGATTCTTTCTCTCTTCTTAAGAATTCATCCATTGAATCTTGATCTGTATTTCTATAGCGAACACCTAGGCTACAACTCTTTTTCCTTTCTGGGTGGTTCTGTAGCCTGGTAAAGGGTCTGTCACTGTCATTTCCTTTAAAACAAACGTACTTCTCTGTATTCTGCTACAGCCATGGTCCTGTGGCTAAACAAGGCCTGAAGGCACAAAATGAGAACTCAGGTATGTCTGCAGCATGGTATTAACTGCAGACCAAACCAAGTAGCTCTGACCTAACTGATCTGGGTACCAAAAGTAGTCCAGCTGTAACATCCTGTAGCTCATCATAGGATGACTCATGCCCTCTTCTGAAGCTGGGTACATGTGAACTTCCTTTCTGTGGTTGCTTTGGATTTCAAAGCACAGTAGAGAGACAAAAATGTGATGGCAATGCTTGTTGCCTAATGTGGCAATACTAGGCAATGCCCTAATAGTGACCTAAAGGGACTGGGACTTCAAAACAAGAATTATTATGATCTATGCTATGAAGAGCAAATGTGAGCATAACAATTCACTTTGTCTCAGATAATATGAAGTTAATGCCATTCCAGTTGATCCCATTTTTTTTAAAGCTGAGCAGCAAGAATAACTCAGCATCTGACAGCATAACTTGTCATCCCGTTTGACGACCTTGTACTAATTCTGTTGTCCCTTAAAAGAATCTTAGGGTTATGTAAGGAAGAGAAATCTTAACTGGCAAATTTCTGGGAAGAGGACCCTAAATATGAAGCTAGACAGTTCTCTCTGCCTTCTGTCTGGAAAGCGATGTTAAGTAATAATTAGTGTATTGGTCTTTCTGTCCTCAAAAAAATCTATTTCAATTTCATGTTAATATTACTTATGCTTTCATAAAATACGTTTAAAATAGAAGTTTTAAACTGAACCAGTGGTAAATCTTGGGGCAACTCAAAGGTGGCACATTGAATATCACGCTGGTCAGAATAAAGAGAGCAAATTCTCTTCCCATTCTGGTATTGACCTACTTGGTGATATTGTACAGATCACCTATATCTGAGGTTTGAATTTCTGATTTATACAATGGGCATAACTGCTTTTCTGTCTCGTAAACCACTGTAAGACTTGAACTGTATTAAAAAAACTATCTTAGACACATGCTAAAAAGAATGGAAATCCAGAATTGACTAGTTTCTTCTGAATTAATACTTTGTCCAAACAGGCTTTGCAAGGTCTCAGAGATGTTGCAGTGGACTATCTTGCAATCTGGGCTTTCACATATCAGTACGCGTAGCAAATGAAGTTGAACAGCCAGCAGACTGTGTAACTTTGAAGCAATTAGCATTTCAATAGCCTTCTTTCACTGACATAGGTTAAATCTTGAATATGAACTTGCTATTATTGGACTTCAAGTACCAAACATATTGTGGCTCAGAAAAAAGGCTTCACACTAAGGAAGGTAGAGGTGTCTCAAAGAAAAGCTGTGCACTTGCATGCATTCACACCCACGCATACACAACCTTTATTTTGAGCTGCTGTTAGGGTACTTCTAAGTAATTCCAAATGTCAAATGACTGATTTTTAAATGTCAGGACTTGTGCAGCTCCCTAGGACAGCACCTCTGAAAATGCTATTAAGGATAATAGAGGACAAAGATTAGCATAACCAGAATTTTTACTGCAAATCCTCAGTGACAAATTTTGACAAGACTAGTTTCATATCATGCAAAGCAACTAAGAAGTGTAAGCTGCTGTAATAAGTCTTCTGCAATTTGTATTCTATTGGTTATTTTTTCGTTTTTAGCTAACTTAACAATAGTATCTATATTAAACCCAACTGAACTGTCAAGTACATTTTAAATGGACTGATAGGGTGACACTGTATCCCTTTGCAGTCTCCCAGATGGCTAACCTACTCTGGCAAAGAACATTTCTTCCAACACTGTCATGCTGTGAAGACAACTTTCAAAAGTACTGTCTCCGTGGAGTATTGCTCTTTTGTATTATTAATCTACGTATTACTTGGGGCTGAAGTAAAGAGCTTTGCTACAACAGCATCTGATTTGGCTCAGAGAGAGCAGTGAGGAAGAGAATCATTAGACCTTCGCAGGACAGTCTGAATCTGTACATACACAGTTTAGGGTAGGCTGCTGTGCTCAGGAAGCTTGGTACAGGTCCAGGACACAGTTATGGTTTCTGAAATGGAATAAGAAAATCTCAGTGTAAAGGGAGAATGTTAAAGAAATCTTTATAGATTCAGTGACTGATCTGTGCATAACAAGTTTTTGCTGCGTGCGTGGCATGCTGGATACTTGTAGCCCTCTGAAAAAAGGCTGTAGATTTTGGTTTTTGGCTAAGTCTCAACCTCAAGACTGCAGCATTCCTCTGTGCAGAGATACCTGGCTGAAGGTTAGCTGGCTAATTCTGAAGTGTTGGATACAGCACGCAAAGACTGTCCCTGTTCTCAAGCCCTGTAATGCTTGTTAGAAATACTTAATGTACATACTGTAATCATAGTAAAAATCTACTAATTCACCATGAAATTTTTATAGGCCTATGATAAAGTTGCAGGAACATGGCTTTTGTATTGAAGCCTTATGTTTAAGCATATGGTAACAGTAACATGTCCAGGAATAGTGTAATTGTAGGAGAATTGTTAGAAGTTTTTATTGAAAGCTTATTTATAGTATTAAAAAAATTCACTTTATATATAATGTTTCCTGGATGCAGTAAACGTTTACTGAGAAACTGTAGACAATTCTCTTTGAAAGTGGCCTGGAAACTACAAGCACCTGCCTATCCATTTTTCACACAGGAGCCCCAAGGTTCAACTTTAACTTTTTAATACCTTCTAAGATTTATGAGGAATGTCCCACCTATTACAGCTAGAGTACTTTCAGAAACCTTCTGTTAAACAGCTGTTATGCAGTATCAGTTCTGGGTCTTTTTCCCAGAGATGTTCCCAATTTGTGGCACTGTACACTTTCATCATATGGTACACTGTTGTGGAGTTTGTGTTTGTATAAAAAGCAGTGATATTTTCTTTGCTAGTTCTCTAATCTAGCTGGAAAATAACATGACTAAATTGTGACTAATAAAAACATTGTTTATAAAGGCATTACTTTGGGATAGGAACCTGTGGTTTTTCAATTCAGGACATAGGTGCTCATGTCTAGCTCTGGAGGAGCCTGCTGTATGGGCCTCTTGCCTTACTTGAAAAGCAGAAATGAATGAGGTACATACAACTCTGTCTTAAGCTTCAATCTGACATTTTCCTTTTTATCCTTTCTCTTTATTCCTTTTCCTCTACTCTGCAGTAGTTTTATTTTCCAGTTTCCTCCAGGATACTGCTTTACAAAGGGTTTTATTTGTTGTTGTGTGGGTTTTGTTTTGGTTTTTTCTTTTTTTTTCTTTATAGGCTCTAAAGTGAGAAAGGCTTTTGTATGTCTGTGTGTTTAGCTGGTCAATGTAATATATCTTAGAGGGTCATAAGCACTTGACCTTAGAAAATCAAGACCTCCCCTCCCAAGCAGTTTGTAAAGAAGTATGGTTCCAGCACTTATGAGTAGGGTGGCAAGCCCCATAGAAATTGCATGAAGACTGTGGTTGCTTATATAAATTTTGAGACTCAATACAGAAAGGGCCCGTTTCTGTTGAAGGGACACAGGCAAATCAACTGAATTCTCAAGGCAAGACTGCAGAGTGCCCATCTAGGTGCTCTCTGGCTAACGGACCTTTGGGGGCTGTAGCTGGGGTCTCCCGCGAGTCGTCATATCCTTTGATTCCTCAGTGTAGACACAACTAGAAACCTAAGCTAACTAATTGCATGTGGAAACGTAGGTTTTCCCAGTTTCACTGATGAAGATGAGATCAGATCTTCTGGTCTAGCATAGGCAACCTTTCCACAGAGTCAAGCAATGTCTCATGAGGTTCCACTCTAAAACCGTAGTAAGTCAAATGCTGTAACACCTTCTCACAGGTATATAAATCGTTGCTCTGATATTTCCAAAGCTTTTCTTGAACTAAGGATCGCTTAGCTAAATTGTTTAAATAATACACTTGGATTTTCAACCTGTCTGACCACACTAAGCATTTAAGGCTTTCACACATACACAGGCTCCCTAGAAAGGCCATCAACCTTTCTAGTCAACCAACACGAGCTGCTACAGGTGGAGGATAGGTGAGATTCCCCTCTATGAAGTATGTCAATGATGGGAGATCAGAAAAAAGTTTAAAAACTGTCCTGATACTTTAAAATGTTTTTTCCCTTACAAATACGTGTATCTCCACTGTACTATTCCTCTTCTAATTTCCTTATTCTATACCAATCATCTTCACTTTAGAAGAGATAGCTGTCTGTGACTCGATAAAAGATCAAAAACCTCTGACTGCTTTTTCTTTTTGGTCTTTTTCTTTTATCCTATGTTCCTGTGATAAATACAGCTATGGGAAAATAAACACTAGACATCTCTGAGCAAATGTCATACTAACTGAGAAGAGGTCAGGGTGTACATGAAGTGACATATTTCTTAAAATCAGTCACCAATAGTCTGCTGTCATGGATGTTTATTATTTCTGTATTTGTGATGACTGGAATCTAGTGCTTCATTTTTTTTCTGCCTACTTGTATTTTAAGATTCCCAGTAAGAATTCAAAAGCAGCTAAATACATTAAAATGATAAGGAAGTGATAAAAATCAGGTTGATGGTGTCTTTGTGGGGAGTTGTTTTTTTTTTTTTAATAAGTGTAGCAAAGTTGTGTGTTTTTTTTTTTTTTTTTCCTTCAGTGTGAAANAGCAAAGTTGTGTGTTTTTTTTTTTTTTTTCCTTCAGTGTGAAAGAGCTGCACTTCATATGTTTGTGGATTTGGTAATACAGCAGCAGCAGAAGAGAGTTCTTGTACTGAAGCCTAATAAGGGTAAAATGGGATTAGAACTGACAAAAGTGAGCTTAATTTTCTCATTTACAAAAAGTGACCATTTCATATTGCAGCATTATGCAGTACATCAATGGGAAATATAATTAATGTTGAATTACAATAGAGGTGCTATAAAAGTACAAGGCACATATGACATCCACCAGCACATCAAATAATGTTTTTTTCTGAGAATAGGCTGGCAATTAGAATGGATGCCAAATGGATTTGTAATGAAGGGGGACATTAAATACAGTCTTACCCTACTTATTGTCACAGCAATTACCTAGACTTGTTTTCATTCTAATGGTGGTACTTCATTATAAGCGCTAACACTTTGATCTGAATTTTGGCTAAAAGAAGATTTTTGCCAGAGATCGGCACCTTCGTTCCTGCTCTTAACATGATACAGAGCGTGGCAACACATATTGTAGGAGACCAATGCATGAATATTAACTTTATTAGTGGCATCATCAATGTATGGAAAAAAAAGAGAAAGAACAACATAAGAAGGTGTAGGCACAATTTCTTGAATAACTCATAGAAATTATCAGATCACAGATCGATAGAGGTTGGAAGAGACCTCTAGAGATCATCTAGTCCAACCCCCCTGCTAGAGCAGGATCACCTAGAGCAGGTTGCACAGGACTGTGTCCAGGTGGGTTTTGAATATCTCCCGAGAAGGAGACTCCACAACCTCTCTGGGCAGCTTGTTCCAGTGCTCTGTCACCCTCAAAGTTTTTTCTCATATTGAAATGGAACTTCCTGTGTTCCAGTTTGTGCCTCTTGCCCCTTGTCCTGTTGCTGAGTATTGCTGAGAAGAGTCTGGCTCCATCCTCTTCACACCTGCTCTTTAGATATTTATAAGCGTTGATGAGATCCCCTCTAAGTCTTCTCTAGGCTAAGCAGATCCAGCTCTCTCAGCCTTTCCTCAGAGATAGATGCTCATAAGAGAGAGATGGCATTTTATACCTGCAGTCAACTTGGATTACTCCAAGATCTTTCTAACAACATATTTTGTAACTCAGGTAATGGTATTATAAATCCAAAACCAGATAGCATCTAGCCCTTGAAAAATTTTAGGGTGTTTCTCCTTTTTTTTTTTTTTTTAGGAAAAATAACTGCTTTCAAAGTAATTCTATGTGTGTGTATATACATATATACACACAATTATATATGTTTAAAGAGTCCTGTAAAAACACCCTTTAAGCAGCCTGTAAAAGCACCCTATATATGATTTTTATTTGTAGACTAATGGAAACTTTTGAAAATAGTCAAAGTTGTAGAGGCTATTTTCTTTCAATAAAGCTGGCTGGCAGTATGTTTTGGGAACCTAACAGTTTTGAGAGATGGAAACATTGCTCGTGAGCCTTGCCAAAAATATGGTATAGTAGGAGATAGAGGTGATGATTTGAAGTTAGTGTCCTGAGAATTTTGTATTCTTGTGAATAATATGAACTCATTGGCAAAGTTTCATGGAGTTTTTTGTGGCCGTCTTCCTGTTTCAATTTTTATAAGCCAGTAAAACTGTCTTCACTACCTATAACACTTATTGGTGTTATACAAGCTTTTTTTTTTTTTTTTTAATTAGAAAATGTATTACTTTATCTTGTATGGTTCCTCACAAAATAAAAGAGAACACCACATGAGCGAACTATAATGACTTTGCTGTCCAATCTCAACGTAAACAGAAGCAAAATGTTTCTATTTAGGGTAAGTTTATATGAGAGATGACCTTAGATATTATTGCTGTCAAATGAAATAGCAAAGAAAAATAACTGCATGTTTTCTGTTTCCTTTTCCTATTTGCCAAAGTATAGATTTATTTGAATCATTTTTGCAGAACACTGGGCCGTGTCCTTTTCTCATTCTTCTGTCAGGTATCTGGGGCTTTTATAGCTTGCCTTTTTTTTTTTTTTTTCCTTCCCTAATCTTTCCACACATTCCACTCTGTCCTTTGTAAAACGTAATGGCATTGCAGTTTGCTGTTGATTATTGCTTATCCAGAAAGCTGTTTATTTCCTCTTGGCACATTTTCAGCAAAAAAAAAAAAAATGTTCTTTTTCCGTTTGGCCGTGACATTGCTTACTGTGATTATTAAACATTTGAATAGTTGGATTTTCCCTTAATTAGTTTCAGAATGAAAAGGAAGACTTTAGTTACTAGAAATGTTACTTTTCACTAAGAGAATAATATATACATATACAGGCATTTCTCTGCATTAATTTTTGGTTATGACTATCAAGTGTAAATTTTGTAACGAATATTTTCCTAAATACATAAATAGCTCAGACTGAACTAAGGCTTGCTCTTTCCTGAGTTTCCTTTGTGTTTTTTTTTTATTTTTTGACTAGATAAATACAAACTGTTTCACATGTAATTAGGCTCATGTGATTAATTTTCTGGTGCTTATATGTTGAGAAGGCATCTACACTTTTAGGTTATATTTTTAGGCAAACCTTATAACTTTCAAGCTGACAATTATTGACATTTTTTCAAACTCGTTTGCTGGAGGGTGGAGGTTTTTTTCTTGGTTTTTCATCATCACATATTTGGGACTGTTTAACCGACCGATGCAATGTGCACCTTGTTTGTACATATGGACATCCATGGTAGAATGGATAGTAGACTGGTTAGGCTCCTTCATCCAAAAATGTAATTGACCACAGGCCAGCAGCATTGCTCTTTGGATCAGAACAGTTCCCTCTTCCTTTGTAGAAATGACTGGGGAAGCTTGCGAGGTTTCCCCAGGCAGGAAGCCTTCAAAAGCTGGGAAGCTTCGCATACATACTGACAGAAAGCCTGTTCCCCCCTGTCCCTGTGATGCCTGGCACAAGATGGTGTGTTGTTGGAATTTCAGTTGCAGTGCTCTGCCTTAGCTCCTGGCTAAGCAAGCTGTGGAGTCTTTCATGGGATCACCGCTTTGAGTCCTGTCCTGTTCAAAGCTGTTCTCATCTAATGATGGGCCAGCCCTGTGGGTGCTGTGTGGCACGGGGGGACTCTCTCTTACTATGCATAGGTGCTGTATCTATGTCCAAGGGGTCTGATTTCCCCACGGGGGCTTCTGCTGAGGGTACCAGAGCAGTAGCCAAGATTTCTGTACTTATTAAAAAGTGCAAGGGTTGCAGTGTTGTAAGCACCATGCACATGTATTGAGAACAAGCAGGAAACATCCCCAAACTGCAGCTGTTACTTTTAAGCTTTGTGTGGTTGGTGTTTTATGGTATTTTTATGGAGTGTTTTCTATTTCCCCCCCCCCCCCTTTTTCCACTGCTTGCTCGNNNCCCCCCCCCCCCCCCGCATCTGTGTGTGGCTTGATGTAATCAATAACAGTCAAATAATTCTCATTGTAGAGTTCTGCTGATTCATATGGTGTACCATACCTATATTGATGTCTTGTATTTAAAATCAAATGTAGCTAAGAAGCTTATTAAGGTTATAAAATAGTTTAATATGCACATATATGAGTTAGGAAGAGAATCTGGCAATTTATATTGGTGTGATCCCACATCCAGTATAGATTTGAGTTTGGTCCTTTGGTCTTTTCTCCCACACACATCATCCCTGTCTATAAGTGTGTCAAGAAATGACAAACATTTTTGCTTTCATATTGAAGTTGTCTTGTGAGATCCTTATGGTTTTATTTCTCCTGAAGGCTGTGAATTCAGTTTTGTTTTACCATGGAATTTAATGGGTTCAAGAAAAGTCGTAAAAACTGGCAGATATTAAGAAATATACACTTCTGTTTAGGTAGGGTAAAAATGAGGAACAATTCATTTGTATGGTTTGAGAAAAGATCTCTGCATGGCTCCTATCTAAGTTTTTGCGGAAGGACATGATTTGAGCAGCCTTGAGGAGAGGTTGCAGGCAGGGATGGATTTAAACACTTTTATGTCTCTGGGCACTGAACAAATCAATGGTCTGTAATTAAGTTCTTGCCCTTTGGCTTAGCTCTTCATTGCAAGAGTGCCTGAGACATTCTGACCCTTTCTATGTGGAAGCATTGCTTTGAGAGCTGGCAGGTATGTCTGCAGCCCTCCTCCTTCAGCAACAGCAGGGAAAGAGGCTTGCAGAGATACTGGGATGGTACCTGGGGTTGTCACTGAGATGGGATATATCTGCTCGAGGACTTCTCCCATTAGAAAGGCAAGCTCTGGTTCAGAATTAATCACAAAACTTCAGAACCTCAGAGAAAATCTGCATGAAAGACCTGCATTTCAGGTACAGCAAGTTCAGTCTCTGATCTTGGGTAGTAGAAGTAGGATTTTAGTTCTTACTCTGGATTTGGTCTGTGGAAGGGTCATGATTGATGGTCAGGCACATGGTGGAGCGGTTTTCATCCTCAGACCTTGGTTGTGGTACAAGGTCTTCACCTACCTTCTGCCAGATGGCTCTACAGTTCTTTGGAAAGATAAATTTCAGTGGTACCTATACTGCGTATAATAATGAGCTTGGGATTTTTTTAAAAAAAGGCTTTTATTTCTGCTAATTGCATAGAGCTTACATCAGAGATTTTAATGAGTATAGTTGCTGCAAGGACATGCTCCTCATCCAAACTGGAAAAATATTGTGGGTTTTATGATTTCTTAAAACTTTAGTAAAATTAGAAGACTACAGACCTGGTCCAGAACCTACTGTAATGAAACTTTTCTTTATATATGGGCATTGAATCAAGTGTGTTTGTGGAATAGGAATGAATGATGCAATGAACAGTTCTTTGCAGTCATCAAACATCACCATCCACTTTTCCAAACAAAGAGCAAGCAAAACACTCTTCCGCCTCATTCATTTTCAAAGAACTAAACGAACCTGCATCTAGTTACTGAACAAAGGGATGGATGTCGTATAATTGCTTATATCTGAGAAGTGTTTTGTAAGCTTTCTGTTCATCAGATGTACGGAAAAGACAGGGCATGTATTCTGCATATGTGAAAGTATGTATATACGTGGGAATTAGTGCAATACAGAACAGGCCCTCTAGGGCTCTCTGTTGTTGCATTTTTCTCCAGCAGGGTTTGGAACGGTTTACAGAGTTGGCCCATACAAATGTGTGGGTATATTTTTTTTTTTTTTTTACCCCAAAAGGTCAGTACAGTACACGTCCAGGGGCACAGGGAAAGGTGAAGACAGTGTTGATATCCAAAACCATCTATGTAATGCAGCAGAATAGATATGAGTGCTGACTTTTGTAACTACAAAGCTAGTCAACGTTATGACAAATCCTACAAATAACAGTAAAGGAACTAACTACAGTCTGCTTCAAAAGGAGAACTGTTCAAAGTTCAGTACTGAATTAAGTAAAAAAACCCACCTTAAAATAAAAAAAACACCTGGAACACTGCAATAGCGCAGCCTTTCTGGGGCAGGGGGGTGGGGAGAAAAAAGTGAAAGATAAGTGCTAACATACCAGTGAAGAATTTGTATCAATAGTGTTGTTGCGACAACATCTTTCCCCCCCACAAAAAAGCATATAAAGGAAGCATTACTGAGTGGAAAAACAATTCAGTTTTCTTAGATGAAAGTGCACAAACAGCACCAATATATTAAAACAAGAAAGTCGAAGCTGTGTAGAACAAACGTAGAGAAAAAGTATATTTGCTGTAGACAAAATCTGAAGTTTCTATCCTAATTTTTCATTATTCTGAAGCATGTACAGTTATTGAAATGCTACAAACTGAAAGGCAACAATTGGCATGCAGTTCCAGGGGAGATGTTTGTAATCCACTCAAGCAGTAGGTAGTTGTCACAAAACCTAATACAAGATGACATTTTTATACCATGTAATAAGCAAAGTCTGACCAGTAGCGTGCAGATGTCATTGCAATTTTGCTTTTGAACATATTGGGGACATTTTTTCCCTGCATGGATGCAGACTGTCTCTTTGGGAGACTTTGGCCTTCCCTATGGGAGTCAGTAATCTTGATTAAGCTATGACTCCTTTTATATGGCACAAAGACTGATCAGACATTTGCTGGGGGGGGGCCTCAATTGAATGTAGAAAGTGTTCTTCTCTTCATCCTGCATTGCCAAAAAAGTATCAACCTAATGGGCAAATTGCATGGCTCCCCTTTTTACTATTAGTGAAGAGGTGGTGGATTGAGTTGTGAGGAGCAACTGCATGATAGAGTTTTGGTTTGCTTCTACCTTTTAGTTCAAAATGGCTGAAATCCATTAAGAGATGAGACTACTGCATTTTGCTCTGTAGCAGTGCTTAATGGTAAGGATTTGCTTCTTTATAAAATCCTGACTCCTCCTAGCCTTCTCTAGCAGCTCATGAGAGCTCACGTATGAGGCTCTTGTGATGAGTACACACTAGATGTCTGAGGGGGCAGGTGCTGGCAAGCACAAGCTGCAGGCAATGATTTTACCTTTCTGTGGGACTCTACCCAGCAGGGAGCTGGAATGTGTTCCTTGGGTCCCTGGAGGTACTTGGCCGCCTTCCTGACCATCAGGTTGCAACTCTGACCTCCTGTAGCTGGCTGCTGGCCTCCCAAACAGGGAGAGAAAGAGGCTGTGGTCCTGGGCTGCAGATATGTGATGAACAGCCTGTGGGTGGAGGACCATGGCTGGGGTGAACCTCTCATTTGAGCCTTGCAAGCAGCGCGTGGTATTTGTCATGTCTGAAATACAAATACATACTGTGGGGGCAAAGCCATTAGCCCAGCAGAAGGTCTCAGCAGTGTCTCTTAAAAGCACTATGATTCCTCAGTTTTCTTTTAAATCTAAACACTGAGGGAAAACATGGAAAGAGGCTTCTAAAACCTTTACTTCTTTCAACCCTAAAAATGGAGCATTAATCTTTTCAGGTCTTATAACTGAGACTATATGAGTGGTA
>VXBL01003162.1:70215-135780 GCA_013400195.1 Aramus guarauna
ATGTATTTTCTGTTGCATATCATTTCTCTCCAGGCCAGGGAGAGAAAAATGAGAATTTTAGTATTTTTTATTCCAGTTCACACTCTAAAATGTTTGTGCTTGAAAGCCTGTTTTGACTCTTAGATGGGCTTCTGGTTCTGAAAACAAGCAGAAAAGATTATACCACTCATAAAAGGGAAAATTTTGGAGCTTGCAGGGCCTTGTCTAGAACTGACTGTCATTTAAAAATCCCACTTTAAAACCACATTACTTCTCCTGAGAATAATTTTCATGATTGTAGCTGCTGAGTTTAGTGCAGATAGGAGATGCTCCTTGCCAATGAGAGAGCTGTATTTTCCTGAAGGCTTGGCTAAGGAGTAAGGTGGTATCTGTGGGGTGTCTTTTCTGTCCCGCAGATGTGGCATCAGAAGAGAGGGAAAAATTTTCCAGCTTGGGTTTGGGAACAGCAGCAGACCTGTCAGTCTTCCTGAAGCTTTGAACTATGTGTTAGATGAGGAATAGTGTGATGCCATGGCAACCCTGCCCAGGAAGTTCTTTTTTTGCTGTGCCACCCTTGCTAAGGATGGACAGCAGAGAAGGGAAGGTTGATCTCCTCTTAGGTCTGGACTCATCCCATCTGGCTTCAGGCGTGCAGCTGAGTTACCCTCTGGCTGTTTAGCGGCAGGAGCTAGTGAAGTGATATAAACCCTTCCAAGGAGTGATTCAATCCAACAAACCTCATCTAGAGACACCTCCCTTTTCCTGTTTGGCTGACCAGGAAACCTAGGGTCACTTTCTCTCTGGCTTAGAGGAGTCAGCAACATGCTTAAGGTAAGAGCGAACCAATCTGGGAGTTAGCTGGGGCACCACAGTGGTCATAGGTGACTGGGAAGAGTATGTGGAGAGGGGATCTTTTGGTCATCCCCATCAGGTAGGAAGCAGGTGATCTGAGCAGTGTTTGGTGATGTCAACAGGGTGATGGATGCTGAAATGTCAGGTTTGCTTGGCAGCTCTAGGGTGGTATCATGGCCATGTCCAGCTGGTTGAACATGACTGTTCTCTTTAGCGTGGTCATGACATACCATGCCTCCTTGCCAGCAGAAGTAAAGGCTTGTTATCAGTCTGTTGTAAAATAGATAATGCCCAGTGCTGCAGATCAAGGAACAGACTGAAGCGTGAGGTGATGCCTAGCTCTTAGATGCACTTGTTCTTGTAAGGCCACAGTTGCTGTGTGGCACTGGAGATGAACCACGGAACTGACAATCTGGAGACAGTGAATACAGAAATTTGTAAGGAAGAAGTTATGTTATCCCCAGAGTACAGTCTGTTAGTACTGTCACCAGAGTTTCTGCTCTCTTTCCCATCTGATTTTCAGTTACATGTTTAAAGGATCTGTATGCTTTGACTCAGATCTTTTCCTCCTCAGACCAGGAATGTAATATTTAAGAACCAGTTATAGGTTCAGATGAATCTGTGGCTTCACTGCAGTTCTGGATCTGGATATCCTCTGTTATAGGAGAGTTTTTATCGAAGACTTTTTCAATTGTGTTATTAAATACTACTATTCTAAGGTCCTGTTCAGTAAGCGTAGGATTTTATTCAAGCGTGATCGAGTACCTTCATTTTTGACCATGGAATAAATGCTATTTCTGTGCGAAGACCATGATGGTTCAGCTGGGTTGGAACTAACTGAGGATACTACTTTTCCTTTTTGCAGTGAATACCTTGATCATCTTCAATCAGCCTGTAGTTAAAGTGTGGCTATTATGTCCCCATGAAGATTTTTTTCTAAAGTTGCTAATTACGTGCCCATCAGAATAATGGAAAGAGTAATTATCCTTATTGTGCTTAGTGACATTGAAACCTCTATTATTCTGTGATTGGAGCTGCATAATTACAGGTAATTGCTGCAACTGTATTGTCTGTTCAAATATAGCTCTACAATAATTACCTTATTTTAATTAAATATGTTTGGGATTTAAATAGATCTCTCTTCATTTGCTAAACAGAAACTTCATTTAGGTTTAAAGACATTGTATGTTGCAAACTATCCACTCATTCAACACATCACCTATTGATTTCAGCTAACATGATTTTACTTGTTCTGTTTGAAAATCACTCAAATCCAGTTAATTAAATACTAAAAAATAAAAGTGTCTCTGTGTCCCAAGGCTGGAATTCAGAGTGAAAATCCCCAAAACTTTTCTTGTTGTAGAGCTGTAAGATGCAGTCTTGACTCCAACTTTCCGGGGGGGGCGGGGGGGGAAGTAGTGCATTTTCCACACGTAACAAAGTTTTGTGAACCTCAGCACTTTGGTTTTTGAAAAATCATCTTTAACAGAAGACAGACATCTCTAAGAAGTCAGATGCTTTGTTTCACAAAGTAAAATTGGTCCAGATTTAGCATTCATTGGAGCTATGCTGTGTGCTTTGTGATCTCAGACTGCTGCTGACCTGACTGCTAGGGAGAGTTTGTGTGCCGACGGTCTTTCTTCATCCTCTCACATAGGCTCAGGAAGGGCTCTCTTCGTCAGCTTTTTCATGCTTGGTCCAAGGAGGTGCTGGGACTGCTCACCTGTGGAGGGAACACGAGGCCAATCGCCCCTCTCCCCATTGTTGTGCAGAAAGACTGTTCACAGACAAAATTTACTTGGTACTACAGCCAGGACAAGCAGAAAAGCATACACAGAGAATCTAAATGCAGCTAATGAGATGTATGAAGGACTCCGGTGTCCTGAAAGACCCTTTCCTTTGATACCTGACACTTTGCACTAACTTTAAGGCAGCCTTAATGAAATGCAGCTCAGCTCCTTTCAGAGCTTAAGCAATGCCTTCTGCTGAACAGAGTTGTTCAGGTCACTGCTGAGGAGCTAGGGTCAGCGTGAACAGTATTTGCTGGTACTAAGATTGCCTAGTGACCTAAAGCAAAAATCAAGGTCTAATCTTTTTTGATTTGATTTGAATCACTACTGATTGGGTGTACTCAGTTTATCAGGTGGGCAGGCAAACCCAGCATGGCTCTTTGCTCTGAATGACAGGTGAGCTACATAATACTTTGGGAGTTTCAAATCTGGCTCCTCAATATTTCAGCATTTACAAGAGCAATGCAGGATTCAGGAGCTGTAAATTTTAGCAAAAAGAGAGCAGGATGTTGGAGGAAAAAATCAAAAGTGATAAATTTTCCACTTAACTACTGATGTATGACCTTGTCTCATTTACTTTGGATTTACTGACAGGTTGAACACACTGCAATCGAGTGGATTGTTCAGTCTCATTCTACAGTGCATTAAAGCAATAGCATTATGCATATCTGGACTGAATCTTTAGGTATAATAAGAGGACTTACACTGGGCACCAGAAAGTCTTCAGACTTCAAATAATCATGTAGTCAAAGAATAGAGGAAATTTCAGTAATATGACAGTATGTAGAATGTGCTTCTACTAATCAAATATAAAACTTAATATTTTGCGTATTGATGTCCTATACAGAGATAACAACATTCATTAGGATCTAGTTTCACACATAGTGGTGCAAACACTTAATTAGTGTGTTTACCATACAGGGCTATGTGAGCCATGAAAATAATAAATAGGCAATCTGAGAATTAAATATTGTTTCAAAATATTGTGTGTGAACAAAATCATAATGCATCTGACCAAAATACTTGAAAAATATATTTAGTGATGTTATTTTAAGTAATTTCACATTAATTTGTATTTCTGTTCAGGTTTAATTTGCTAATACAGATGGAAGGAGTAATTCAAAGTGAGATGATGAGTGCAATGATTATATTTTATTCTTAAGGATTTTTTTCTCCTGTTTGCATGTAATTGAGGAAGATGAGTGTCATAATTATATTTTGTTCTTGGGGTTTGTTGTATTTTGTAAGTTGATTATATTCAATGGAATACTATTTTAATGTAAGCTTCCCCAATATGACCCTAATCTTGAAAAGGTACAGGAGTGCTTAGCCTTATGTGCATAATCATATGTTTAAGCTAAACATTAATAAGGGCAAGTGTCTGGTGTTTGTGTTTTGTTTTGTTTTTGTTTTTGGTTGTTGTTTTTTTTTGTATATTCCAGACCCATTCTTGCCATGGTTTAAGCAACATTTACCTTCAAGGACCACTGAAATCAATGGGAATTGCAGACAGCTGCTTTAAAAAAAAAATCCTACTAAGCTTTTCTCTCTATCTTTAAGCACTGAATCACCTATGATGACCTGGTCTTACTTACTTAAAAAGGATTGTCACAGAGGAGGGAAATGTGATATTTACTTTAGAAAAGTGAAACAGGAAATCCCAATCCCTCTAATTTGCTTTACCGGACAAACCATTTCTGATGATGCTATCTTCATCATTAATGGGAATTTTTCTAGGGGGGTGAAGATGAGAAAAGATTGGTTCACAGGACCAATCTCTCCAGATTTCATTCATTTACTGAAGAATGACCTCATAATGACATGTTCTTAGAATCCACTATTGACTTAAGTAATTTGTGAGTAATTTGGAGGAAAGAGCCACTTTGTAATTGCTGAGAGTGAGAAAAGCCGGATTGACTTCAAGATGGCACTATCAGGAATTTCTCAGTCCCAGGCAATGTCTGATGTGTGGCATCTTCCTGGATTTTTCCTGGTGGTGGCTCCCTCCCATAAATAATGAAATCAATGGACTACATGCTGATATCTGGTAAGAATGCCTGTGATGTTTTGTGACAAATTACTGGCTTGTGTTGGTGGGTTGTGCCTTCCCAGTGGCAAATTACTGGTTAGTAACCAAGAAAGGGAAATGCTGACAGTTTGCCTCAAGGTGGTATGCTACTGGAAGTTGCCTTTCCCAAAAGGCAATTGTTATAGCTGGAATCTGTTTATTGTTTGAAGAAATATAATTTGAATTGATTGTTTTGACTTAGGTTTTTGCATGCAGGTTCCTTCTATTGCAATTCCACCAATTGCCATTCTTCTTTAATTTACAATGACCTCAGTGTTTTGAGTGTTAACATATCTGTGTTTACACCAGAAACGGTGAGTAAGTGTTGTGGTTTTGCCCCAGCCAGCAGCTAAGCACCACACACCCACTTGCTAACCACCCCTACCCGGTGGGATGGAGGAGAGAATCAGGAGACTGAGTGAGAAAACTCGTAGGCTGAGATATAAAGACAGTTTAAATAAGTAAAGCAAAAGCCGTGCATGCAAGCAAAGAAAAACATGGAATTCATTCACCGCTTCCCCTCGGTTGGCAAGTTTCCCCAGGAAAGCAGGGCTCCATCATGCGTAACAGTGACTTGGGAAGACAAATGCCATCACTCCAAATGTCGTGTGTGTCCCCCTTCCTTCTTCTTCCCCCAGCTTTATATGTTGAGCATGACGTCATATGGTATGGAATACTCCTTTGGTCAGTGGGAGTCAGCTGTCCCGGCTGTGTCCCCTCCCAGCTCCTTGTGCACCCCCAGCCACTCACGGGTGGGGTGGGGTGGGGTGAGAAGCAGCAAAGGCCTTGGCTCTGTGTGAGCACCCCTCAGCAGTAACGAAAACATCCCTGTGTTATCAACACTGTTTCCAGCACAAATCCAAAACACAGCCCAGTACTAGCTACTATGAAGAAAGTAGTAAGTATTCAAATTTCTTGTGAATTATAGTACTATCAGTATTCTTTCTTTCGCTTGTGCTATTTTGGATAAGACTATTCATGTATCATCTCCTGAATACTTTACTACTGCATTGCTATAGTGACATAGTTTTCTGTAAATGAAGTTAGGAGAGTATATGTGGTCATAAAGTACACAAATTGCAGCTCAAAAGTAATGGCTATCTCCTCTTATGGAAAAGGAAATGTGGTTAGGATAAATCAGTGAAAGATGATAGTCCAGTGACTGAACTACAGGAACATAGAATTGCCTGGCTTGTTCATCTTGATACCCTCCTCATCAGTGCTGGGGGCTGCTGTATAGGAGTCCCCCAAGCATTTCCTTGTCTGAGGTGATTGAGCCCAGCTTCCTCAGCTGCTCACAGTTTAAGTGCCCCAGTCCTGACCATCCTAGTTGACCCTCTGTTAATGTCCTTACAATTTTTCCATATCTCTTTTGTACTGGGTACCCCAAAATTGAACCAAGCATCCAAATACTGCACTGCATATGTTATTCCTGGTTCCATGTAACAGAGGCATAGCTGGGCTAAATTTTGGTGAGATGGATTAGGGTATGGGTTTAATGAGATTGCTATGAAAAACTGCATCTTTCCTATTCATTTGTGGGAAGGATGCAAGATTTTTCATTACCAATGATATGAGTGTGAGAGCTTCACAGGTACCTACATCAAAAAAACAAGCAAAGAAAGGAAACTGTGAGATCCTATACTTCAGCAGTGGGATTCTCCCCTATCTTCTTTTCCCCCAACAATGACAGCGTTTTGATGTGAGGAAAAACAATAATGGCAAATGGAATCACATTAATTAGACTTAGGAGGAAAGTAATTGTAATGGCTTAGAAAGCTGCTAGCATTCTTCTTCCTGAAGAGTATGAAGTCAGTAGGCAATGTTCTCGGTGCTATTGCAAATGGAAAACTGAAGACTACTGGCTTGTGGTTGTGATTCCCCTCACTGAAACCAAGGGAAGCCTTCCCTGCTCCGTCACAGCGATTGTGATTAACTTCTACATCCTAGTCTGAGGGTAGCACTTCTCACCTACTCAAAACAGATATTAGGTTCCTCAAATCTCTTCAGAGACATCTAGGGTTTTTTCATTAATTCCTTTGAAAATGCACTGTGTTCAGTGCTTCTTGACATGTTCTCATGTACCTTGCAACGGTGCAATCTTCCACTGGACTGCCCACCAAAAGATGTCTTAAACCAGGAGCAACATTCAAACATCTGAAATGATTCTTTCCTTTAAAAAAATAGTTCTGCTGCTTAGGATTTTTTTTTTTAATGTTTTTTCTTTAGCTTTTGCAGTTCACCTTTAAAATTGGTTTCAGAGATACAATTATTTTTTTTTTATCTTCCCCATAGTTAGCCCCTTGCTGGCTAAAGATTATTATCCTTTTTTTGTCTTTCAAAGCTGAACAAACAAGACAAATTCACACTTAGTCTTGTCAAATAAAGGCCAGGAAAAAAAAAAAAGTAGGATTCGGTGCTTGGCAATGTATGACTAACTCTGGGGAAAAAAACCCCAAACAAACAAAACCCAACCAAAACCAGAATAAAACACCTCCCCACTCACCAAACTAACAAAACCTTCTCAAAACAACAACAACAACAAAAAAAGGCAAGGCCTTTAAGAGCTAACACAGTGGCAGAGGTATGAGAACATGAACACAATGATTTCTGCTGAAGTATAATCTCATAGAAAAGAGATTTTGTGTTCACTGAATTAAGTAGCACAGTTTTTTACTAACCTAAACCTTACCTGATTTGATAGGTGTTTTTCAGGCCAAAGGGATATTTCTGTACCGCAGACTACAATGTAGTGTAGAGATCTCAGCAATAAGAGAAATAGTTCTGGTACAAGTAGCTTTATCCAAGTACTAAACTAATGATGGGGTAATTGGCTTTTCTTCTTGGCATGTGCTGAAGAAATTTCATTGGAAACATAAGAAATCTATGATGTAATTTTTGGATGGGTCAATTTACTTTGAGGGCTTTTTACTTGATTCTGCGAGACCTGGTCTTGTGAGTGCCTGTATGTGGCCGATGATGTTTACATATACGTGACTGTGTTTGAAGGAAAGGGATATTATAAAAAAGTAGTTGAGATGCAAAACCTCTCAAAATACTATTAGCCTGAAGCGGTTGCTTACTGTTGTGTCTGGTGTCAAACAGGAAGATGGTTATAACCTAAGAACATGTATCCCAATTAGATACTTTTTTTTTTTTTCCTAATGTATAGATTGTGAAATGAGTTCAGTGCCTGGGGATACATTACATGGAAAGATTTACAGTGAATCACAGGAACACACAGAAGTGTTTTTATCTAAGTCAAGAAGTTTTTGATTGAATCAATTATGTGCAGGAGAGAGCATGAGGTCTAATCAACGCTTGCATCTCCAAGAAAGTGAGACATATCTGTTTTAGCTGTGGGAGAGGGAGGAATACTGTTTTTTTTAAATAGGTTTTGGAGTGGGGGAAAGTGAGGAGCTTTCAGGAAAAATGATGAAATAGGGTCAGCTCATGTGGAGACTTTAACCATGTTCCACCAACAAAGACGTTTTGCTAATGAATGACAAATGCATAGACAGCAGGTAGGCTGAAACTGCAGCAAGTGTGGCTTTTTTGTTTAGTTTGTTTAGTTGCCACTTATAGTTTATTACTATAGTTTTTTGGTTTTTTTTTATACAGAGGAAATAATTATTAATATTTGTTCTTTTATTTTAATTCAAGGAGAGTTAAGGCTTACTTCAGGATAACTTGGCTATAAGATGACTTGTTGAAAGCTGTGGTGTATTTATAACCTGGGGCATGGAGAACACTATAAAAATTAGTCCGCAGTGTACCAGGCCATGCTTTTATTAGAAGCTGTATGGACTGAGGAGTGAATGAGACTACAGGTTAAAGGATGGTAATGCTGGAAGAAAGAAGTGTCTTTGAGTGACTGGTGGCAACTCCTCCATATTTAAGAAGATGAGGGAGAAGGAAGGATGCTGCTTGACCTATGAGGCTTGCCAGGAAGTTTGTCACAATTGTATTTTTCTGGATATGAGACGTATGGCATCTTCCAGTTTGTGGCTATACAGGTCCACACTGTTGGTGTGCTAGCAGCCACATCAAATCTCTGAAGCCTTAATGCTATGAAGTGAAAATGATAAATCCTAAGGAAAAAGGTTGAAATATGAAACAAATGTGATAAAGATTTAGACATAAATCTATTAGGCGTGTTATGTTCAGAAATATCCTTCCAATGTTTATAAACACTGGTGTATCAGAGCAGCCTTCTTGATTTCACAGGAAAGAAACCTAAGTAAAGACATGTGTGCTAACTGTATTGGAACCATCCTCTGCAAGTGTACAAGTGGGTCTTGACACTACTGAAACATTTTCTGTTGGGTGAAACTCGTTTGTAGGGAGGGCTAGCAGGGAGCCTAGGCATTGATTTAAAATCCTCAAAATAAGACTCTGGGCTGTTGCATGGATTCTAGCGTGGCCCCTTAAGCATTGCCTGGCAGTTTATTGAAAGTGAAAAACAGCTTTGGAAAACAAAAAATTCCTTTAAATGTAGTTGGGAAAATTGATCCATTTGATATAAAAATGTTACATTTAAGTAATTTCTTCTCTTTATTTTCCCTTAGCTTCTCTCTAGTTAGAAAAACCTAGTAAGTTCAAAATGATAATTTGTTAGTAGTAGGTTTACTTAGAGATTGTTTTTCTCAACCTCTTCCCTTTTTCCCTTTAATTAGCATGATCTGCAGGTTTCGGCAACCCAGCTGTGTGGATTATAGTATCTAGTAACTTCTCAGGCAGCTCTGCTGTTGTCTTAGACTACCCTTAGGGTCTAACATATGGTTTGTTAGGATTAAAGTCAGATATTTGTTTAAGAAATCTTTCAATGGGTTTCAGAAAGAAAAAGTTAACATGGGGAAAAGTTAAAATGTTTGCCTGTAGAGTAGACATATCTGGGAAGGGAATAGTGTGCTGCATGAGATGGTGCTAAAACTTTGGAAGTAGTGTGACCTTGGTTGTGGTGGTGTGCATACATACATTCCTCTGACTCACTCAACTGCAAAGCTATGATTTTTTTAATGAACCAAATCCTTCCCGTGCTTGTAATTAGTGTTTATTCACTTCAAACAGTGTTTGTCCAATTCAAAACCACACAATGTGGCATTATTCTATTAGCAGTAGAATACTTGGCTCCAGGCTGTTGAATTGAAGTGGGTAATATGGTAAGAATTGTCTTTTGGGGCTATTACTCTTGCTTTTTCATGACAAGAGCTAAGAAGGCATCTAGGGGACAGATTTTAGGTAATGGGATGGTATGGTCAGTTGTTTAAAAGGGTGCTGTGAAGAAAAGTTTGTGAAGGAACAAGAATCTGATGTTAAATTGTTACCATAGAGTCAAGCAGTAACCAAAGTTCAAGCTACTGAAACCCGTGTTTGTACAGTGTAAGGTACAATTTGAGGCTTCCAGCAAAAAGATATCCTTTCCCTCATGGCAACTAGATCAGCAACTTATCCTTCCCTCCAGTTCATTGTCCCACTGCTTCTGAGCAACTTTATCCATCCTGCCTTTTTCTATTGGAAAAAGTATTAGAGAAATTCAGCTTTGTATTTCTTTCCAGATAGGTGTCCTCCTTTCTCATAGATGCTTCCACATCTGATTTCTTCCTAGGTCTCATGATTAAGCTTCCTAGTGAGCCTTAAAAGGTGCTGCGAGACAATGGCTTGGATCTATGTTATTGCTCCTCCCCTCACAGCACTGATGTAGTGGTGGCTCACTGGAAAGGGGCAGCAAGCTTCCCTCTGCGCATAAACTGCCTGTGTTGTGCCTGGGCAGTACATTGAGGTTTGGGTGTGGGGGAGGCCCTGTGCTTTGAAACCTGTGAAGCTGTTGCTAAAATATTTTTGAAATGCGAGATGTACGGTTTGGGAACAGTGCAGCTAGTTGCTTTTCACGCTGTTTTTTCTTATTAGTGCTGCCTGTTGTTCTTGTCCTGTGTTGATTTCATTCTACCCACTTTCGTCTGCAGACAACAGCAGAATGGAGTGCTTTCGTGAGGGTGTTCTATGATGACTTCCAAGACATTGCAAAGACATAGATACTACAAAATTGTTTAATTTCATGCCCCAGAAGATTTGAGGATTGAGCAATAGACATATAATTACAATAGTTAATCATAGGGGGATTTTTTCAGAGTTTCTATTAAGTTGAAGAACAGCAATAAATTCCAGTCTTTCCACTCCCCATCGAGGATCTGAAAAAGTTTCAGTAAAAAATGCTATAAATATTTTGCAGACTATAGGAGTGTGAGGAAGAAAAGCAATAAGAAGATAATGCAGAAATCCAGTCAACGCACTTAATTTCTTCACTTAATTTCTTCTTTTGCTGTGGTTTGCATTGTCTGTTTAGACGATAATGTTTATGGAATACGCAGTACTTTGTGGTGCTAATACCACCAACCTCAGGATGAAATTCACATCAGCATTAGATAAATTGAAAATGAGGGAAAGTGAAGAGTGTGTGCGGAAACAATGAAAGGAAGCTTGGCTTCAAGCATTGGCCACATTGGTGGGAAAACCCCCATTATTCTCAAACAGGTGTAATATGAAAACGCAGAATTTCTTATGGCAGAAATGTCAGAAAATATTCTTAGAAGTATAACCCCAAATTCCAGATAATGAGATTTGGTCATTAAGCAAGGCATTTTGAAAACTTTATCCTTAGAAAAATGCTATAATTGCTGGGACTAGCAGCACAGAGACAAATTCAGAGGAAACGAAGGCAATGACAAGAAATCCCATAGTGGAATCTAAGCAGAACAGCGAGTAGAAGAACTGAGATGTAAACAAACAGAGCTGACTAGAAAATTTTTTTCTGGAAAGATTTCTGAGATGAAAAATGCAGTTCCTCCAAAATTGAGATATTTAATGGGACAAATCTTGGAGGTCTATTCACTTGTATTTTCAATTTTAGTTAATAGAATTAAAAGTGGATGCTTTCATTTTATTTGATCAAAATTGGATTAGTTGAGTGTTTTTAATAAGTAAAATAAAGCTGTCTATCAGTTGCATTTTCTTCAGCATCCTGATCCCTTCTAGTGGCTAGGTTCCCTGATGGGCTGTGCCTTCTGTCCTGATTCCTATGACACAGTAATTGTGGGTTTCACATGCTTATGTACACAGTGTTGATGGAGACAGCTACTCCAATGCTATCATGAAAAGGATTTCCTATCCCAGGCAGAGGGGTAGGGTGAAAAAGAACACAGTTTCACAAGGAGCAGACTGAAAAAAACTGTCACCAATCTGCAACCAACCCTGGCTTCAGGAACCAAAATAAATCAACTTAATTTTGTGAAAGTTACAGACATTTAGTTCTCTTGCAAAATGAAACTTTGGCAACTGCTTCGTGCTGCTGTTCTTTCAATTTTCTGATCCCTTAAACTTTTACAATTTTCATTCTGATTTGAAACAGAATGCAGCGTTGAAATGTTGTGATTACACTCAACGCCTTAAAGAACAAAACCCACGACAATAAATGCAGAAATATGGCTGATCAACAGCATAAAAATGTGCCATGAACTGTTCATTGAGCTGAAAGCAAGACTCAGTCTATTTGTGCTTTTCTGGCATTCACAGATCATGAGTACCTGGGCAAGTGCAAAATTGTCTATTATACACAGAGCCTGTCTATTGCAGCTTCTTGTATGAGATTTGCTAGAGCAAGAAATAAAATTTGATTTTTAATGAAATAATTATAATGAGTTAAAACAGAGTGCTGTGAAGTCATCTAGTCAGAAGTCAGGAACAACAGCATATAATTGAGATGATGTGCCTAATGACCTCAAGAGAAAATGTCATGTGACACAATCAGTTGCATAAGTATTCATAAAACTCTCCATGGAAGACTTACTAGTGTGAACTGTAATTGCAATTTGGTGATACGGAATTTACAAAGAACGAATAGGTAAACCCTGGAATAAATTATTTTCAGCAATTATTTCTACTTGTCAAAAGCACTGCAAAAGAAACTTTGAAGGATACTGTAGTGGAGAATTTTACTTTCATCTGACATTAAGTTGGCAAAATGGATTTCTCTGTGTTTTTAAATGGAAAAAAAATATAATTATTCACAACAGGTTTTTATAGGTATCTGAAATTACTGCTTTATGGTAGTAATGCATTGCTGACAGCAAATGTAGTAATGTGAACCTATTAATCCAATTAGAGAGAAAATGTACACTTTTTTTCCGCAGCAGAAAAAAAGAATATAAGTGGGTTCAGTATTAGCATGCAGGTTATGTACAAATACACATAAATATGTCACAGGAGAAGGAAATCACTGCTTTTTCTACCTCAAACTTATTCTATGGCTATACTTCTTTCTATTCCTGGCTTTTTTTTTTTTTTTTAAATTCTATTTAACAAGTTGGAAAGGTTCATATGCTTTTAGTGGTCATCTAGTAAATTAATAAGCTGAGAGATGTTATAAAAAATGGTATGCATTAATAGAAATGTACTCATCTCAAAAGCATAATGCAGAGGAGGATTGCATAAGGACGAGCTGTGGATTTTCAATTATTATTCTGCACACGCCCATTAGGGAAGATATTGTTTAGAAGTAAGGGTTTAAAACAGGGGGGGCCGAAATGCTATTCTGAAAACGTTGTATATCTTTCACTTTTGTTGTTGTTTCTTGCTGGTAGTGTGCCAGAAAGCCAATATTTTTAATGAGTCTGCTGGACCTTTTAGAGTTCACGTTTTCATTCTCCCGGGGTAGTTGTAAATTTTTAAAAAACAGAAATGTAGTGCTTTCTGGGAGCTAGCAAAGACTGATAAATTCATTTAAAAGCAACAAAGGATTTAACAATGAGATTTTATCTTTCAAATTTCAGAGCTTTCAGGTTTACTTCTAAAACTAAAAACATAAAAAAAAAAAAAAAGTCTGGATAGTCAGGTTGGTTGGGTGTAGAGCCCTCACCTGAAGTTCTTATTACTTTGTTAATTGCAACAAGTTTTTATAGGGTTTCCAGACTTAATTATTAATTGCTGCTGGCATTTTCAGATGACAGCTGTAATAATGGATTACGTTATAAGTGGTGATATTAGAAATTCCAGTTATGCGTAATTCTGTCTGGCGGTGGTCATCGATTACTGCTTTTGAACAGATCATTTAATTATTTTCAAGGTTATTTCCAAAAGGGGCATCTAGGTATGCTTAATTCTGTTCTGGCAGGAGCTGCTGGTTCCAGCACCAGGGTTATGGTTTCAGAAGCTTGGGTAAGTTTGGGTTAGGCCAGGCAACTGTAAAACTGTTCCTGTGCTATAATATACCATAGGCTGTGGTATCAAGGGGTTCCTGAGCTAGAGTTGGGGCTGTTACTGGTAAATGAACATGACTGTGTGACTAGGGGAAAGGTGGGACTCATGATGTAGCGTTAGAGAGTGGGTTGGTACTATAATTATTATTAAGGCCATAGTGGGTTGGTTACTGCTGGGCTTAGCAGGGCTTGATGAGCTAGGTTTGTGGTCACTGCCAGTAGCTGCCACACACATTTTGGTTCCGTGTGTAGGGAAAAAAATGATAGAGTGCTTGTTTCTCAATAAGTCAACCAAATAGATATGAACTTGCTTTCTTCAGAGTAGGATACCAATATGTTATAGAGCTTTCAGGCTGAGCTCCAAGCTCCTAATTGGACCTTCAGCCAATAAACCTGCTTAATTAACTAAATCTTCATGAAGGGAGGGGCTGAGGCATGATGTAGCTGTTCTTCTAGTGTACTTGTCTACAAAAAGCCCCCTGGAGGTGGTTCCAGTATCTATCTCCAAGTATTTGGGAAGGGCTCACCTTGGTTTTTATTCTCTTTTGCTTTAGGTTTAGGCATATCCATTGGCTTCTGTGCCTTCCTGCTTGCAATGACCATTGTTCCGGACAAATTTGTGTAAGAGACCAGCTGCTGTGTAGCATTGTGAAATTTCCATTCTTAACAGTGGCTGGGTAGCAAATGTTTTATATTAGAGGATTTATAGCATCTTTATATTTCATGATTAAATATTCTACTTTTCTTGGTGTAAAACTTATGAAGAGGGACTGATACAGGAAATCTGTCTAGTATCACTTATTTTGGTATACCTAAATTTATTACTCTGCAAATGGACCTCTTAACAGGCTGATCCATGACTGAAGATTGCCTTTTGATTTAGGTTTTTACAAACCAGGCTGCTTGCTTCCCTGCATCTTAGTGTGTTAATAAGGTATGCTCTTAACAACACTTATTTTTATGAACATCTGGAATTCTGTTTTGTTGGAATGTATTCTGTTGTAATTCATCTTCTTGTGAATACTTACCTGATCAGGATAGCGGAACACTAAGAGTACTGATATAAACGGACATTTGGGACTCGACCTTGTTTATATACTCTTTTAGACCTTGAGCTGAGGATCTGTATGCTGCTGGAGTAAAGTCAGGTTAAGAAACTAGCAGGACCCCTGTAATGGGAAAATTCATGCCAGAAGGCCTTGGAAGTTTTAGATCAGAGAGTCTTTAGAGTTTGATGCTGATCTGAGAATGAAGAAGCCAAATCCTGCTCTTGACCCTACAGCTGAAATGTTGGACGAGTTTTGAGTAGTGTCTCTGTCTTCCTGCCCGCTGTTCGCTGTATCTGTTCAGAGTATAACCTTCAGGGGGCAGGGGTTATCAGGAGTTTGTAAGGCAAGTTATTGAGCATGGCAGATTAGGAATCTCAACTGAAGACTCCAGGAACGGTAAGGCTGTGGATTTGTGTTAGGATTTGATCCAAATTAACAGACTGTTGTTGCTGATCGCTATCATCTTATTTTCCTCTCCTCTCCTTGCTCCAGACTATGCCATGTGTCACTTATCTTTTGCCAGCTTTAGCAGTTACCAAATTGTGTGTTTATAACTTGCTAAATCAGCAAAAAAGTAACCTGTGGGAGGAAAAAAGAAAGACTATTTTTAATGCCAGCATGACAGTGGTCTGGGAAAGCTGATCTGAGTGATCAGGGAAGACTGAGAAAGAGGAATACAACAAGGAAAGAAGAGCAGAGTTAAGAGAGGAAGAATAAAACCTGCTTTCAGCACCCAACTCTTAGCTCCACTATGAGAAATCATGTAACAGGGATAGTGCATTCACGTGATGTTTCTCTCCATTTTTAGTTGTGCTATGTGAATAGCTTCACAGAGCTCACTAGAACATTAACAGTGGGCTAAGCCCTGCTATTGACCCATTGCTATAATGAGGCATTAGTGTGAATGTATTTCAGCATTTGATATTTATAACTGGTAAAGTAGCAATGTAGCTCACTATTTTCCATATCCCTCTTTTGTCACTTCTTTGATCTGGAAAAATGCAAAGCAATATGGGAGATTAAGAAAACTAATTTTCCAACTATTTCTACTTCAATTACTCTGTTGCAACTTGTTTGTGAAGATTGCTGGATGAAAGGAAGGGAGCACCGATTTCTCAACAGACTATTAATATTTTGAATCTATTTGAGTTTTTATTGGACTTTGCTAATACAAGCAGGAACAATAGAACTTTTGAAAATATCCAAACTTGGAGGTTAGCAATCATTATCTATGCACTGACTCATGCAACAATTCTGTATGAGTCATGGAAAGCCATATGGATATTTTCCCCTTAACTAAAAAGTAAATCCAGTTTCTAGGAACAGATGCTCCTTTGATAAGATCTGGCAATAGAGAGTGGCAGTTCGGCAGCATTGTGGGCTAACTGTATTCAAAGAGAAAATGAGCAAACCCAACATGGCATCAAGGCTCAGACTGATATTTACTGAAAGATCAAAGTAGTGAAAAACAAAACTGCTTTGAAACCTTGCACAGACTTTGTGCAAATAAAAGGTGTGGGTATGTGGCACAATTAAATGAACTAAAGATATATTTGGGCAAGTTCTAACAAGCAAAGTGAGCTGCAGACAGTAGGGTAGCTGTCCCCAGACTAACTGTCCTGCAGAAGAAGGTAATAGGACTGTATGCTTCTGATATTTAAGCAAATCTATTTAGCAAGCCCAGAGAGAAGTACTGTGCCAAAAGTGGCAAGGTTGGAGGAGCTTTTGAAAAATACATAGCTAATCTTTTGCCCTCTAAAGTCTTCTACAAATCTTTGTTTTGAAACTCTCACTTTTAACAAGTGTGGGAATGGAAAGTCATTGGAAGAAGCGGAAAGAGGTGAAGGAAGATTGTCCTCACGAGGGGTAAAGAGCCAATACTTTATAATAGAGCCTCCAGGTGTCATCACAAAGACAGAGGAAACTTTATCTTTTGGCTGAAGCTTGACAAGTAAATCGGCCGGTACACGTGCCATTGGAAACCGTAATACTGCGCACTAAGAGTAGCCGTGTATTTTCAGTGTCAATGGCCTGTATTCCTTATAAACAGAATGAGGGAAGTCAGAGGGCAAAATCTCTGTTAGAGAGCCACGGTGCCAGCAGGTGGGATGTGAGCTGAATGCAAATGACAGCAGCCTGTGCTGCCAGCACTCTCCCAGAAAGGCATGTAGCACAGTGCCAGCCAGGTAGTCTTTACAGTCTTATTAAAACTTCTGAATTTCTCCTGTGGATCAACACACTTTTTTCTTCTTGTCATTGTGTGAAAGGCAGGTGCTGAACCAGACATTATATTGGCACCTCATTTTCTATGTTCTTCCAGTGTGCAGTGCAAGGTAAACCTGCGTGCTTAATGTGACAGCTGCCACCTTTACTTCTTCCATCTTGCTGTTTTACCACTGATACAATTGCATTATAACTCAGTCATCAGTATACGGTAGGACAGTAGAGCTGCTCAGGAGCTTGCCACTGTATTTATTTCTTGCTGGAAAATGCCAACTTGACAAAACAAAAACTTTATGGGGGAGCTTTGGTTTCCAAAGTTCTCTAGTTCTAAAGTTTTACAGTTTTAAATTTTTTCCAGAGTTTCGCTGTTAGAAGTATTTGTTAAATTGCATTGAAAAAGCTTTAAAAATTTAGCTCTGTTTTGCTCTGCACAGCCATGTATGTGACAGAACAAATGTGACGTTTACAATCTTCATCATATGTCTGGGCAGGAAAGCTTTGTCACATTACTTCTTGTGTGCCACTCAGACGCTTAGGATCAAATTGGCTAGGGGACATAAAACCAGCTGAGGTTCAGACAGGAGTCACAATTTCCAAGTGCACAAAGCTAAGCTAGTGTGAGGGCAGGCAGAGATCAGCAAAATCAGAAATGCATGAGGAACCACGGGCCCCAGCAATGAGCAGCATTTCTTTGTGTTCCTGCAACTCCACTTGCCTGTTACCTGGGAAATAGGAGTTGGATCAGTATTTACCCCATGAATTTTCCAATAAAGTGCCTTCTCATCAGTTTTTATTGTTTATACCAATCTATTTAACATAGAGTATGTTTTCTTCAAACAATTTGCAGGAGTTTCTTTTGGGGAAGATTGATAGGCTGAGTAAATCTTCTTTGATGTTTTCCTGGGTAAGGTGCTGTCGGCATCTTGACTGTTTCTAGCTTAAACTTCACATAACCGCAGGGCTCTTTCTGTGAGGTAGTAGCTATCTCTTTCTAAGTCTTTATGGTAATGCTGTACATATGTAGAAATCAGTACTGCCTGCTCCAGCATCAGAGGCAAAAGCTGATATCTCTACGATGAGGTACTTACTAATATGATACATATCTCTGACAACAGGTAGGTGTAATGACAATGTCTAGAGATAAGAAGCAGCAGGGAAATGACAGCACACTGATCTATTCCTACACAGAAAATGGAGAGAACATGGGAAAACCATACATTAATCTGTTCTCATTAAAAAGCTCTAAAACCCCATTTGTACGACCGTTTATTTAAGTAAGGGGCTCTTACAAAATAAGCAATGCAGAAAGACAAAGCACAGATTAGAGAAGCTGTAAAAATGTAGTAATTACTAGGCTATGCCATCCTAAAATTACTTCTTAATGCCTACAGAACTTTGCAATTTGATAGTTTCAGCAGGCTTAGAGCACAGTCACTCAGCCTGAAAGTAGTACATTGTCTTTGATTTGGAGAGGAAGTATTGTTTTGCAATTTCAGTCAAAGACAGAAATACAGTTTTTGAATTTCTGACCAAGTCAGTTCTACTTGCTCTTAAATGAGTGCAGGTGGAATGAGTGGATGGAGCCAAAGAAACACCAAACCACTGCTGGTCCTAATCTTTTTGAGAACTGGTTTCTGAATTTAGAACAATTATTAGCAAAACAGTATATTTTATCACAAAAGTTTTGTATTACTAAGCCTACCACAGATGTAAATGAAGGTTACGTGTCACCCTTGTGGTATTTCCTGATTTATTTCAGTAGAAGTGGCTAATTTGTAAGTAAAACTATTTCTGGGGAAAAAAAAATAATCTAATTTTAATATGTCCATGAAAAGATCATGTTTAATCAATTATTTCTAATTAGCACTAACCATGACTATTTTTTTAGTATCTAAATTTAAATCTTTGGCCTAACACTTTAGAGTTTGCTCTAAACATAATCTGATGTCTTTAGCAAAACATATCTACATCTATTTCATGATTTATTAAAATAAATTACATGACGACATATCTCTTAGACTACATAAGCGTCTAGCTTTGACAATTTGCAAATACCAAGACTATCCTTAATCCTCTTGTTAAATTGTGCTCACCATGCTACTTAAAAATAATATTCAGAACTAATAAACCCTGAAGTGACAGAAGCATGAGTGCTTAAAATTTTCATTTGTTACATTAATAGTTAACAGAACTTAGTTTAATAAAAATTAACACATTTTGTTTCTTTAGACCATATAGTAAAAAAAATGTTGTAATTAATGCACACCCTACCTTCTCTATTAATAAACACTTATTCTTATCTGTCTTTGGACTCCAATGCACTTTGAGTCACAGACTGCCAAGTGAAAGAGAAGCTGAAGTAGAGAAAGATGTGCTTTTACTGCAAGTGAAGAAGACCTGTTTGAACTGGAAGCCTCTATCACATCATGTGTGGCATTGCTTTTGAGACTGGTGCTTATTACGATTTCCATGATTTGGCTATATTGGCCATAAACATTTGCTTTTGTTGACTGAAGATGTAATTTTTAAGCCTTAGGAAGAAGTGACTTGTAGAAAACTTTGATTTCTGTAGGGCAGCAATGCTTGGTATTCCAGGAAGGTGCTGAGGAAAGGTGCTCTGTTCCTGTAGAGAGACTCTCCTGCAGGGTAGATGTTTTGGAGCTTAAGTCTAATAACTCAGTGTCCTGTGCTGCCCTCCCCGATTGCATCGTGTGTTCAGATTTAGTGTTACTTTTCCCAGCTCCTACCTCTAGTAGGTCTAAGAATCACAGTCATCGACTGCATGTCTGCTGCTCCCAAAGAACTTCTCACGTGCAGACAACTCTGTAGGTGAGAAGGAGGTTGTGTCAACTCAGATACACAATCCACAGCTGGTTGTGCTGGACGTGGAATAGCTTTGGTTCTCCTGACCCTGCTGGGAGGAGGACCTCCTGGCAAGGTTCAACTCTTTCTCTTTAAAAAGACAGTTCCAGCAGTGAGAGCTGAGGCTCATTTATAAATGCTGGCTGTTGATGCTGCACAGGCGTTCCTTTATGTCCACTTTATTCTCACAGGAGGACTGCTTTACTGATTAACACCCCCATCCCCTTTTATTTCCCTCCCTCAGTCTCCTTAAAGATGTCATTTTCTTCCTCTAATTTAGATAGTCAGGATGTTTTAAGAAGTCTCATTTTCAAAATGCTTGAAGGACAATTGCTGGGAAAAATAGGTCCAGTTCCAAACCTCTGACTCAGCTGTTTCAGTAGCATTGTAGTCCGAAGAGAACAAAGAATTGATTTTTCTCTACAGTGCACACATAAGTTGCCAAGATATGAGCATCTGTCAGTACACAATGAGCTTTATCGCACTGGTGCTTTTTGACCTTGAGTATTCATTTTCACTTCTGGAATGGCTTTAATTTCCAGGTGCAAGACCAAAGTAGCCTGACAACGAAGGGCATCCATATGATCCATGCACATAAGACCAAGATGAATTTGAGTAATTGTTGTATACTACTGCCAACTTGATGGACAGTTGCATACTCACAGGTGTGCAATTAGATTGTTTTTTCATCTAATTTTGGGAAATGGGGCAATTATGACATAGAGAAATCAGCAGTTTTAGGAGTCTTCTCACAGGATTAATGGAGAGCTAGCTTTTGCAATGACTCTCAGTGTGTTACACTGCAAAATTGGAAAGGCAGAGTACAGATGTACTTTTTGTTCAGGTTTGAAATTATCCTAAATCTCTTCTTTGGAGTCCTTGTATATTTTATTCTGTCATCTAAACTAATGGAATTATTTTATTACTCTCTTTTTCTTTGTAAAGTAACTAGAATGATTCATAGCAGAAACTTCTTTCAGTGAATTGTTTATATTTGTAAAGGGATGATTAAATTAAAAACCAACAACTGCTAAAAGCTAAGAAGAATGAGACTGTTGAATGCATAATCCTGCACTTTGACTTCAGAGATTTACACTTTTTCCAAAATAAGTTAATGCAGTGTCCTGTTGATTACTGAGTTATTAAAACCACTTTTTATTAATATAACTAGCCTAGATTATTGTATCCACCTCATAGCTGTACTTGCCAAAGTGACTCTCTTAAATGGCACAAAACATTATTTTGACTAAGCTGCTTTTCCTCTTAAAATCTGTTTCCTTAGTTGTGGAAGAATCTGGGATTTTCACTATGATCTTTTCACAAAATGTATTAAAAAAAGCAAATGAATATTCTAGCCTTTCTAATACAAAGTCCAAACCTGAAAATGTATCATTGTAAAAATGGTCTAGTAAAGTGAAACAAATCAATATTTAATAACAGTTCTGCATCTGGTTTTAAGATTCCAACTTAGTGGAAACTGAACCTAAGCAATGGATTTGTTAGGTCCATATCCCAAGAAAGCATTTAATTTTGCATAAATTGAATCAAGAAAAATAAGGACAATGCTCACATTTTAGAGGACACCAAAAACTTCACAAAATTTAAACTTGCATCCTAAAGTCAATAATAGCATCCTGTATCCTGGAGGTCTTTATAAGAATGCCTCCAGCTCATAAATGTGTTTATGCAAAGTACTTTGTTACGAGAGAGATTTAATATGTTAAAGGAGAACTGAAGGTTGGGAAGAAGTAGGACAATTTCCGAAGATGAAGAAACTCTTTCTTGGGTGAATGTGGGGAAGAACGAGACAGTATCAGTTTTAAACCTATTGGGTTTTTTTCAAAGTTGTTTGGAGACATTTGGACTTAATTGAAACCCACTGAAGTCAATGGCAATATTGGTGATTTTAATGGAAATTGGAATGGGATTTCGTACTGTTAGCAAAGACGAGGTTTAGGTGTAACTGTAGCTCACAGAGTACAGAAATACTTGCAGATAATTTCAGGGCTGTGCTTTCTTCTCTTTCCCCCCACTCCCCTCCCCGGTTTCAGTAAGCAACTGTTAATTCTTAACAGGAAACCTGACAAAAACAAACCTCCTGACATGCAGGATACTTTCTCACAACTTGTGCTCTTGGTGAAGACTGTGAATTATGCAGTCCTCATTGTAGTTCATCAGCCCCATAATGGAGTGCTAAAGTCATAGGCTGCATGAGCAGCTTTATACCATGGTGGTTTTATGTTGGGTCAATTTCCTTACTTCCCTTTCATCATTTTTTATGGTAAGCCTTTTATAAATAGATTGTAATGATTTTCTTTTCATTTTTCAGATTTGTTTCATCACGTACATTTTCTATCCTGTATTTTAAGGGCTTCCCCCTGCTTGGTGTTTTCCTCTGCTTGCTGGTACTGGTCCTTTTCTCCTCTCCCTGATAAATGTCACTAGGGTGCTCCAGATATGACAAAAGTTTGAAACTGCCAAATCTTACAGCTTTTGGTCACAGTTAAACATTATGAACATACATTAATTTAAGGAATGCTAAAGCAATTAGATATAATAAGGACAAATTAATCTGGCAAAAACAAGATGCTGAGCCTTCATGAAGTACCTTGTGCAAGTGTAAAAGGTTGCTGATGCTCCTTTGAAGCTGTTGCAACTTAAAGACATCACGTAGGACGTGAGGAAGAGAGTTTGAAGATGGGAGGAATGTTCATAGCCCTTCTGAAGGGCATCCCACTTTCAAATAGGTTAGGCTTTTCTTTGTTGCTTGACTTTATTTGTGAAAATGAATGAAGAGTAGGAGTGCTTATTGTGAGTGCTGGGAAGGATGCACATGCCTGGCACTGGGCTCCAAGTCCTCCAGTGGACCTGTGGCCTGTTGTGGGCTGAGATGTTTCTCACCTTCATACTGGCAGAGGCAACTTTAGCCCTCTGCAGCTGATCTCATGGGAACTAGAAATACATACTCAGCATGTTATCCTAGGTGATCATTGCTTCAATTTTATGTTAGTAATGATCAGAGGGCTGGAGCACCTCTCCTGTGGAGACAGGCTGAGAGAGCTGAGGCTCTTCAGCCTGGAGAAGAGAAGGCTCCAGGGAGACCTTATAGCAGCCTTCAAGTACCTAAAAGGGCTGACAGGAAAGCTGGAGAGAGACTGTTTACAAGGGCATGGAGTGATAGAACAAGGGGTAATGACTTTAAGCTGAAGGAGGGTAGATTTAGATTAGATATTAGGAAGACATTTTTTACTGTGAGGAGGTGAGACACTGGAACAGGTTGCCCAGAGCAGCTGTGGTTGCTCCATCCCTGGAAGTGTTCAAGGCCAGGCTGGATGGGGCTTTGGGTGACCTGGTCTAGTGGAGGGTGTCCCTGCCCGTGGCAGGGGGGTTGGAACTAGATGGTCTTTGAGGTCCTTTCCCACCCAGACCATTCTATGATTCTATGATTCTAATATGCTGGGCTGGTTTTTCTGGTGAGTGTGTGTTACCTGTTTCTGCAGCCTTTGCTGTGGCACAAAGAATGGATAACAGGCTGGAACAAACAGGTGGCTGCAGCCACCTCTGTCAGCTGCTGCCAAGCACGATGGTGCTTAGAAGTGAATGGCCTTAGGACACGATTTCTCACTATCTCTTAAAGGTCCTCATTGTCTCTTGTAATCTGACACTTGGGACCCTTTCTTCATTTTTATGGATATCTATTTTATCTCACTGTGGAAACATTAAGAGTTTTAAAGCACATGTCCAGTAGAGTCAAGATATAATAAGTAGAGTGTGATGTAAAACTATGTTAGTTGGAGTGCATTCAGCTCTGTGTGGACCCTCTCATTCAGAAGCAAAGTACCTATACAGGAATCTAATGAGCTTTAGCTAATGTGCTTTCACTTTGCAGCAGTCTTTAATTAGTCTTTCCATTCCCTCTGTCCCTTAATCTGTACAGACTTCAGTGTTTATGCATCCTACTCACCTTCTAATGCATACTGTATGTCACCAGGAAGCTCAGGAAAGAGTTCAGATCTGCACCCTCAGGTCCCCCCCCCCCAAGCAGAGAAAAATATTGCTGTCTCTTACAATGCTATGGTTTGCTTTAAAATACAATTAGATTCCCTCAGTGGCACTGTAGTATGCTCTCTATATACAGCTCTGGAGGTTGATTTAACTTCAGTTATTAATCTCAGCAGCTGTTTATGGCATTGTATAGTACAGTACTAAGAAATAAAGATTATCCCTTAAATAAATGTAAAGAAATGCAGGCAGTGGAGTGCAGTATTCTCATAACAGCCTAACCACAGGTATGCTATACTGCTGTGTAATAGACCCTACACTTAGAATAAAGTTTAAACTCTCTTTTCTCTGCCACTATTTTGTGGGATTTTTTTTTTTTTTGAATTGCCAGATAAGTTAAGGTGGCCAGAGTTTTTCCTGATGGCTCAGAAATGTGGTCATAAAATTACGATGAGCAAACTAGCCCCTGCTTAAAAATGTTTTTCTGTGTTATAATACATTTTTATGTTGGGGACTGATGCCAGTATTTGTGAGACACTAATAAGCACTTCTGTGGCCATAAGTTTGTGACAATTTGTGTTCCATGGGTGAGTGTAAACTCTGTGGAACTTCACCTTCAGTGGAAACTTCACTTTATCTCATGTGGAGTCCCCAGGGTCCAGCAATACCTGAGCTTCTGAACCAAGCTGCTGTCTTGTTGCAGGACACTTTCCTCTCTGTGGCTATGTCTTTCCAAGAAGCCTGGAGGAACAGAAGGATTTTAGAGTCCTCTGTGTATCTGTCAGATTTTGTTGAAATTTGGTAACCATTAAAAAAATAAATGGGGTTGGCACCATATGTTGTTGTTGTATCAGTGGAATTATATCAGTATCGTTGTATCTGCAGGAAACTGTGTTAAAAAATTATGAAATGCCAGAGTACAGATCACTGTATCTTACAAACTGGCCAAGTGCTGAAGGACATACATTAAAAGAAATGTTAAAGTAGTTTTACAAATGTCATTGTTTTTCAATGCAGTTGCTGTTTCTAAGCATTTTCCATATCAGTTTGTAAAACGTTCTCAGTTTATAAGTGAACATCTGCTATTTGTCAAGCACTACTCTCCACAGCCACCCTGTGATGTGGGTGTTGCATTGCCTCCTTTTGTTTTCACTCTTTGCCAAATGAACCCCGGCTGTGCATGCAGGCGTACCTGGGGCAAAACGTTTTGTTCCTACCACATTTGTACAGGTGCGGCTGGGGCTTGGATGGGGCGCACAATTCTGAGGGGGATCTGCAAGAAAGACAACAATTTTCAGTGAGATGTGGAGTGGAAAGCAGTAAAACCCTATAGGTAGTAGCTAAATTGCACAGCTGTGACTAAATGCATCTAGGAAGGAGGTCTATTGGGTATGAAGATGCTATTTCTCGAGTTTGTTTTCTGCATACTTATTTTGGTTAGCTTTGAACCCACTCAGAGAGCATGGGTTTGACTTGGCCTCAGACATTGCTGCTATATTACTAATGTTTCACTTAGAGTGAGAACTAAAAGGCTGCACAGAGATAACAGAATAGCAAATGAGGAGCTATTGTGTAACAGGTGAGGGAATTTAGAGAAAAAAATACAATAAATAAACAATTCATAGCCTGCTTGTATCAGACTAGCTTTTAGGGAGCTTTTTCCTATCCATAAAATAAAGCAGAAGTGTTTAAACTAGACAAACACATTTAAACTTAGAGTAAACCTTATTCAATCCACCTAAATAGAAAAGAAAAGAACGAATGAGGTCACAAGTACAGCCCTCAAAGAAAGAATATTCAAAATGCCTGGCCTTGAAGATGTTTATATAGAATTTATTATAATATATTGGTGGTTGGGCAAGTCAAGTGAAAGAAAATAATACATTATCTAGTTCTAAGATTAAATGAGAGAGTAACCACACTTGAAAACCAGAGAAACTCTGGTTAAATTTTCTTTGTATTATTTTTCCTTTTAGTATGAATGAAATGTTTTAGCTTTTAAATCAGCTATTATTGTGCAGTACTGATGAATAGCAAATACCAGTCTTATGTTTTAAAAAGGCACTTGTGATGATTTTGGGATTTACAGACCATGACCTCATCTTCCTTTAGCACATAGTAAATTGCTTGAAACTATAAGGAAAAGGAGACTAATAGAAGACTTAGAATATGATATCACAGATAGAAACTAGAATGCTTTATGTCTAAAGGAAAATAAAACTTGTCAGAAGTGCTGTAGTTCTAAGTGTGTTAAAAATAGGGCACTACTTTATTTTTATGTTTGGTCTTTTAGAAAATTTTGATGGCCTCTCTTGAATTGGGAGGAGAAATACTGTCATGAGCAGAAAGTTGTTAAGACAGAGGTAGCAGAAAGAGCCTGAAGTTCAGAAATATCGTGTGTTAGCTGCTAAATTCACTCTGCAATCTCCTATGCTTTGCTGGGCTCCAGCAAGGAAGGTGATGTATTGCTCAGCTGTCCTGCCAGGGCAAAAATGCCATTTTGTGTATGGAAGGTCTCATCATAGGCATAATGTAAATGAAATAATTGATTTCTTAACTTGGTCTCCTGAGATAGACCAGTAGAGAGGGAAGAGGTTTTCTTTAGGGCTTTTGATGGAGAAAGCTGTTTAGTCTGACCTTGGCTGAGAGGTGTTAAAAGACTGTATTTCTTGCTGATCCAGGCTCCCACATTTTTCAGCAGCTGCTGGAGGCTATGCATGGCTATCCCACAATCTATGTCATTATTTGACCCATCTCAGAGACATATGACCGTAGGAATATAGAATAATGGACTGGAAAAATGGAACAAAATCCAGTTTCTTATTACAGTCATGTATCCCTTCTACCATCAGATACAATGATTTCTTCCTGCACCGTGATGGCATCTGATTCCTTTTGTACTAGTTATGAACAGCTCCCCACATGTATCTTTACAGGGATAGCAATCCTTTTTTTCCAAACCTGCAGCCAAACCACACTAACCCTTTCTTCAACTTAACGTGGGACATCAAGGCTTTTCTGCGTTAACTCTGTGGTTTGTGAGACATACAAAAGGCCCTGGATGCCTGCTCTTCCGAGATGCTCCTCTGCTCGCTAGTTCCTGAGTATGTCTCTGTGCTTATTACGCTGCGTCCTGTGTCAATCTGGTCTACAGGTGTTTCATACCAGATCAAAAAAATCTGCAAGCGAAAGAAGAAAATGCCAGCTCATGGTTTTCAAGAAATTCCAAAGGGGAATTTTGAAAGTTTCTGGCTAGATCGGATAGCCTGTTCCTGTCCCTTTTGAAGACTGGATCTTGTATAAGAACACCATGAGATTTATCGCCAATATTTTTCAGTCCCTATTTCAAATCTCAGTGCTCCAGTCTCTGGATTTATTCCAGATGCTGCCATCCTTATATAAGCCCAAGGCACTCTGTCTTTCATCTGAATGCTTGTTGGATTTTAATCTTTCTTTTCTGCCTGTCTCAATACCTAATAACTTGACTGATGCACATTGAACTACAGCATACCACTGCCCATCAATCAGCCAAGTCGCCAGAGGCAGCTCTGGCATTTGACCCTGAACACCCCACGTATGAACTCGACAAATGCATTTCCCTAGCCGTCACCCATTGTGGGCTGGAGCACTGGACATGGTGTGATTATGGGGGGGTGGGAGGAGGGGACTGTCTCTTTTGGAACTCAAGGGACAATGCCACATCTACCTGGATACCTGGCTGACTTTGATAACTGCGCTACAAGATTAAAAATCCAAGATGAAGTTATAAGAAAGTCAAAGATAGAGAACACTGAGATGGTTTTCTGTTCATAGGGATGACTCATTTTTAAGCTACAACACAGGTCTAATCTCTAATTACTTCTGAGATTCTCTACATGAAGATCCAGGATACCATTTTGTGTGAGGCTAGGACATTTCTGCTGGTGAAAAGGAAGATGACAAAGTTTATGATTGGCCAGCTGGGGAGGAGGAGCATGGGGCGTCATAGTGGCCAGAAACTCTCAATAGCAGTCTGAGGAACACTTGTGAAGTAATGAATGTTTCTCATTCTGCAGTGCTTCCTTCACTGCTAAACCTCTTGCAATTGCAGTGTACCCCTCTCAGGTCAGAGATGTTGCAGAGGGAATGGCAGTCATTGCTCCTGTGAAAATATCATCATCATGACAGGATATCTAGCAATGCAATGAATTGTATATGCATCCCCAGCTCTGCTTATTGGCTACCTTGTTGTAGGTGGCCCACGCCGAACATGAAACAAATCAGTATTGCCACAGGAAGGATTGTTGTGTGGCTGAGATGTTGACTTTTGCTCATTGCAGCTTGAAAAACTATCTAGGAAATGCTAAGATGTATTTCTGGTGTCTTTGCTATGTTGAGATATGAAGCACATCTCCACAGTGCAAAGATAGTCCAATATTTTTTTCTGAAGTGGTGGTTCACGTCACGCAAAGATAGATTATTCTTATCAAGGAGCCACCCAAAAATATCTTTATGGTGGAACGTTGCCCACATCTTGCAGGGAATATGAACAGTGGCAGGCAATGCAGAGCTGGATACCTAACCGCTTGCCCATGGTGCCTGCTGTGGCTAATTTGATGGAAATATAGCCATACGCTTACACCAGATCTGCATTATGTTTGTGGGTTTTTTTAGATCTTCCAGTAGGGACACAACCAAAGAAAGGAACTGAAACTGCAGCCGAGTGAACAGAAGTGGTCTTTTGTTTAGTGAATGGAAAGTTGAAAAGCAGAGGCTGGCAATGTTGAATCCCTCCTACTGCAGATCCAGAGATGCATTTGATTTTTCTTTTTTCTGATCTTACACTCTCCAAAGCTTTTGCTTTTCCTCTGTAGATGATTATTTTGACTGTCTGTTTGTTTTCTCCCACCCTTTATTTTGGCTGCCTCTCTCTGTCATTGCAGTAATAACCAGCTATTGCAAATGTGCACCAGGGTTTTCTGCTGGTCTTTAACTTCTAAGCGCTAATGTATTTTCTACTGGGGATTGTTTGTGCATGAATGGTATTTCTTGCATGATCTTCAAGCTGTATACTTGGTCATTGAAATTATTTTACATTGCTTCTGTTCTGTCTCTGGGAAAACTGTAACAGATTGTCTTGCAAATGTGTCCTCACGTTAGCATGCGGATTTATGTGCAAGCATACACACTGGCAATAATATAAGCTTCTCCCAAATGTTACTGTGAGTAAAACTTCATCAGTCATCATGCTCACAAGCAACAAATATGGGTCATGAACATCACTGAACTGAATAGCTTTCATTTGTCCAAATGTTCTCAGAGACTTTCCTCAAAGTTTGTGAGCCACCATTTGCAAGCCACAGCTTTTCACAAGGGATTAGATTCAGAGTTTACTTGCCCATTGTTCCATAATTACAGGACATACCTGACGGTTCTGTGTCTTATCCAGACAGTCTAGTGGCTGAATATGAAGTTTTCTAATGATATAGTTGAACATTTTTTTAGCTTGCAAGTAGAAGAAAATCACAGATGCGAGACTGCTTTTCTGTCTACCTACCTCTGCTTGAATGGGTTACTGGAGTCTGCTGTGATTCCCATCTTGTCACATAATGAGAAGTGGAGAAAGTTGCAAGCTGAGTGACACTACCTACAAATTGTTAGTGTAATTTCTTCCAGATGCCCACGGTCTAAAAATTGCTAATTTATATTTACTGTCTGTTTGTTAAGCTGGAAAAAAAAAAAAAGAAAGGAAAAGATGGATGGAAACTGTTTTAGTACAGTTTGGGATTCTGCCAACAGGCAGCAAAGTCGTTACTTCTGTTTCAACATGGGGTGCACAAAAAAGCAATCATCTTTCTGTTTCTTACTTTTTTTTATAGGCTGTCCATTGTTTGGCATTACTGATAGAAATGGCACAGAGAACTTTGGAGGCTTTCCCACCCTGTCCCCCAGATCTATAGTACACTTTTGCTGGTGGAGCTCAAAGCCCTTTGGAAAGGATGTCAGTACCAGTAACCACATTGCACAGTGAAAGCGCAGAGGCACAGCCCTAACCCTCCTTTAGAGTTCCACTTGTTCAGTGGAACAAAAAGCAGAATCTTGCAAAGGAAGATTAGTCTATGACTGATCCCATGAAATGGAAGAAGGGATTAAGTGGCATAACTGACAGAAGAACAGGAAGGTCCTGTAGACCTGCTGTAGAAGTGCTCATTAGTTTGTGTGTGGGAATGGGCTAGCAGAGGGCTCCACTTACTGCATTTGCACTTGTCCCCTCATGCTCACTTTCTGGATGTGCCGTTTGAAAAAGACTTGGTTCTCTCCTCCTTCAGCGGTATGAGTGCTCACTTGCTCCACCTGTGCTTTCAGTAAGTGATGATGGAAGGGAGCACCAAAATCCCTGTTAGCGCTCTCTGTTTGGGTGGTGCAAATCTAGGTGCTGAGGTGCTGACAGACACTTGTCCTGTCAGCACTCCTAAACGGTGTGGTAGAGAGGTACTTTTTGGCCTCTTTCTTCTAATTTGGTGTACATTGTACATTTTTCCACTAGGTAAACCAATGCAGAGTTTATTCTTCTCTGCATTGTGTCAGCTTTGTGGAGCCTGAGACAGGCATGGTTCAAGACAAATGAGTTTGCAATGCACAGCACAGCCTGTGTCTTCCTTCCTAGAAACCAAATAAAATTTGTCATAGATGCTGTAATAGCTGGCAAACAAGTATCCTTTGATGAATGATACTGGTTTTCTCAAAGATCCTCAAAGCTCATATGAGTTAATCTTGTATACTGATATTTATCTAAACAATTTCACTAAAGGAACCCCAAGAATTAACAAAATCACACTTTTTAACAGAGACCAACCAATACTAAAATGACATTCCAAAATATAAGATTAATTTCCTTCCCCCCACTTCTGCTAGCATTTCTACGGCAATTTTCCCCTTCAAAAGTTGAGAAACTGAAGTTCTTTGATATATGATGATGATTATAGACATCGGGATATATCTTTATCTTTTTTAGTTTAGTTTTTCCCCTCCTTTTTATCCTTTTCTTTTTTCTCTGATGTTTTTAAAAATGCATCTTAGGTGAGTAGCAATTGAACATTTTCTTTCAATCTGTTCCAATGAAACAGTTAAAAGAGTTCAGAGATTATTTGCTCTGGTATGCTTTATACCTCCACTTCTTTCTCAACAACTCAAGTCAGTGAGGAGTGGTATGAGGTAAGAAGTCTTAGCAGTTCAGGTCTTGATCCCAAAGACATAAGCTTGGGGTTAAAACAATAAAATGTTTTTTATTGTGAGAAGTTAAAAATTCTGACAAAAAAAAAAATCCAGAGGAATAATGTCAGTTTTCTTTAATTCACTTTTTCCAGTAAAGAGAGAAAAGTTACAACAAAGCTACTTCTCTGTCTGCCTCCAGAACTTTATCTGCATGTGCACTGGATGTTAACACTTGCGCGATTACCTAGTATGACATAGGACCAGTTCTGCATACCTTATTTGCCATGGTTGATGCACTGCTTTGACAACTTTCCTTCCTCAATGATGACTTCATGCGTGAAGTGAGACTGGGGCTATAACATACTTGACTTGCCATTGTTTTTGAAAGGAGCTGGAAGAGATTTAGGACCTTTTCAAAAGGTTAACATTCTTATACATCTTTGAAACTCCTCAGTGATGGTTAGACATTTGCATGCCTGTCATTTTTAAAGTGAGAACTAGTCTTTCAGGTCACATAGGTGTTTTTGAAATTTTTAGCTTGTATCACTCATAAAAATATTCACAAAGGAAGATTTTAACTTAAAAAAGGAAAAAAAAAGATTACTATTGAGTGAAAAGTCTAGAGAGGGTAACTGGTTTAAAGTTTTGTTTCTGGTAGAAGGCTGGATGAGCTCCATTAATATTAAGAGAAGATTTTGGCTTCAGCCTTGAAAGGATCAATTTTCTTGCCATATAAAAATGATTTTTCTGCATTGATGCAAAATGTATATAGCAGTTGTGAATAGCAGTTGATTTGGTGATGTTATAGGTATGCAGTAGGCTAAGGTGTTTTCCTTCTGATTTTTGTGCCCAGGAAAGACTGCTAACAGCAATCTAGCAGAAAAGAGATCTGATACCAAAGTGCATAACAATTTTGTTTTTCTTTAATTAAGCCTAAAGGGCCATGCAGTTAACATTTACAAAGAAGGATATATTTTTTAGCTATCTCTTCTGTTTGGTAAGACAGTGGAATGAATGACATATAAGGCATAATTGCTGTGAAATAAGCAGAATGAGTTAATAGAAATGGAGTTATTTCCCTAGAACTATAAAATTAACAGAGAAGAATGGACATTATATTAAGTTCATAGGCATTTCACAGTGCCACAGAAAGTGGATCTTTAGACTGTCATGTATAGGACATGACATGTATAGAATAGGAAACAAGGTAGAAGTAGAGATTAGTTTTCTCAGTAGAGACGTGCCACAACTGGAGACACATGAGGTTCTGCACTGTATGGTGTATTTTTAAATAACATGGAGAAGAGATGAAGATAAAGTTGTCTGATGACATTCAGATAGGGTAATAAAAATGAAAGCTGACAGCAAAGATGTGCAGAAATATCTCACAATATTGACTATAGAATGACTGATGAAGTTTAGTGTGAACATATAAAATGATGCATCTGTGGAAAAATAATCTGAACTTCAAATATGTAGTGATAAGTTCTGAGGCCACTTAACAAAGAGATCTCATAATAGATATGATTCTATGAAAAGTGTCAAGTTGTGGTTTCAACAGCAGGCAAAAGTGCAAGCTGAATGTGAGGAAATACAAGGAAAGTACGAAGAGAATAAAGAAATAATGATGCCATTTTCTAAATCTGTGGAGCACCAGCACCTTGAGTTCTATGAACCAGAACTGCAAAAATATACAGTGATGAGAACATGATCAAAGGTACAGAAATTACTTCGGTATAGGAAAGGACCACCACAGACTAATATTCACTGAGATTGGTGAAGACAATGACAGAGATCTGTAATTGAGTAGCACAGATGAGATGAATAGGGATGGATATTCACTGTTTGTCATTAAAAAGACAAACAAAAAAACCATTAAGAGATATTAAGTTAATTGGGTACTAGTTCAAAACAATAATGACAGGTGATTTTTTTCACTAAACATACAACTACACTGTGGAATACATTATTGAAAGAGTCTGTTGATACCAAATCTTTGGATGGCTTCAGAAACTGATGGGACAAATTAATGGATGAGAAATCCTTTATGGGCAATTAAATACTGAGATACCACCTCTGGCTGAAAAACTTGAGCTGTAGATAGCCGGAAGTTGAGAGAGCACGCTGAGGCAGCAACACTGTTCTTCCCTAACCATCCACTTTTAGCCACTGTCAGAGGCAAGATGCTGGTGTAGGTGGTCTCTCAGCCTGATGCTGTGGGGCCAGTCTTCTTAACACTTGCTGGTCTGATACTTAGAGACCTGCGTTTCAGTTCAGGGTAGCAACATGGGCATGATGCCATGGAGCAGAGAGATAAAAGATCCCTTTCTGTAGCTCTGATTTATTTCCGTGGTAGGTTTTGCAGCCAAACAACTAAAATGATTAAGGAGCAAGAGGGAAAATTTTGGATAGTGAGATCAGATTAATGACTATGTGATGTGCCAGTCTACAAGTATGAAGGAAACTGGTAACAGTCTGCAGATTGTAGTCTCTGATGATGTATAGTATCATAATTCAGAAGTTATGGGAACAATGGCAATGTACGGGAGTTGAAGATAAGGCCCACAAATAAGGTATAAACAGAGTACAGTACAGAGAAGGCAATTTTAGTTACGTTAAGGTGCATCAGTAGAAATAACAAGACCCGATGGGAAAAATAACACACAATCAAGAAATTAAAAGATCATTAAGTAATGCACAGGGGGACTGAGACAAGGTTTCAGAGGCAGCTTGTAATTCTGGTATTTGTTAACTTTTAATACTTATCTTTGTAAATTTAACATACTTTTAATGTAGGGTTTTGTTTTCTGAGTTCTAAAAAGAGCAAAACAGGTATCTTGCCCATTGTTTCAGTGACAGTACCAGGGGCAGAAACCTGCAGGGACCTCATGGGGCTGACCAGGAAGTAAGAGCTGGATCTGTGAACCAGAAATTAAACATGGGTGGATAAGGCTGAGCAGCCTCAGGAGGCAGAGCTTGCTGGTTGTGGCTTACTGACTCAATAAAAAGTTGCATTTTAATGGCTGGTTCTGCTTGATTGGACTTGAGCTGCTTCCAGCACATACCTGAAAAAAACCTTACGTGTATTCTCAGGTATGACCCATATGGGATGGGCAGCACCCTTGGACATTAGTAAGCAAAGCTGGTGACTTCATGCCTCTTAGTGAGCACAATGGCTGGCAACAGGGCGATGGCCAGTGCTTCAAAAATGGAAGGAGCTCCTGAAAGTTTACAATGGTTTAACTCATAACTGAAAGCTATTTTGTGCTGCTATGTCAGGCAACCTTAATGATCATCAGTATCACTAACTTTAGTTATAATAATGTTCTTGACTATTTCTTGAACTTGTTCCTGCTGTGTTATCTACATGATGATTTTTAGGCAGTCGTGTGGTCTCTCAAGACACCTGGTGGAAGCCTCATCATTGCTAATGGTAGTGACTGGATGGGACAACACATTTCAGAGAATGGCCCAATACTATAAGGGTAATAGTTTAACAGCTCTTTTCCATATCTGCTTCCAGGTTTCTGTGTGTCTCTCACTTTCTGTCAAACTTCTGGTAACTTTCTCAGGCAAAACCTTTGCCACATCAGCTAGTTAAGTTGACACAGAAAACGTAAACACAGAATTTGAGGAGGGAATCTCTGTCAAGAATTAAGTTCAGAGATCTTATCTTCATTAAAACTGCTTGAAAGATTTCTCTTTCTCCCTGTCCTGGTAATGCGCATTCACTTCAAAGTCTGTAGTTCCTTCCTGCTTAGCTTTCAAGTTTTAGGTGAATAAGCACAATTTGGCAATTGGACTTTTTCGGAAAATAAAAGTACTGAAGAAGCCCATGAAAGAAAAGGAAAATAGGATTGAAATGTGTTTGAAAATATAGAAATGAAGATCTGGAAAAAGGTAGTGTTAAAAATTTCTGTTATTTGTCTGACAACGTGTATATGTTGTCATATTTACCAAGTGTGCAAGGATTATCAGTCAGGGCAGCACAGCAAGTTGTAATGCACATGGAAAAGGTCTTTTTTTTCCTCTGTTTTTTTTACTGGCAAGATTTGCTGTCAGGCCTCCCAGTTCTCTGAGTGGGTGGGAATGAGTATTACCTGTGGGGGTGCTGGCAGGGCCCACCCTTGGCAATTGGACTGCTGACCAGCACCTGTAGGATAACATTGTGTTTATGTTTGTAAAAATACTGCTGAAATATTCTGATTTTGTCCTTTGTTTATTTTTTATAATTGCTTAGCCCTCTCAGCTGGTCATTTACAGACTGTTGAAGTATTTTGCAAATGTTTCTTAAATTGAGGAGGGGGGGATAAAAAAATCAGTTTGTTACTTTTTGTGAGGGTTATGTTATTTGTTTTGTATTTTGCTAATTATATGTTATTTGTGACTTTAACAGACCTGAAATGGCTTGCAAACCTTAGCATGGACAAAAATCTTCTAAGTCACACTAGAAAAGCATTGCACATTCTTTGCTATTGATAATTTTTCATTCTTATTCATAGAATCATAGAATGGTTTGGGTTGGAAGGGACCTTAAATAAAGATCATCTAGTTCCAACCCCCCTGCCATAGGCAGGGACACCCTCCACCAGACCAGGTTGCCCACAGCCCCATCCAACCTGGCCTTGAACACTGCCAAGGAAGGGGGCAGCTACAACTTCACTGGGCAACCTGTTCCAGTCCCTCACCACCCTCACAGTGAAGAATTTCTTCCTAATATCTAATCTAAATCTGCCCTCTTTCAGTTGAAAGCTATTACTCCTTGTCTTATTGCTACCTGCCCTTGTAAACAGTCTCTCTCCAGCTTTCTTGTAGGCCCCTTTAGGTACTGGAAGGCTGCTGTCAGCAGCCTCCATGGAGCCTTCTCTTCTCCAGGCTGAAGAGCCCCAACTCTCTCAGCCTGCTTCCAGCCCTCTGATCATCTTCGTGGCCTCCTCTGGACTTGCTCCAACAGGCCCATGTCCTTCTTGTACTGAGAAACCCAGAGCTGGATGCAGTAGTCCAGGTGGGGTCTCACAAGAGCAGAGTAGAGGGGCAGAATCCTTGTACCTGCATGGGAATATTTCAGCTTTTTCTCTAGAAAGACAGATATTCTCGTTAGTTACTTTGAAATTTATTAAGTAACCATTGTGTAGCACTTTACACTTAGCTTAAAATTGCTTGATAGTACTACAATCTACATATTCATATATGGAATGAAACATTCACATTTTTTTGGCCACTCAACAGGGAGTGTATCCAAAGAATGTACAATGGATTGAAAAAGTTAACAGATGGGGTTTAAAGACTTATGTTGAAGTGAAATTTGAATATTTAAAATATGTACAAAGAAAGAGTTGAATGCATCTACAAAGTGTACATATGGCTGGGTTTATAAACAACTAAAATGGCAAAAGACAAAGGTATTAAAAATGCAGAAATGTGTCAATTCTCACAAAAGCCACTGTTAAATTTAAAATATGTGATAGGAATAAAGGTAAGTTTTACAATCACAGAATGATGGATAAATAGTAGGGTCAAACTTCAATTCAAAATAAAATGGAGCCATTCATAACAAAATATGTGCCTATTATTCTTCAGCAAATTTTTGTTGGCAATCATCTGACTTATTACTGCTCGATAGTTAGGTGCCTAGTTTAAGCTTATCACTTAGGTTATCTCTAAACTCTCACTGAGTGAGATTTTTCTGAGCGATTATCATGTGTTAGCATGAATCTGTAAGAAGAAATTGTCAGAGAGGTTTGTACTTAGCCAAGCATTACACTGTTTGCTTAATTAAAAGAATAAACACTGAAAGGAAAATTTTTTCCCCATTTTTTTTTTTTTCACAGCTGTAGCTACTTTATAATGTTTCCTCTGGATAAGGATGGAATTGCTAAGATATGCTGGTCCAAGGTTATTTTTCCTTTATCAAAACACAAGCAATTTTTCATTGCAGTGACTTTCTCTGCCCTTGAATAGCTGGCAGGCAGGTGACTTGGGCATAACAGCATTTGACTTGCAGAAGATGGAAGACTGACTGATGTGCTCTTGCCAGATTTGGACTGGTTAGTTGACTCAATATCAAAATATTTGCCTACTTTCTTGGATAAAAAAAGGGGGGGGGGAGGGGAATAATCGTCGTGATAAAGGAATAAACTAGGAAATAGCCCCTCAATTTTTTCACTAAGCAGAGTGCACAAGGAAGTAAATTTAAGTCTTAAATGATTTTTTTTTTTTTTTACCAGACAGCCTATATCAAGATCAGATATTGATTACAGCTTGCCTTTTTGTGCTCTGATGCTTTTTATTGACTTTTCTCTTCAGTGCCCTGTGATGCAGTACCAAAGTGATTGGATCAGTATATTTTCCCTTCGGGATTACATGAGAAATCTTGGCTGCCTTACAGATGCGTGTATTAGGCCTCCAAATATTCAGTGTTCACATAAAATGAACAAGAAATACATCATTCTTAAAAAGCAAAGAAGAAACCCACTCTGATGAAAATGCTTTTTTGTTCCTGTTGAGATATCCGTAGATCTCTGCAGAGAGGTAGGAAGGTCAGTTTAAAGCAGGCTATTCCTTGGAAAAGAAATGTGGCAGGACATCTGAATGTCTGTGGGTTTTCTGCTGATCTGTGCAATGCCTTGGTGATGAGGTGTGCTAGTGTTGCCTTTATTTTTCTTTGTTCCCTTAATTTGGCAGAGGAATATCACTGGGCCTGATTCTCATTTATATTTGGGCTGCACTTTCATGTCCTTGTATGCTCCCAGGGCAGGGGCGATTTCTCCAAGGACAACAGCTGAGAACTTCTGAGCACCTGAAGTTGCATGCTTAGAAGTTGGTTTTACTCGGGACATTACAGATAGCTTTCCTCTGTTACTGTTTCCCATCAAAGCAAGAAGGAGCTGTTCTACTAGGTGATCAAAGTCACAGAAATTTCACAGCCAGTGCTATAGCTTTTGTTTTATTGGTAGCTGGGAGCACATTTATGCAATGTCATGTTTTGTAATGAAAGAGGTGGGAAGAGGCATGGGAGATGTAGGGCTGCAGGACACAAGCTGGAACCTTTGCAGTGTTGCTCAGGATGTTACATTTCTAGATCAATAATCACTCTGGTCTCCTTCAGTGTAAACAAATATTTGCCTCCTTTAATCTTATCTAAGTCACTTATAAATCTTCTCTGATTTTACTATGTCAGCACTTCTCAGTTCTTAATACAACTTCTTCACAGAGTTACTGTGAGATAGGTAAGCACTAGCCTATATGTAAGGGGTGGGGGGAATCAAGTGAACTGTTGAAGCATTTGCTGCCCAGGCGTGGGAAGGTAAAAAGTAGCTGAGATGAGAACATCACCACTTTAAGCACAGTCTTTTCCAAGGGCCTTTTAATCAACCTTTTGCTTTTCCTCCTGATTGTAGATCAGAGCCAAAGAAGAGCATAGGTAACAGATACATGAGTTTTGCAGAAATACCTCTCCAAACGTCCCTCCATGGACCCATGGTCTGTCTCTTTCTTATGGGCACAGTCTGTATTGTTAAATATTTGGACTTAAGTATTTAGAACCAAAGGGCTTAAGATGCTTTGTATAAGTACAGCCCATACGCCTCAGTCCCCGGCTGAGACAGACTACTTTGCATGAGTGATCAGGGGAGGAATCATATTTATTTGAACAGGGAATTAAGTTGTAAAGGAAAAGAAGGGAAAGCAGGCATGTGGCACTTTCCTACTGTTTAAGGTCAGATGTATCTTGGGATACGTGTTCTGATTACTGACATAATCAAAATGCAGAGGGAGATCCCACTATGCTGCCCCAGTGTTAAGACAGGAGATTTTGGATTCCTGGAGTTTATACTAGCCTACTTCTTTTAGCAGACAAGTCAAAAAAGCGTCTTTGTGAAGTGTCTTACATGCCACATGGAGGGAAAAAACCAACAGCAGCTGAAAGCTTAAGAACAGTCCTGTTGTCAGATTGCCTCCAGTCCCATTTAATACCATTACCGCAGAGCAGCCTGTGCTCCACAGGCATGAGGGTGCAGCAGGAGGGCAGCTGTGCGGCGTTGAAGGCAGGTTTCTGGTGCTCCTCCTGCTTTGGGTGACAGGGTGACTCTCAGCACAAATGTGAGACAGTAATTGCCCCTTGCTATCTGGCGTGATGAGAACAGAAAATCAGCACAAGCTGAATGAGCAGTGTGAAATACCATTATTTCTTTCCTTTTCACAGGATTGGAATCACTGCCTTGAAATAATTTAGCTCTTCACCCAGCAAAATGTCTAAGTGTGCATTTAACTATAAGCAAACAAATAATCACACTGGAATCACTTAAGGGCTCTGTGCTTAAATGCTTTGCTGAAGCGGGACCTGGACCTGCAGCTGGTTGGTTGGAAAGTCCTGTGCAAGCCTCACGTACGGGACTAACAACACGACCAACCTGAATCTGTGGTGCTTTGGCTCCTAAACAGCTCAAAGAATATCCTAATCCTTGCAGAATTTCTTAATTTTCAGTAGTTTAATCAAATTGCTAATGAGTGAGGTACTAATGCAAAAATTACTGATGCAGAGATACAGTGCATAGTATGAAGTTGTTTTTCCTCCTACCTGTTTATTTCCATAGCAAACGTATTTATGGTAGCGGCCATTGCAAAAATGAATTCCCTTCAGTGCTGTGCACGTTCCCGTGTGTCCCTCTGGAACTGATTTTCCTGATGGTGAAAGGTGAAGAACCGGAGAGCACCTACTAATCACTTGATAGGCAGCAGAGCAGATTCAGGCTGTGGTACCAGCAATTCTCATCCCCCTCAAGTTTTAAGGGTGGAAACTGGCAGCCTGTTAATTTGAGCAGGCTGCAGTCAGGTGCTACCTGTGCCCTCTGCTACGAGAGCAACCTGTTCCTGTCTGCCACTCAAACTGACACAAGCTGTTTCCCAAGTAATTAATTCATTATGAAGTAATGAGTTTGTCTCCTTAAAGAGATATATGGTACTCTGAAGGAGGAAATTGCTAACAGCAACAACAAAAAAAGATGACTTAAAGCTCCAGGAATATACCATGGGGATATATTTCTTTCTTCTATTTTTACACCTGGATAAACCAAAATACATTATTCCACGATAATTAAAAACTAGGTGTAGATGGTCTTCATAGAGCACTGTTCTTTTGAAACAGATTCCAATGTATATTCTACTAGTGCAATTAGAAAGAATATGGATTAGAATACTGATTTTTTTTTTTTAAAGATGAGATTTTTTCCTAAGATTGAATTATTATTTTTTTTGAAAGGGATAGATTTATTTTTTTAAATATTCCTGAGAAGAGCTATTTTAAACTTAGAATCTTTCAGTGGCTTTCTGGTGTTACCTTTTTTGTTTTACTCTTTACTTTTACGTCCCTCTGCTACTTTTCCTCTTTTTAACGAAGCAAAAATAATACAAAAAAAAATTAATCTAAACATGTAAAAATTGATTTGTCCAAAATCAGAAAAAAACCCTCAACCTTTAGAAAAGCAGCAAATCCTTTTAAAAGACAGTTCCAGATTAAAATATTTCAACCAACTTGAGTTACAGTTCTGAATAAAAGAACAGGTTGTCTTAAGAATGAAAAAAAGATCGAAAGAGCTGTTCATGTGCTAGGAGCTTCCTTGAAGTGGACTGTTAGGCTTAGCAAATGGAAAAGCGATGAACGAGGGTGTATACAATGCCTGTTTTTCAAGGGAGGAAGAAGAAGAATCATATGGACAGGAGCATCTCTTTTATGAGGAAAAGCTGAGAGAGCTGGGTCTGTTTAGCCTGGAGAAGAGAAGACTGAGAGGGGGTCTCATCAACACTCATAAATATCAAGAGGATGAGGCCAGACTCTTCAGTGGTGCTCAGTGATAGGACAAGGGGCAATGGGCACAAACTGGAACACAGGAAGTTCCATCTCAACATGAGGAAAAACTTCTTTACTCTGAGGGTGACCAAGCACTGGAACAAGCTGCCCAGAGAGGTTGTGGAGTCTCCTTCTCTGAGATATTCAAAACCTCCTGGACACAGTGCAACCTGGTCTAGGTGATCCTGCTCTAGCAAGGGGGGTTGGACTAGGAGATCTCTAGAGGTCCCTTCCAACCCCTACCAAGCTGTGAATCTGTGACTTGCTTACTGCAGTAAACTGTAAAAATCAGCTGGTTAAACCCCAGGTCCAGTAAACGGAGGTTACAGTTGAAGGTGCTAATTCATTCCAGCTGTGATTCTGTCCCAAGGAGAGAGAATTTCAGCATTTCTTAGGAAGGTATTGGAAATATCTGATTTCTGGGAGTGCAGTCAGTGTGTGAATAGGAGGATTTTCAAAGTTTGTCACTGGCCAAGATGAAACACTCAATTGAAGATAACTGGAGTGGCTAAGCACCTGGGGCAGATTTTTAGGGCATGGCTGTTAGATAGCCTTTTAGAAACCCCATGGTGTTTTGCTGACCTGTAATATGCTTCCTTATCTTTACTTACAGGTCAGTTCCTGGCCCAGCTCCTCCCCTTTCCATTCTTGTTACTTTTAATCAGCCTGAGTGTAGTTCACTGCTCCAATTGTATTGATTCCTGGAGCAGATTTCATCAGTACCTAAAAAAGGAAGCGTAGACCTCTCCCCTCTTATTTTTTGACTGATGCTTTCTTTTACCCTACATGACAAAGTGATAGATGTACTTGGTTAACTTTCTGCAAAATCATTAATGCCACCCTTACCGGTTGGCTACCCAGGTATTGGTTAAAAAGCTGTCATGCGATTGTTACATGAGACACTGCAATACTGTATAATCAGACCATTAATTTTCTGCTGAGGCTGGTCCTACAGGAATGGTATGAAATGCATAGCTAAAGGAGGAAAAAACTAGCATCCATTCTAGCAATCAGATTTTTCCCATTTTAGCTTCAGATTAAAACTGCAAATTGACAAAAGTTCACTTGGAAAAGCTGAAGGAGGTGTTCAAAAAAGATTCTTCTGATGTTCCCCGCCCATGCGATTAGAGTCTACAACAAACCAATGCAAAATTATCTCCTACCTCCCCAATCTCCTTGACCCCTCAAAGGGCCTGAGGTCAATGGACCTGCTATATAAGTGACTGCTCATCAAAAAGAGATCATTTGGTCTGATCCCTGATGTGCTCATTGAATTTGACCTTCACTCCTCCAATCCCCATTGAAATCTGTCATTTGACAAGTGCTTCTGTTGCTGCTTAGCCACAGCTTATCATCCCCAGAAAGAGAGCCCATCTCAGTCTTAAAACTTGGCATTCTGGAGAGTCTACCACCAATCTCTGCACATATATCATTGTCATGGTTAAGAATATGTCATCTTATTTATCTGACTTTTGTCTTGTTAGATTATAAAGGCTTTTAGTAATCTGTGTTTTTCCCTATGAAGATCTTTACGTAGCAGTTGAGACATTTCTTATTTGTTATTTTCATAAACTAAACAATTAAGAGTTCTTTAAGATTCTCTTTGTAAGATATTTTCTCCTACTCTAAAAATGTATTGGCGGATATTTTTCTGTGCCTTACCTCATTTTGTCAATGTAATTTTAAAAGTATGGAAAACAAACTGTTACCCAGCTTTACAACTAGCCCACAAAATATGTGGGCAAAGGTAAAAATCTGCTCTCTGTTTTTCTTTACTCCTCACCTGTTTCTGTAGACTGGTTTCATCACAGTTGGAGCTCATTTACTTCCATTCCTAAAATTCTTTCCAGTCTTGTGGAGATAGAAGAGAGACATCTATTTTGTGTCTTAGTAGGCAGAAATTCTGTGTTCAAACATATTTGGTCTTTTCAGTGGGGTTCAGGTATCCAGATCCAACCTGTTTTCATTTATTTTATCTAATTTTATTACTATCTTGTAATTGCTTATTGTCTATCTATTAGCCTATCTCCTCCTGCCTACTTTCAGAGGGATGATTTTAGAGTTTTTTCAACACTTTCTGCAGCAAATAGCACTCAGTCTACTGCTAATCTGGGGAATACCCAGCAAAAAAATCCCCATTTTGTGAGGATTCCTCACTTGCAACTACTTCTTGAATTATGCCATTACAGAATTATGAATCCATGCAATATGTATGTCATTGATGGTGATTAATAAAGAGAGTCAGAAACCTCATGGTATGGCTTCAAGTTGCCTGGCATCTGTATGATGTCCCAAGTTTTGAAGAATAGAGAATGTTTGAAAATTTTGGACAACCTTCCTGGCTGTACCATAACCCTGGTGCCTGTAAAAGGTGTTACACAAAGAGAAGGTCTACTCTGCAATACAAATGCTTGACTGAAGCTTGAAACAGCAGAATGAGCTTTAAGTTAATTAGTCTAGGAAGCAGTAATGGGTCTATAGCAGCATAGGCTATGAAACCTGTCCAGGACTCTGAAAAATACCTCTGGGGCTAATGTATGATGAATGCTGAGTTGCTTGAGGCTAAACTGAGGATAGGTGTGTTAACCTGGGATTGGGTACGTTCATGGGTTCCAGTCAGAGCTTTGACCTGTAGCATATGCTGGCTTGGTATAATAATAACAACTTTTTTTAGTGTTACATTTAATCTAAAAAACCCCTCAAGGTATGTCAAATCCTTTCTGTCCCTGTCATGAGCAAACCACCAAAAAAATCACAACCAAATCCAACTTCATTCAAATACTTCATTATTCATGTAAGCATCTCAGCTGGAGAAAACATGTAACTGCATGCTTAACTGTGCTCATGCACAACATCCTGTTGAATATATGAAGAAATTTAAACAGAGATTAACAGTCCTTTTAACATGGCCCATTGTGGGCAGCAGAAGGGCCTGGCTGACCGAACAGCTTGGTCATATCGAGAGAGTCAGACTCTGTTCTCAGACCTGTGAGTGTAAATTCTTTGTGTTCCTGCTGATAAACTTTATACTGGAATTTCTCAGACAAGTTGTGGTTCATCACGTCTGGTGCACGGCAATCGCATATACATTAACCAGGTGGCAGGAGAGAATTTTTTGTAATTTAAAAATTGCCTTATAACTTTTCTACTCTTGAAGTAAAAGTGATCTGAAAATTTATAGTGAGAAGTGTTTTTGTACAAAAATGCGCCTCTCTTCCCCTCCTCCCAAATACTTAGCTGCGAGGTTTTTGGTTTCTCTGGTTTTGGTAGATGTCTTCATCCTGACTCCTCATCCCTTACCAAGAAAAAATAAGATAGTGATTTAAATAAGCAGATTCAAAGAAACCTTCTCATTTTCTTTTGTACCAAACCAATGTGCACAAATATGGAGCCTGATCCTGAACCTTTTTCTGAAATGAACAGCAGAGTTAGGTCCCACTCTTGTGAATAAAAGCTGCATACATATCTCTGGGAGTGGAGATCCTGTTTTCATATTTGAGTGGTACAGGGCTGGCACTTTTGTGCAGGATAAATATGAGCCTTTTTTCTTCTGGTACTATAGACTTCTTGTCTACAGTGTTGTATAGGAATTTGTAAAGTCAGGCCAATTCCTGTCAAAAATAGAGATTCAATACTTATCATTAGACATGGGCATGTGAAAATTTGGGGCTATAATTTTACACTGTATCCCGCACAGTCATTTTGCTTTTGTTTTTCTCTCTGTATCTTGTTTTTATCTCCAAATTTTCTGTGCCATTCTGTTGCTGTCTTCTGCCTTTCAGTGCATTTCTACTGCAGCACCTGTATGTTCAGCCCCTGGCAGCTCCTGAATGTCAGTGCTTCAGAGGAACTGAATCCTCTTAATTTTACTTCACCAGATCTCTCATAGAGGCTGACAGCTGACACACAGAGTGAGGGGAAAGAGCAGCATGAACATTAGTATGAAGGTGAGCGTGCCATCACTTGCTGAGAACAATATTTCCTTTGCTTTGTTAAAAAAGTTATAAATGCAAAATTTAGGGGTCCTTCACATAACAGATGCAGTAAATTGGTGTACTGCCTCACAAACAAGCTTTTCTCACTTCACTTCTTTCTTTTTCCTTCCGTTCCCTAAACAGTTTAAATTCAGCTATTTATGTCACATGTGTAGCATAGTATACATGAAAGAAGTAAAGGAACTCCAAGATCTGTGTGATGTTACAAGTGTAACCACAATGGTTCCCCAATTCTTTTCCATTGTACTCAGGTTTTTATACCATCATCACTTCCGTAGTGTCATCTTTCACACAGATTTCTCAGTGGAGTGTCTCCTGTCAGCACTAGTTAGTGTCTTTCAAATTAGTTTTTATTGCTGGTCTCTGTCTTGTCTTTCCACCTGTCTATGTGGATGCCCATCAGCAGGTCAAAGGTGTCATGCTACTTGGTATTATCTTGTGGCTCTGCCAAGCTCTAATATGCACTTACCCTTTCTAATGTCAGCAAGGAGATCAGCTTTCAGTGGTGACCACCTGGCTCCCGTTTCAAGTGTCTGCTACAGTCTTGGTCCCCTTTTCTTGCAAGTATCCAGCACATTCCCTTAATGTTCTGGGCTACTCAGCCACTGGACCTAGCAGATGACAGCAGACGCTCACCTTGGAGAGCAGCTGAGGTCTTTTAACCAGAAGCAGCAGCAGCTGCATTTTCTTGGAGAACTCCGATATGTTGTCTGTGCTACCTTTATAATAGATGGTAAGGATTTATTTATCCATAGTGAGTTAGTGATCTCATTTTTTATTAATCTAAATGAAAAAGGAATTTATTGCTTTCTGTAGAAAAATCTACTATTGCATCTATCATGTTACAAATCAAGCAAAAATGTTTACATTCCAGTTACTGATAAAGAACAGAGAGCTATTGTATGAATCCTCTTGAGTTGCTCATTTAACTCATCAGCCTGTTCCGGAATTTAGTTGGAAAGTACTTGCGAAAGTTTCACTAAATTTTGCTCCTTTGCTATTAAAAACAAACAAAAAAAAAATTAAAACATGGAAAAAATCAGAAGATACAAGGTGAGGTCGCTCCTTGTCTTATTGTACAGTTTGTTTCCATTGGTGTAATTAATATAAATACGTTAGTGCAGAATATGCAGTTATGCCCAAGAAACGACTGTGTTAGAGTCTGTGCTCAAAACCTTAGGAAAAACCATTCAGAAAAAGTCTGAACAGAGATTTTTTTTGTTGTTGTTTAAGTTTCTCTGCAGATTATAAATTGCAATATCAGGATACAACCTGGGTGTTTTTTCTACTCAAAAGAGTGGTTCTGTGCAGGCATTAGACATGTATCTTTTTTTGATATATGAAGTGGAATCTCCAGTAGCCTTCCGTTATGGAGATTATAGAAATCTCATCTGTGTGTTTTACTTAGCTTTAAGCATCAGTGCTCTTGAAAATATATATTTCAGTCGACGGGACTACAGCTTGAAATATTTCAGCTGTTTTTATCTTAAGCACTCATGGTAATTATTGCTTTGTATGTTATTACCTGGCTATTTATCATTTCATATAGAAGATGTTTTTGTGACCAAGTTTGATGCTGAAACAAACCTAGGGGAAAGTACAAAGAACTTTGCTTCAAAAGAAATCTTACTTCTTAGTCCTATATATATGCTGGACCCTTCAGGATCTTAACGTGGTATTTTCCCCGATGTCAAATTTTCAGTGAGCTATGTACATTATACAATTTCTTTTGGACATGGAAGTATATATTTCTCATTTTAAGAAAAAGACTTCTTTTTTTTTTCAGATACCAAAAAACCATTTTTAATTTTAATTTTTGATAGTATCTAGAAGCTGAAATCAGAATTGGGCTTTTGTGTGCTACAATATATAGCCATATTATGAAATGATGGATCCTGCTTCAAAGAATTAACGGTACTGAGGGGAAGATGGGAATCTCAGTTAATCTCAGATGTAGGGAGAAGTGCTATTTTAAAGGTTTCTGAACCATTTCAGCTTTTAATGTCCCAGTATTACCTGTCTGATCAGTGATAAATGGTTAGCACTTCATACTTTTGCAAAAGGACTTACAGACCTTGCTTTATTCATTTGTATTTTTCAGGATGATGGATTATGATGTGAGTCCTTCAATGTTTGGTGCCAGAACAAACACTGAATCAAACCTTTCTTTTTAATAGAGAGAGATACGCTGAAACTAAGCACAAAAGAGCTACGTAAACCGTTGGTAGGAAACTTATTCAATGTCTAATACTTTGGAGTTATGCTTCTTATGCAGAAAAATCTCACTGAGCTCAGGGGGACAGAATTACTTATGGGAATGAGTTTACCTGTGTGTGTGTGTTTGTGTAAAAAAGAATTGCCTTCTAAAAATATATAGAGAATTCATGTATTCCCACACCTTTTCTTCTCAAAACAGCAGCATTCTGGGCATTCTTGGTTGTGAACATTAGGCAAAAAACAAAACTTCTGACATTGATTTAAAATATAAACTTATGCTGAATGGTACAACAACTAAAAAAAATAAAAACAAGCCTACATGATAAAAGGTATTTTAAATTATTAGATTACATTGTGGAATGTATTTATAATTAACTTCAGAGGTGCTGCCAGCTTTTGTGCTAATTGGACAATCTTACTTCTCCATTAAATAGACAGATGGATGACACACTTCATAAAGCACCAATTCTTATTGGCAGTAGTTGGTGTATCAATCAATATTTGCCCAGTTGAGAATAGAATTTTAAACCTTGATACGCAGTTCAGCTGTACAAACATCTGTATAACAGTCCTGTTGACAAAAAATGTTGTGTTATAAACTGCTTTTTCTAGAATTAAGTCCATAAATATTCAATTCAAAGTGGCATTTTACTCATCTTTAAATCAGTGCAAAACAGGAAAAGAATAAAAAAAGCAACCAGTGATGACTTTGTCATCTTAACAGACAGCATCGGGCAAAATTTAAGTGTTAAACTGCTGCTAAGCAAAGCATTAGCTGGATGGCATGTGTGATCCTGCTCCTTGGTGACTAGAGATAGTAGTATTCACAGAACTCCTGTTCTGGCAAGCAGAGAGTGCTAAAAAAGGTTGTGTATCAAACCTTGATTAGTGGTTCTCAAGGTTGACTTTAATTTCTAGTGCTGTTGGTAGCAAGTCAAATGTCGCATTCTTGCATCATCCATGAGGATGACAAGAGGAGCCATGACTCCTTGTTAAATATTTTGTCAAGGAAAACTGTCAAAAAGACAAATCAGATACTGCAGAAAATATGCCTGCTTCCAAAAAAATAAGCATGAAAGAAAAAACAGGATGGTATGTATGTATTATACTCTATATTAATCAGGAAGAGATAAAAATGAGATTTTAAGCTGAATAAGAAATATATAGGATAAACTGGGCATTTGTCACAGGTGGTAACATCTGCAACCTTTAGTTGGACCACTAATAAAGGAGATAACAAATACCATATTCTAAAAACATCCAGGAAATCAACATTGACATAATGATGTAATGATGTATTACCTCTTCCCTAAGTGCATTCTTTTAAAATTATTTCAGTTTCCATCATTACTGACATTAGCAAGAAAAATCTCAGACAACCACTGTTTGGATGAGATCACCTGCAGGGCTAAATTGAGCCATATGAACTCAATGAACTCTCAAATTAAAGCCTAAGTGAAACCTAAGTGATACCTAGACTGACATGCTAAGGGTTGAGGGCTGAATATTCTGTAGGGAATAGAGTTACATTGCCATAGAATTGTTTATATGACAGGTTAAATGATAATATTTTAGTAGCAGCTATTGTACTACACATTATTGCCGTGAGTCAGAATTCAATTATTTCTCTTTAAAACAAATTTTGCAAGTTTTTTTTCTTTTTTGAAGTTTAAAATGATACTTGGAGGTTTTATTTATTCTGTATATCAGAGGTTAGTTTTAGACATTAGGAAAACAAGTGTTTTTTACAGGAAGCTCTAGTGATTTATTCAGACCTAAATATGAGAGAGCTTTGAAAACTGTGCAGTGAGGTCTCTTCCATTCCTTACTTGGTGCATCTCCTCCGTATAGAAAGCAATGATCTTCTGCATGAGGAGTTAGTGGCCATTAATAATGGTCTCTCAGCAAGACCATATTTTTATATAACTGAGATGAACTGGGGTCAGAATCAGTGGTAATCAGTGCTGGCAAAGGAAAAAAATCATTATGAGAAAAAAGGTCAAATCACTTAGTAAACTGCATTGAAAGAAGTAATCTCTTGGAACCAGAAAGAACCATCTTATATGGATCTTTTTTGTATCTTGATCATGAAAAGCAGAAAATAACTTCTCTATCTTCTGCAAATTTTTTGTTTGTTTTAGGGTTTTTTTTTTTTTGTTTCTTACTCTGAAGTAGGAGGAATACTTGGGAAAACAGTCCAAGAAAAAATTTACTGCTTTGTTTTATATATAAGTTCAGATTTCTTTTAATCAGTTGTAGAGATTTGTCATGTTTGAGTGTGGATACAGGTAGGCTGGCCAATTCCAGCCATGCTCAAATTTGGAACAACTTGTGGATGTGTAAAAGTTTGTTACAGGGTTTGAAGTTGTATGTTTGATAGCTTGTTGAATTGGAAAAGGTCCATTTTACATAAGATCGAATATCATATAGTTATATAGTCATCTCTTCAGTGTCCTGTTGCAGTTGCTTTATGGGTATTTCAGGTCTTGGGAGTTATGTCAAGTCCCTGCAGATGCTGCATTGTGGTATGTGAGAGTTGGGGGAGAATCCTAATTGTCATTCAAGAAGAGAAATCCTTCCTTGTTGTGGTGGGTTGACCCTGGCTGGAGGCCAGGGGCCCACCAGAGCTGCTCTATCACCCCCCTCTCCTTAACTAGACAGGGGAGAAAAGGTGTAACAAAAATGCTTGTGGGTCGAGATAAGGGCAGGGAGAGATCACTCACTTATCATCACAGGCAAACCAGACTGAACTTAGAGAGGAAATTCATCTAATTTATTACCAAGCAAAACAGAGTAGAGCAATGAGAAAGAAAATGGGGAATGGGGGTTACGGTTAGTTCATCACATGTTGTCTCTGCACTTGGTTTCACTCCTGGTTTCTACGTACTTCCCCCTCAGCGGCACAGGTGGATGGGGAATGGGGGTTACGGTTAGTTCATCACATGTTGTCTCTGCTGCTCCTTCCTCCTCTGGGGGGAGGACTTCTCACACTCTTCCCCTGCTCCAGTGTGGGGTCCCATAGTTCTCTCCATTGCACTAAGGTCATTGGCACAGTGAACTTTGCAAACAGCTGCACTGGTTGGAGAACGTACAGCTTCCAGCTCTTTGTTTTTCTCTTTCACGACCTTCCTGGTGGAAGAAAATGTGCAAGCATTTTTTAATTGTCTTCAAGCACAGTATAGGGTAATTAAGCTAATGAGTTTGACTTTGCCTGAAGGCTGTTAGGGAGCAGGATCAGAAGACCCATCTCTGTGGGGCTTGGGAGGCTTGTAATGTCTGGAGGGTGGGTTGTGTCGAGCACGTTTAAAAAATGGCGCCATGAGTGCCATACTTGAATCTGGAAAAGAGTGTTTCTCTGCTAACTTGGGAGCCTAAACCCCCAGGAGCTTGAGCAACTATTTTTCTTGCACCCTTTCCACCACGTCGTCTGTTTTGCAGAGGCATCTCTCCTGGGATGTAGGACATTAGGTTCTTAGTGCCTTCTCTTCAGGACTTCCAACTGTCCTCATGTTCCAAGTTAAAGTATGCTGTGAAGCAAGGCTTTCCCACATCTGGTATTCTTTTTCATACAGTTCTGGAGCATTCTTTAGGCTGCACTAGCATGGAAAGTGAGGGATGTGAGTTTACACACTCCCAGGAAAAGCAGAGAATCAACATTTTGCAAAATAGGTGAGTATTGTGACAATTTGATTATTGCCTGAGAAGAGAATACAATTTTCTGAAGCAGAAACTGAGCAATTGGATGCCAGCTCTTACAGGCCTGGAAGAAAGGGCAAGCAGAGAAAAAGTAAGGTCAAAGACTTGACAGGAGCAAAATTAGGTGCTGACATGTCTCTAGGGTGAGATGAGAAATTTTGCAAATGCCTGTAGTACCTGATTGTTGACACAGATGCTCACAGAAATCTTTAAGCACAAATTCTTGCTCCAGTGAATCTTTATGTCTCTGCTAGAGTTGGTAATATTTTGTGCTTATGGGATTTACAGCATTTCCTTTTTGGCAGGCCTTAATAACTGCCTCTTCCATACCCCTAGGAAATATCGAGAATTATTTATTACAATCTAGGAAATGCTGAGACTTGTGGCTGGGAGTCTTAAACATTTGTATTTATTACCATTTATCTAGCCACAATATTAATGTTAAAGTACAACGTAACCAAGAAGTTGCAGAATAAGAAGGCACTGGAGTCCTTGAGATCAATTTACATAATCAAGCAGAATACATCCCTGGGCAAAGGGACACTGATTCCTGACCAGCAATTTAATCCAAATTTTAAGGGATGCAATAGAAATTAATGGATACGTAGCCCATGTATAAAGGAAGGAATTTCTCCCTGGGTAGCAGTTAAGTTTGCTACATCAAATATTGCAGTTTGTGAAATCCAATCTTTACAACCCAGTTGCAAATTTTAATTTTTGGGTTTAAATATTTTTCAGTGTTATCTGGCAACAGAAAACAATACAAGCCTCTCCCACAGAAAATAAAAGCAGCCTTTTGGTTTTTAAGTATAACCATTTATAATTCATAAGTACAACTTGTAATTAACCAGTTAAACTGCAAAGTAAGTAATTACCTAATACAGGAAATAAAAAAAAGAAACAACTGTAGAAAGAAACAAGATATGTTAACTAACTGTGAATAAATTTAAGATGGAAATTAATTGAAAGCTTTTTTGTTGTGAGAGAAATGTCATTCTGGACCAGCTTCTCAACAGGACTGCAGGGGCAGCCAGCCTACAATTTTTTTAACAGCTTGCCAAGATTATGACTCAAATCAAATAACCTGGCTGCCCAAAATAGCAGGGGAATGGTCTCTTATCTGTTAGAGGTCCTTGTCAAGCCTATAGCCTATGCATTTGGTTTCTTCACGAGTTCTTTACACCAATACATGACTAGAAGAATAATACAGAATTACATGTGCTAAACAGAACATTTTGACTGAGCTCTACTAACTAGGTTTCTTAACAAAAGTTATTAGTGTCATACTGCTCTCAAGAGATTAAACGTTGTCTTTTCTTGTAGAACAATACCTATTTAGTCAGATCTATTCTGTGTTTACTGTATTGTATTTTCCTTTTTCTAACTACATCTGAAGAGAATAAATCCTTTCCCTTTGTTCTCCCATGCACAAAGCTTTCAAAAATAGAAAGAAAAGAGTACCATCAGAAAATGAAATAGAGTTCACCTTCAAAGTAGTACATGTGACTGGAAATAAAATAATTCCATTTCATGGAGTGATATATTTTCAATGCTTTTTCTATCTTCAGATTTACTGCCATATCATAAAAGTAACTTGAAATCTACAGCAAGAAAAAAGAAGGAAGATATTTGTACTCCCTTCCTGAACATAATATTACCAAATGCCTTGAGTCTCTACATTATTGATTCATTGGATGCAGCACAGAGATTTTTCTTTGACCTTTGACCTTTTGACTTTCAGAAAGCCTGAATCAGCAAAAACTCCTCTCTGACCATGCAAATGCAGTTTAGAAGAGCTCCTTGGCCTTTAAACCCAACTAGACCAACGGAGCCTGAGTTTTTCTGAGATACAAAAACATGGGTTTGATTCTCTGAGTACGATACATATTGCACCACTTTAGATACATTCTGTGCTAGACAAAAAACTAAAAGAGAAATCCTTTTTCATCTTCACTTCCATGGAGTTCGATAACTAAATTTATCAGAGGAACTGAGAGAATAGTGTTGTCCATTCTGCTCAACATCTTTCAAAACTGCAATTAGAGAATGGAGAGTCATTCTGATACCAAATATTAAACAACACTTGTCCCAAATCTTACCTGAACTTATACTAAAAATAATACATTTTGCAAGATCTGAGAAGTTCAGGTGCAAAAAGGTGCAGTTTGAAAATCTTCTGTGTAATTTTGAAAGGCCTATTCAATCTGCAAATCTGTCTATAACTGTGACTCAATGCTTGAATGAAACTTTCACCAATTGCATGTAAAACCCAGTGAAGTCCCTGGAAACTGAATGCATGCAATGATTGCATTTCCTACTTCTAGTGCCTCCATCCTAAATAATTCTTACATTGGATGACGAGAGGCTTCTACAGTTTGCCAAAACTTTAGGTGCGGAGGCTGGTGAAAGGTGGTTGGGACTTACCACTTTTAGAGGCACCTGATTACCTTTGTTGATGTGAAAAGTAGTGAAGTTTACATTGCCAGCTCTATTTTGCTCATTGCTAGTTCTCTTTCATTCCTTTGTTTGCAGCTACAAACCCAGCAGTCCATTGTTCTATGGAATTTACCCTCCTCTGAAGGAAAATCTTCCTAAGAGCAGGAGGGCTGGTGGCACAGCAAAGATGCCAGTGGTTTGAGAGTGGGTCTAAACCGCACGACGCAGTACAGTCCAGAGGCACCCAGCACAGCTCTGGTCAGAAGAACATGGCAGATAGTTTAATGTAGTATTTCTGACCTAATAATTCTCAGCCTGGGGAGGCAGCTAGAAGTTAATAGTGATAACTAGATAGGGAGAATTCATAGAGACTGCAGAAAGCCATCAGGGAGTACATTTCATCCAAAAACTAGCTTGAGGACTCAAGTAAGGCTTAAATGATGCAAAGACCTTGATATAGGTACAGGATATCTGCACTCTTCTGTAGGACTTGACTGAAATTTTGAGGGCAACAGAAAAGTCTTTAAACATACCAAAAAAACATACCAAAAAAGGGGGGGGAATGATGCTGATGGGACGGAACCCTTAGATCTTCACATCCACTTGAGGGGAATGAGACACTTTCTTTCCATTAAAAAAAAAAAAAGGGGGGGGCAGGGGTGTGATTTTTCTGAATTTCCAGTGAGTGTGGGTTGTTCTTCATTGAGACACCAACTCCAGCTTCAGCTTTGTAATTCTAGATAAGGATGCTATGCTCTTTAGTGGTTGGGCTAATATGATATGTGAATTCAAGAAATCAATGTTGGGAACAAATAACATACAAACAATATTCTAAGACAATCTCCATTAATATTAGTAGAAATAGGAAAGAAAACATGTATTTCACGGTTGCTTAGAAATTTATTCACACACAGAGATATAGACATATACATGTCATAGCTGATCTGTGTTTAAAAATATTGTCTGTGATTATGTGTATTTTCTGAGAATTTTACAGTAAGATAATTTAGCCAGAAATTATTCTTGGCACGTGTGTGCTTAATACTGTAAATTCAATAAAAAATGTAGCAAATATATGCATTTTTACCAGTCTTTGAAATTAGAGTTTGCTGTGAGGAGTTGTGGTCCGTGATCTGGGGAGCATAGTAATATACAGAAGGACTCTGGCATGTCAGGGAGTGCTGAGTTACAGTAGTTCAATAATTTTTTTCTAATCCCTAGCTACTGTGAAAAGTGCTTGTGGCTGGAACAACTGCAGCTATTTGGTATTAGTCAGCTGCTCCTCCCGGTGTTCATAAACAAATAACATAGTGGTGTCCGGATAAGGCACAACCAGTGAGTGCTGCAACTACAAAACTGAAAGACTGAGATGCAGGTCTTCCTGTATGCCTAGGTACCTTGAGTAGGATTATTTTGATTTTTAATATGCATATGTGTGTTGGCAAGGTGTGAGAGGTGTGGTGCACAGCCTGACTGCACTTATTTTCTAAGAATGGAGAGCTTCCTTTGCTAGACCTTTCATTTGTCTTTGGCTTGTGTGTATGTCCCTATGGTACACAGCAAGGAGGTGGAGGGCACGAAGAAGAGAGTGTCAGCAGGATATTGTGCTCTCACGTGGAGATCCTTTTGGTGCAGTAGCCTATTACATCATGCTCCTCGCTGAAAAATAACGTGGTGGTTTTCTGCTGCTCCCAGATGCTTAAGCCAGGCACAGATTCTTGGTATGTCAATGGTTACATAGGTACATGTTTTGGCCTGTGGGATCAAGAAAGTTGAGTGAAGGCTTGGTAATGTGCTATGCACCTGTGATATATAGACCTTGCTGTGAGAAGGAGAGTCTTTTGCAATTATACTTACTGTGTTGGACTTGGCAAATCTGGCCTGGGGTGAGAGGATTCTTGCTTGGGCAGTTTGGGCTCTATTCTTATACAGTGCAACTGTGGTTGTAGGTCATCATAAAAATGAGAAGACAAATAGGGAGAGAAATGTTAGCATCTGCAGGAGAGAACTGAATATGGAGTATTCTTCCACCAGTGGAGGAATCACTAGTAGAGGTGGTGACTGGTACACCAAATTCAAATTAAGCTAACATAATTATAGTATAATATTAAAAAAAAAGAAAAGTGATACTTCTTCACTCAGCAACAATGAACTGGCCTGCCTACTGTACTCTCAACAGAAATATTGATTTTTTGGAAGCATGTTTTTCAAAGAAATTATTAAAACAGACAGATACAAGTAATGAGACTGAAGAGTTAGAAATTATAATTGTCATAGAGGAAAGAGTCTAGAGAAACAAACATCTTCAGGCTAGAGAGTGGATATTTGATAGACGTCTATGAATTCATAAAGAGTTCAGAGTAGTTGTCTATTATTTTCATTAGTTGGTGAGAACTGAGGAGGAATTACTGAATTTAAGCTAGAGAATGGACAATTTCATTAGACATTAAGGCAAACTTTAATAGGACAGCAGATGAAGTGCCTAGGATTGCAATCATTGTACATATCTAAGGCTAAAGATAACACTCAGCTGCCCTGGCGTATAAAAGGTCTTGTCCTTGTTGATAAAGGTCTTTGGTTATGGGAGTTTTAGTGTAATCACTATGCAGAGAGGCTGCGCAGCTCCTTCCTATCATGTTGAGCTGTCTGGTGGTCGACAGCATTGCCTCTTACCCAGATATCTTCATCCACTTTTTATTCCCCCTCCAGAAGAACATTAAGAGAATACTAATGATTCCCCAAAACACAGAGACTGCAATTCTGAGTGCCTCTTACATGGGCTACATAAGGAATAAGGGAAGGCTATTTTTATTTTTTTTTAAATTTATATCCTGAACACTTCAGAAAAGGCGCAAGCTATAAATCTGACTTGATATTGTTATTGATAACGATACGGTATTTCAATAGATGACACACATTTATTAGGTGGTGCAAAACAGCATTGTTTCATCTGGCCCAGAATGATCACTGATCTGTTCTCCCTACAGATGCTGCATCTTCACCTTCAACAAAAATTGTCAGTTAGCAACAAGCTGCTGATAAGCCTGTGAATGGAAATCATGCTGAATAGGAATTAGAGATAGAAAAATAAGATATCTATCCTTTGGTGAGCCAAGTTTTTTTCCTTACCATATATTCTCTAGGGTTCTCCCTCAACATATTTTTTAATTAACTAAAGCAAAGTAGTTTCCACTCTTTCCCTTGGGAGTTCCTACAGGCCATGAGACCTTCACTGTCAGGGAATCTGACTGTTACAATCCTGGGGCAAAAATCTGTTCTCAGCTGTACTAATGCAACACCTCATTAATTTGAGAGAAAGGGGCACCCACCTAGCTAAGCGCAGGGCTAGTCTCCCAGCTTTTACTCTGCTCTGTTTTCTTTTCTATAATTGATAAAGACTTTCTCACACCCCTCAGCCCCTGTAGCTAGCAATTACTCATTCTGTTTTGCTGCCTTTATCTTTTTCTCTGTAAGCTTTAACTCGTCTTCTGTAGTCTTCACTGGTTCCCTCCCTTCATCTTCATTGCCATTAGATCTTTGAGCTGTCCTTTCAGTCAGGTATTTCACTTCTAATTGATTGCATTTTTCTGTGCCAGTGAGACTGTAGCCTGTTATGCATTAATTAGTATCTTGCAAGATTCTCCAAGCTGCATCAACACTTCGAGAGTCTAAATGTTTCTTCTTGTCATAACCACATCAACTTTTTACATCATTACTTACATCAAATTTTCCATTTGAAATCTATTGCATAAATTCTAGCAATCTTGTGATCTAAGCGTTGTTATAGAAGACTGACAGTGCTTTTAAATCTATGTCAGTGCATACCACAATAATGCAGACTTATTGTCTGCCTGTCTCCAAGGCTAGGCACTTAAATGATCAGTAGAGTTTACTGACTAGGAAATTTTCATTTATAACATGAGTAGTAAGAATAAAGGAAGGAAAATTCAGGACTTCCTTACATCTTCAGATAAGAAAAAGTAATCTCACAGTATTATAATATCCTCAGGGTTTTTTTGAGTATTAGAACTCAGATTTTTGTTCTTAGGGCTGATTGACCTGGGCAAGAACAGCTACTTCTGCTACCTCACCCTGGAAAGATTTTTCTTAATCACTCTTCATTCAGGGTAAGAGAATAAAGAACTGCTTGAACCCATTAAAAGGAAAAAGAGAGGAGAGTATCATCAGTTTTAGATTTAGGTAATTGACAGTGCACTTCTCTTTTGTCTGATTTGTGTTATTATTATAAAGGAATCTTGCAGGAAATGATTAAAAAAACAAGTAAATATTTTTTTATTCTTTTAGGGAATATTTTAAATTTGACTTTTGTTTTATAGGAAAATAACTCTGGATATTAAAGAAGTGAAGTTTTGTTGCATTTAGGAGTTGGTAATGGATTTCTCTCTTTGATTTCACCCTTATGATAATAATTTCTGGATGGGTTAACTAGTTAACACCTATAAATTCTAGTGTTTTCATGCAGCTATATGATATTACCTCTAGAAGAAGAAAGACTTAAGTCTCAGATGAGTGCCCCTCAACTTAACTAACATACATTAAATGAGCCTGCCGGTAAAAAGGAAGTCACAGGGAACACTTTGAAATGCATTGCTTTAGAAAGTTTGCAAGTGTCTGGAACAATTTTTGCAGCTTCATAAGTATTCAAGGTCGTGTGAGAAAGCGTAAGGCTTAAGAAGGTTGGAGGGAACAGATGCAGTTTTTGAAAACAGTAAAGGCAAACTTGAAACATAGTTTTATCAAAGCTTGGCTGTTTCCTTGTCACAGACCATAGACGCCACTAATCTCTTCCTTTTGTTTAAACAGATGCTATTTGCTTAGCAAGTAGCTGAATTTTAAATGCACAAAAATATTAGACTAGGGGAGAAAACTTGACTGGAGGTTAGAAACAGAAGGTTAAGTTCAAGAAAAGTTCAAGAGAAAATCTTATTTTCTCTGACATCTTCAAAGCTGTGTGAAGTACCTTTTCCTCCATCTTGGAAACTATACATTTTGATATTTTTCAAAATCAGAAAATTGTGGGGGGTTTTTTTTGTTTGTTTTTTGGGTTTTTTTTTTGTTTTTTTTTTTTTTTTAGTGGCCAAATATAATGATGATATTCAAGTAGTTAATAGTTGAACCCTGTAGATTTTGTTTACATGAGAGTACTTGATGTTAGTAAAAGAGGAGAAGGAGGGATAAGTCAGGGAATCACAAATTCTCTCTCTTTCTCCCTTTCATGTAGCATTACGCAGTTCCTTTTAACCAGTACAGATCCTTCTTACTCTAGCTAAGTCAGGTTGATCAGTATTCAGTGGTGTGGATGCACAGGCTTTTTGGCCCATTAATTGTCTACAGCATATCCAAGCCTGATTGTTTTTCTTCATTATATGAAGCTGGATTGGAAACCTTTTCTTCCTACAGGGAGAGTGGCTATCCTTGGGGTGGATCTCAGGCATCATCCACAGCTTTTCTTGTAAGTCAACCGAAATGTGAGCAGGAGAGGGAAGGAGAACAGCATGGAGTCCTGATTCAGTGCAAAGCTTCTGTATATTGTTTTATGGCTTATGAAAACAAAAATTGCTTTGTGTTGCACATGGAGTGATTAATCAGGTCCCAATAGTAGATAATGTAACAGTAGCTGCCGTTTTTGAAATCAACAGTGACTTGATCTAAAGGCTGGTTCCACCTAAGCACACACGTTCTTTGAGCGCACAAAACACATGTGGCTGAATATGATGTGGAGGTATAGGTCTAATCAGATCTGCTCAGCTCAAGAATATGTTAGCTTTCAGGGCTGACGAATAAAGTTTCTTGCTAGAGCAGTGTTTTGCCTCTAACTAACCCTTCAACACAACAGATGGCACCTTCTGCAATACCATACATCTTTAACATCATGCTGAGGCTTTGGTTCAGGAGGGGCTCTGGGCACTGACTTCTACAGTGCTTTACATTTTTCCTTTTCTTGGGAGATTCCCATTTCTGTCAAGACTTAACATATTTAGTCAGTTACGGCTGCTGAGATCACTAACAGAAGTGATTCAGTGACACTCCTAATTTTAAAGCTGATTTCTTTTTAGTACTTCGATAACAGAAGGCAAAGAAAAAAACCTATTCCCTCTGTTCTTACCTTCACTCTGTATTCTGCGCTTCTCCAAGATGTGTTCTCTTCACTCCCAGCTTTCTTCTGCTCCTCCCATAGGCAGACAGCTGCTAACACATTTCAAGAATAGAGATGTTTGTGATGGAGTTGGGGAAGGTTAGCAGCAGAAAGGTGGTGAATTTTAATTCTTGAATTTGTTCTTGCTGTGCAGGTATTTCATCCCTGGCACAACTCCACCTGTACAGCAGAATGTTAATTTTTCCTTGACTGACTCTAGTTTGGCAGAGGCTATGAACTGCTTAAAAAACAACAACAAAGGAACGAATCCCTTGTTGCTCTGCTTCTGACGTTTCCATGACATTGTACTGAGTGATAACAGCATGGGGGGTGAGATAGAAGAAGCATAATGCTTTTGAAAAAATGTCTTCTGTTACTGGAGATCATTTTTGAGAATTGTTTTGGTACTTCTCTCTGTTGTGTTTACTGGGTTCTTCCTCAAGCTCTCAATGAAAGCTTGCTTTTAGATCTTTCATTTTTAGAGATGGAAGTCTTTCACTGTGATCTTTTGAATGTTGATTAACGTTTGTAGTACTTAAATGCAAATGCTTAGTTTTCCTTTTGTAAAATTAAATACAAGTAACTTATAGGAAAATAAAAGTGAGACTCAGACTTTCCCCCTCTCCAGTTATCTGTTCTTTTTGGTACTGTACAATGTTTTTCATTATGGAAAGGAACCTAAAACAGTTCCTTCATGTATTATGCTTCCTCAAGGTTTATTAGGTACTGTATTCAGAATAGTCCTTGGATAAAACTTTAGAGTTCATTTCCTTTTGTCTTTCTCCAAGGACAGGTTGTCATTTATGACTTCTGTATCTCTTGCTGTTTATTGATAAATTCTTTTTGTTCTATGTTTTCATAATCAACATCAGATGTGCTACTCTAAAACAAAATTGCATAAATATTTCTGTTTGTCAGCTTGTGAATTCACCTAAAGTGAAACTCAGGAACAGGAGATATATGTCTCAATATTCCTTTGTTTCCTTTCTCTGTTTCTGAGTTTTAATATGATGCAGTAATTTTTCTTATATTGCAATAAGTTAAGCTCCACTTTAAGAAGCATTAAAAAGGAGGAAGCGGGTTTATGTAATGACCTTCACCTAGCATCTGGGAAGAACAGGTATCGATAAGGCTATGTTTCTAATAAACAGTGCCATGAAGTGAGAAGCTGCTTTAGTTCACTGGGCATAGCTCTTGAATACTGTTCTGATTTGCCCTGTAACCTGTCTCTGATAACATTGTGGTTTTAGACAGCCATGCAGGACGTGACTCTGCTTTATGGATCCTTGCACCCCTGTGAGTTTTGGTCTCCAGCTGGGCATTTCTTACCTGAGTTGAATTTTCCCCATTCAGTTCTTGAGTATGACTAGGTTTGGGTTGTGGTTTTTTTTTTGTTTCTAAAAGCTGTGGGTAAATTTGCTATTCCTGTTTTTTAATATAACCCTAGATACTAGTTTACTTAAATTGCCTTCGTAGTAGTTTTCTTAAATTGCTGACTAGTCTGTCAAGGGCTCCATATTCATCCTTACACTTGTAAGGACAATACAAATTGCTGTCACATCGCTGATACTTTTTCCATCTCGAACAATCATATCCTTTTCCAGCCTGTACTCCCAGTCTTACTTCTGCAGAGCTTCTGAAATTTATTCTAAAAAACCTCAATAGAATACAAGTAAAAGAAATGTTATTATGTAATATTATAAAGTAATAATATTATATAACATATAATAGTAAAATAATGCTATTATATAAAAAATGACAATATTTGACTTTCATATAAAGAAAATTAAAAATCTTCAGGATCTGATTTTTGCTTTAGATTTTATGTCAAAGGTACTCATGAATGATTTGCTTATGTTTATGGAAAGCCTCAGGAGTTCATCCTAAGGTTCAGTTTCTCTCTGAACTGCATGCTAGAGATCCTTCTTGGTTATTGCAGCCTTCTGGAAGAAATTCAGTGTCCTAATTCCTGCAAAACTAACTCTAAAATGTGGATTTAGGGACAATGCTCTCTGTTATTCTTTGAACACATGTAGCTGGATACCTCTGAGCCTAGCCCAGTCCTTCAGCTTCAGAGGTTACCTCTCTCATAGGTTGCAGTCCTATGATATTTTTAGATGTGCCTCTGTCTTGAACCTCCTTGTCTTCACAGAAGAGGACTCTTGCACCTGGGTTGGGTTCTTCCAGTAAAAGACAAAAGGAGGCGGGAGGACTTCAAGACCTGGCTAAGGATGGCACAAAGGTAGTAAAGACCTTAAGCCTTGGAAGAAGGAAGTAGAGATCTGCAGGTTTTGCTGGATTTGGGCTCACAGATGATCCCCACCTGTTGGATAGGGATGTCTTTTAGATATATGCTGATGATGAGTACAGCTGGCTTTGGGGGGTATTTGCACAAATAGGGGCATGGCATGATATTTATTCTTCATATGGTGAGTTAGCTTTCATAGTCAGTTCCTCTCTCAGCTTTTATTACAAGCTCCATGGTTGCTTATTTCTCACTCATTTTCTCTCCTCTGGAGATTATTCAGAGAATTGTTTTGACAATCCTCCTGTGAAATTATGGATTTCCTCATTGTTTGTAGATTGAAATGTTCCTGTGGTAAATGAGGTGTACTCTTCTGTACTACTAACACCTCACTGAAGAGGGAATCTTCCCCTGTCTGGTGATCCAGTGTGTATCAGGAAAAAATGTCTGCCTCCATTGAGCCTTTTATTGCTTCTCAAGCTGTTGTGAATGGATGAGCATTCTTGTTATAGAAAGAAAACTACTTTAGTATTGGTACTTCTCACTGGCTAGTGGTTAAGGGGGGACACAGAGGTGATGAGCTTCTTTCTGCTGACCATAAGTTTAAGAAGACTTATAGCAAAAGCCCATCTTTGAAGAATTATGTAAAATGTTAAGCAGTACTTCAGAACCTGGATATTAAATAAATAAACCTTTACAATAGAATATTCATATGTCACAAGAACTGCTGTTTTGTTCAAATTGTGAAAATAGTCTCAATAATAGAGTTATTAATGGTGCAGGCTAGTGAATGTACAAATGTTACAAATCTTCTTTTTCCAGCAGTCTGTGCCTGTAAGATTCTGCTTTTATTTGCTGCGTTAACATTTTGCTCTAATAACACATTTATTTCAAATATCATATCTGAGTTGTGATGTAAACCATAGGCATTGTTTTAAACACTGGCTCTCCACATCATCTTCTCTTTTTCATTATCTGTGCTTTCTAATAGACCTGACTTTCCTGTTGCTTCAGGATTATTTTTTTTTTAATTTGGCTTTTATCTGTTTGATATTGGTTTTCCCTGCATTCTTCCTTATTATTTTTCTTTGTGTTTCATGTCTCAGGAACTGATGTTCTCAGTCACAGGTTCCCAGGTCAAAGGATTTTCTTTTACAAGTGACAAAGATTTTACTCGGGGAGGAGAAGGCAAGCAACTTACGTCTTTTCTGTGCTTCCTTCTTCAGCAATTTCTCCTGTTTCTGCTGGAGTGGGGCCTGAAAATGCTGAAGTCATTGGATTTGGGGGGATTGGCTATAGAGAGTTTATGATGTGGTTTTTTTCTTTGAAATCAGGTGATATTCTTAGTGATAGTAATATGATTTTATCATTATGCCCTGATACAATTTTCATAGAATTAAGGCTTAGGTAGTAACAGCCTTCAAAGAAGGCATTGAGCGAAAGACTATTTAAATCAAGACAGTGTCTAACTTAAACAGACTTTGAATCAGGACTGAATAGAGTGAAATTAATTTTCAGAAGTGATGAACTCTTGTTGTTGTCATATTGTTCTTTATTTCATGATGACGTTTGTTTCCAACAAATACATTACTGATTATAGAGGTCTCTCCCACTCTTCCCTTTCAGTGGCCTGGTTCTGGTTTGCAGATTCTGTACCACATCTGCATTCCTTATAACTCCAGTTTCAGCTGTGCTGACCCTCCCATCCAGGTTATATGTGCTTCACCTAGCAGCAGTTGATATTCATATCAACTCTGAATGTCCTGATTTATGTCAACATTTTTATTCTTTCTGCCTTTTCACAGGGAGGATCTTTCACTATCTAATAGAGGTGACCAAGACACCAATTTATTTCCTTTAGGGAACTGAAACCAGTCTTCCTGAGCTGTCAGATCGCCAATTTTGTGTGTGAATGACTTTTTAAAGTCACTGAGATGCAGAGAGTAGATACTTTCTGACCAATTTTTATATTTATAAGGCAGGTTTAAAAGCCAGATATATTCAGATTTAGCAGGTAGCATCCTAGACGATGTGTCTAAAAGAAGTGATTATAGCATAATGAAGATTAGTTTAACCAAAAAGCTAAAGAATAGAATAAAAAAAATCCTGAAGTCATTACTCAGAATTCTGACAACGCCCTCCCCAATTAATAAGTAAAAACTCCACAATTTTTTTTTCCATGCAGAACACAAAAGTGTGCTTTTTCATGCCCAAGAATAATTTATGAGAAAGGGAAGTAATGCACTAGTAATACTTAAAAAAACCCTAAAACCAAGCTGTACCTGTTTCAGTTGACTGTGCCCTTACTGTCAGTGTTCAAGAGCAGCAGTGTTCAGTAAAGTTTTGTTTCTCTTAATGCATAATTTGCATATCATTTGCACAAAACATACAACTCCCAGTAGCCACACTTGAAGTTAAGGTCAGTATTTATAGCACTCAAAAGAAGTCTGCAGGTTTACTCAACCCTCATATTTAGCAGTAATAATACATTTCATATCAGTGACATAAGTTTAATTTAGGTCCTACATGGTTATTGGTCATCACAGACTACTGCAGCCTCTGCTAGAACCATGTACATAGTCTTTGATCCTGCATTAAAAAAAAAAAAAAAAGAAGCAGCAAAGGTATTTGCTTGATAAAAAATATTAAGCTGTGAAGAAATTATGGAATTATTTCTTTTGTGGTGACATCCATAATTTACAAAATACCTCACTTTGCTCTTTGTAGTAGTCTCTTATATAATCTTTTAGACATATTAGTCTGACAGCGTTTTAAAGAGAAATCATCAGAATTGCTAGCTACAAGGGAAGTATCACTTTTTATAACACATTGTCAAGGCAGGCTTTTAGTTTTCAAGCAATTAATTTCCAAAGTTTTCATTTATGAGTATCATTATCTTTCTTTGTGAGGAATACTTTACCATTTGTATTCCTCAAAGCCAGCACAGATAATCCTCATCCTTCCACATCAGCACCTGTGTTAATTTCAGCTAAAATATTAGAAGTGCTCCGGATAGCAACAAAACCTCACTTACAGTTTTTAAAGAATGATATTGCCATGTCAGAAGGTAACACTTGGAAGTAGGCAGTCAGAAGGAAGTAAGTCTGCACTACCGTAACTCCTTTTAAGGCAGAGATTCTCCGTTTAAGCTAGTGTTGCCTGAATATCTCATTTACTAGTGTTGTTCATCACCCTCGGCTTCCTTTGTTCGGGTACTAAGGCACTGGAAATGGAAGTCTGTCAGATTTGTAGAGCTCCCCCAGTGACTGCCAGTTCATGAATGTAAAGACCAGACAGACCATTATGAGTGGCTAGTCTGACCTCTTGTATATCAATGTGGCAACCCAATTTTTTTGAACCATGCCACTAATTCCAGCTGAGCCATTGTTTACAGTTTAGAGTGACATCCAGTCTTGATTCAAAGACTTTGTGATGGAAAATCCAGCATGTTCCTGGGGAAGTAGGTCCTGAAATGGATTACTGTTACCAAAATAAGTCTATTTTTTTATAAGATTCAGTATGCCTGTTTTTGACCTCCAGTTGCTGTACGCTGCCATTTGTGAGACTGGTAGATCAGGGAACTACCAAAAATTTTCTTTGTATGTTAGAATTAAACAACTTCAATGTTTGTGCAGTCAAAAAGTTTGGTTTTTTTTTTTTTTTTTTTTTTTTTTTTTTTTTTAACTTTAGCAAAAATAA
>VXBL01003162.1:135788-171250 GCA_013400195.1 Aramus guarauna
TTTTTTTTTTTTAAACCTGAGTCAGAACAGCATGATTTTGGTCTTGATGTACTCCTGTGCTGTGTTGATCTTGCTGTACAAGCAAGCCATTGGACATGATTCTGTAGGTTGTTATATTTTATCTTCAGCTTTCTTAAAATGATGGGCATTCCTTTCAGAGGCACTGAAATAAATAGCACAGAAAAAAGTGTTTTCACAAGTGCTTCAGGAATCAATGAACCCAGATCATTCTCACAGTTGGTAGTTCTTGGCATCTGAGATCACTTCTGGAAACTCGTCCGCTATGTAACACGTGGCAGGGGAGGAAGGAAACATACTCTGTCATTGCCAGAGATGATGCATATTCTTATACTGTCATTTAAAAAAAAAATAAAAATCTGACAGTTGTGGGCAGTGAAACATGACCCGAGTTTCTTTTCTGTTCTCTGTTGCAGGACAAACTATGTACCTGGGTGCTGCATAATTATATCTTAATGCCTATTATAGATCTCTAGTGCTGAAAAGGATGTGAAGAAGTCGCTTACTTTCTCCCTTCCCCAAAGATAGGATCACACACATCTAAACTGTTCCTGATAAAAATTTGTTCAACCCCTTTTTAAAAATACTTGCTGACAGGAATTCTCCCACCTCTGAAGACAATTCACTCCAGTGTTTTACCCTCTTGACTGCTAAAAATTATTTTAAAGGAAAATTTGGTATAATACTCTCAAACTTTGTAACTACTGAATGGGGTGGACAAAATATTTTTCTGTGGGTTAAGAAGGAATTTGGTTTATAAAGTCTATTGGGACATTTGAAGAATATTGCTTCTTTCTCTTTACTATGAACCTTTGTAAAAAAATACATTGTGTTTCTGGAAATGTGCCTTCTAGCTTCCTGGCATGGTTGTCAAAGTTAGTAAAAACTTGGTAGTGATTTCATAATTATGCATGTTTGCACCTAGATATTTTTCCCCTCCTCATCCCTCAAAATCCAATAACAGGGAAAAAAAAAAGGCAGTAGTTATCATTATTTTCCATCACTGTCAACATGAGGATGTACAGTTTCATTGTCCTTGGTGAGGTGGCTGTATCTTTAATGAGACAGTCTGTCATAACAGCTCAGTGAATGCTTATGAGATTTCTTTCCCCGAGCCAGGAAGGCTTTCATGGCAGCCTAGCCTGCTGATTCGCATGAATATCTGATGGGTTTGGAGTGTTTCTTGTGTACGTGTAAAAAACCCAATCAAACAAACCTCAAACCACCCCCGCTCCCCCACTTCTAACTGTTATGATTGGACGTAGCTGAACAATGCTCTACAAGTTTATTGAGGTCATGGGTCTCATTAATTTTGATTGTGTGATCAATTTTTAGATTCAGAACACAAATCCTGCTTTGGATGTGCAGTGGTTGTAGACATCCCCCCTTGTGGACCCCTTTGCAGCCACATATGGAGCTATGTAAGTACAGAATGTGATTTCTCCCTCCATTGGTTTTACAGGTCGTGACAATATTTTTGGTCTCCCAGCTCCAGCTACCATGAAGTGTCAAATGGCTCAATATCTCCATTGGCACTGATGGATTTGGAGCTTTCACCACATGCACTAAAGTTGTTTGAGTTCTCTCAGTTGGTAGAATTGGGGGGTTTTGTGAGACCTTTGCTTGGCAAATCTTAGCAAAATAAAGAGAGGAATAAAACAGTAGAAATTTGACAGTGTGTAATTAGTAAGATCTGTGCAGAATGGAATACTACAGCATCATTCTGTTCCTGATGTTGTCTTGCTAATACTGTGTGAATGAGTTGCAACGTGTATTTTCACCTACGTGACAGATCTTGAAAATATTTTTTGTTCTCATTATCTTTACTTGCTATATACAGTTTTTAACAGTATGCATCATTTCTAATTTTGCTGGTAGCCTGCTGTACAGGAGGCAGAAAAAGTAAGGTCTTTCGTACCCCAGAATTTTGTGAAATTTATGGATGGAGCTGGTAAAAATGGCAGCAAAGGGTAAATGTGTGGTGAAAATATAGATTATTTATATTAAAATTATTTGAAAATATGAAAAAATTACCAAATAATTTCACTCATGTAATTTATTCAGAAATAAGTAAAAATGCCACTGAAATAATTTTCCTCTTTTTGACCTTATTTCTGTGGTTGGAGGACTTTGTGAATTTCCCAGCTAGACCCAGATGTTCTTTAAGATTGTGATAATCCTTACAGTGATCTCTTTATTGTTTATAACACTTGTATGAGAGTAGATGTGGTGAGATCAGAAATAGTTTCACTCCTTTGAACTTCTACAAGTCTCTATGTCCTCTTCTCATAAGCCTTATTTCCCTCAGAATTTGCGCTTTCTGTTGTCTTCCAAGATGAAAGTATTTTGCTCTTTGTCCTTGATACTTATATTCCTGACAATTGGACCTTCCATTTTCATTCCTTCAGAAATCCATCAGGTGTGCGGTTTTCTCCTTATTGTTGGCTTGAAGCACCTTGCATGCCTGTTTTCCCTAAAGCCTTGTGTTTGGATGAGTAAGCTGCCTGTTTTCCAAGTGCCTCTTTGGTATACTCGTGCCTCTTTGTGTCTCTTTGTTGTAAGGTGTTTGGATATATTTTCTATCTTGCAAGGCATGGGGTTATGGGGAGCAGATGTTCCACCTTTCCTGAATATTTATTTGAGGTCAGTAGAGGAGTACGTGTACCTCCAGCCCCACAGCTCAATTCCTTCTGCCATTTAGTAGATTTAAGAGCAAATCAAGGCTCAGTTTTCCCCAAGACATTTAATGATATAATGAAGCAGTCATTGTCATGTGAAAGGCATGCAGATGCCAACTAGTTGCTTCCTGAAGACAAGTGAAAAGTGGATGAATTAAAAAATACACTGCTTGGCCTCTCACTACGAAGCTAGTTCAGGCAAAGATGGGACTACTGCAAGTATGCATAAGACTGAATTCATGTTGCTGACCCATAGAATTACATGGTTTATGTGCATGTGAGCAAACTCTCCCTGTTGTGAGTCATATTAGAAGTATGATTCATACCGCTATGTTATGCTTTGGAAGTGTGTCTAGAACCAAGAAAAACCTCTTAGAAAATAGTTTTAAAAAAAAAAAAAAAAAGTGTCTGCTGTGCCTTTAATCTCTTTTGGTACTTCTTGGAGAACAATGGCAACATTTGGTATTGCTGACTATTAAATTTTATTGTATGGATTTATGGATTTCAATTTTAGTGTGTCGTTGTACTTCTATTTAATGGGATGTATACCTATAAACCAAGGAAGCTCCGCTGCTTAATCTGCTCACAATTCCTAAAGCACCACAAAATTCTCTTATGAGTCCTATATTTTTTCTAAGTGTTCTCTGGCAGACACAGTGCAACATTTCTGCCGATGCTTTGGAAATGGCCTTTTCTTCAGTTGCATGATATCTGATTTGCTATCTTGCCTCTTACTTCGTTTTTGCTTTGCAGTGTGATAAAAGTTCAATAATTGAAGAACTGACACCTCCACATTCTTATTTGGAAAATGCCCTTTCCTTGGAAATAATTAATGACAGTTACTTTCAGGCAAGTCATACACATAAAATAAGGGACAGAAAAGTGCTTCTTGTTCTAGAAAAAGTGAAGATTCGTGGCTTTTTTTTTTTTTTTTCCTTTTCTGATTTGCTGTGCATGAGATGCTTTTAATGAGGTCTCCTGGCTTCATGAACTGGCTTTTTCTACTACAATTTCCAGGCAGCTTTACTCTAAACCTCCTGTGATGACAGATTGCTGCATCAGTACACAATGACTTGTGTCCTTGTTAACTAAATGCTGACCAGTGGCACTAAACCATAGCTCTGCACACTCAACAGTGAGAGCTCAGTACCACCTCAGTGAGGGCTTGCATGAAAAGCCACCAAAGTCTGCTAGTTGCCTTTACTGAAGGTGAGAAGCATGCTCAGTGAGGGCCAGATACAGAAGGATGGAGGGAGGGGAGTTATCTGTGGTGCTAAATTTCTAGAGGAGACATTTGCAGGAACTTTTCTTGGCAGGCCTGGCTAGCACGTGCTCTAGTTCTGCTTCACGTGATTGCAACTGTCAGGAATTTTTTCATCGTGAGTGTGTGACATTCCTTCTGTAGATAGAGAGGAGCACAGTGAAAACTACAGCACTACACAAGTAATTAAAGCTTCTTGATGTTCAACAAGACACTGCACTGAGAGAATGCTAAGAATAACAGTTATACACCTACCTGGCCCAAAAAAACCCCCAGAAAATGGAAAAATAAATTAAATTCAAAAGTGTAATCTCCTCTGCTAGTTTGTTATCAAGCCATATCCCATTTCTTGAGTAATCTAGGGAATGTAAGGGACTCACATCTTGATTTGGAAACAGAGCAATGTGGCTTGCAAATTTCTTACCTGTGGCTAGTTATGCCGTTGGTGCTATCTGATACAATTCGATAGGTTAAACTATCTGCTTTATATGAATTTGTTGGGAAGGTGAGCAAGCAAATACACATCTAAGCAAGTAATTATTACACTCTATGTTGCAATTTTACCCAGCTAATTAAAGACGGAAAAACACAGTATTTAAGTCAAGGTCGCAATAAAATTAAATCAATAATCTGTAATGCTCGAAACTTAACATAATAGAGTTATTCCAAATTGTAAGGTTGGTAGTGGTTTTCTCTTGGGAAAATTAGGCAGAGGACTGATCCCTTTCTGTCTAAGAATATTACTGTAGTTGGTGCTACACGTCTGCATTGACCTAGGTGGTAAAGAACACAGATGTCCCTCCAATGTTTTTTGTTTTTTTTTTTCAAGGACCTGAGCATTAGTTCTGCTTTTCTATGGTGAACAGTGCAGTCTTCTTATCTTTCTTCAGGCATTTCTACAAATGCTTGCAATGATTCCATAATTCCAACTTAACCTACATTCCTCTCAGTCATTATTGTGCTTGATTTTATTTTTCTCTGCCTTCCTACAATTACACAAAGCCTTTCAATAGAGGTGTTGGCAAATTATACATAATAGCAATATTAACACAATAATACAACATTTTTTGCCTGAAGTACCAATTGATGACTTCTGTTATTAGTTGGTTTTTACTTTTGAGAAGCTATTAAAATCATAGCTTCTATAAATACACACACAAACTCACATAGTATATCCATAAACCCACTAAAACCCATAGATGCTTATTCACTTTAAAAATAAGGTAAAATAGAATGATCAAATTCTTTTTGCTTTGTTTTGTAGTCTATCACTCACAAAATTTGTTGTTGTCTGGAGTGAGGACCTAGAAGCATAGTTGGTAATAAAAACATGTTAACCTTCATCAGACCGGCTGTCCCAATAACTCAAGTTTACACTTTGTCTGTCTCTGCACAGGCTGTACAAGGAAGGAGACACGCACCAACTTTGGACATGGTCGGTGGCATATGGAAGTGAAAAGCATTTTTTTGTGTCATGGCCTTTCATTTTATAGGGACTGTTTTCCACTGGTTCTGCCTCAGGGATTACCTCTTCATCTTCAGTGGCAATTAGATGAACTTAAGACTTCAGAATAGTTGCAAGGCAACCTTTTTTCATTATGGGAAATATTTAGGTCTTTAGTGATAATGGAAAGTTCTCCCACTGAATTACCTTGATTTCATCAGGACATCCTTGGTGGTCATGGAGAGATGAATGCACAGGAAGATGAGTAGGGAATCTTTGCTGAAAAAACAGAACTCTACTTTCTGCAAGAGGCAAAGGACATAGGACTCTGAATCAACAAAAATATAGTTCTGTAAAAGTAGTAAACAGTCTAAACAGTATGCATTCAAATGGTAACGTAAATGCCTCATGGCTCTCCAATATTTTCAGCATTTATTAAAAAATCTTCTGCTTCCTGTGAGTGACAGCGAACTAGGGAACTAATTTGTGCTATAATTTACTCTGTAGCTTTGATCCTGAAACCTGTGATGTATTTTATTAGAATAATTTCTATTCATAATGAAATGATTAGTGTCCTCCAATGTCTGCCTCAAATTTGGACCTATTTTCTTCACATATCTTATATAATTTGAAACATATCAGTTAATTGGAGTTGTCATTTAGCTGCCAGCTTTACTGGAATCAATTTTTAAATCAATGTAGGACACATTGTAATTGAGAATGAGGTTCCAGGTATCCTAGTGGTCACTTCATGGTGCTCCCAATAAATACGACAATTTAGAGAATATAAAATTAGTCTCTCATCTGCAAAATGCATCCTGCTGTGAAATTGCAGCCAGTTAGGAAAGGAAAGATGCCCTTAGCATAGAAAAATGGTTTGAGAGAATATGAAAGTTATAATGGAAAATGTAATAGATGCCAGAAATAATTACACAGGTGACTTCTACCGAGTATGACTGCCATTCCTTGTATTTCTTGAGAAAACCCAGAATCTGTTATTAATTAAGCTGCAAAAATAGGAATCTGCTGTAGTTCTTTAACCATCAAATAGTCTGCTTTTATATACATTATATTCTTTCAAAGGGTACTTGCTCCTGAAATAATGTACTGTGGAAGCAAAGGATCATTTACTATGCAACTTTTGGGGTTGTGCTACACTCTGTCTTAACCTCTTGAGGTAGTGCTTTGAAACACCTTAGCCAATAACATGCAGTGATGTTTTTAAGGATGTATACAGAGCAAATAATTAGTGCAAGAGAAATGGCACTGCTTTGAATATTGACTGTGAAAGGCACATACATTGCAAACCATCCATGTGTATGAAACAAATAAGAAAGGTGAAGAACCACAAAGATGTCAGAGTGTGGCTGCCTATAAGCGATTCACTAGACTGCTTCTTTTGCAACTTCCGTTCTGTCAGAGTGGCTGTGAAATGACAGCATGCTGCTGGATGTGTTTGCTACCTTCAAGATAGTGGGGTCAGGTTCGAACCATGAATTATATGTCGTGGTGGCTTCTGAGCTCTTTGGTTTACTAAACAGTTTCAGACATAACTTCTCTCTTATTTTAGTCTTTCGGTCCCAGCGGTCATTATTTGATAGAGGCCTGCTGTTATTAAAAGGGGAAAAGATATATCTCTTCCCGTGAGAAACATCTGAGAAAGAGAGAGTAGACAAGCATTACACGTAAACAGTTGTCTCACTGTAGAGTGGTCCTTGTACCGCCAGTGTTGAGGCCCCTGTGACAAACCAAGACTCTCTGTTCTCTCACAGTGGGTGAGTTACCTGTTTTAATGCTGCTAACTTTTGAGTGCAACCTGCTTTTGACTGGTGATGACAGCAAAGTCCTTTCTTATGTGACGTGGAGTCTAAGCCACTGAATGGGGTTTTAGTTATGCATTAGGCTTTAATCTCTTCAGCACAACCTGCCAGGCTGAGGCCTTGCAGTTTATCCAATAAATGCTCAGTGCAACGAGTGAGGTGGGTGACACAAAAGGTCCTTCAGGATGATATTTCACAGCAGCTTAATGTCAGTCTGAATAGTCTGAAGGCTGCCAGTACTGACACCAACAAGAGCTGAGATGATGGGTGGTTATCACAGTGCTACAGAGATTATTGTTAGTTGTTCCTTGTTTCTGCTGACCACACTCACGGATGGGGTTAAACAGACTCTACTGAAGTCACTGGAGAGGAATATGGAAACGCACCTAGAGATAATACAGGCATCCAAAGCAGAATCCATGACTGGTAGTGCCATGACACTGCTTCTGGTACTTGTCAAGGCTTATTAAGAGCTGATTTGGTGCAAGGTGTAAATGTAAGGTCTGAACTACCACAGAGGATTAGTTTACATTGGAGAGATAGCTTAATTTCGGATAGCTTAATTTCAGAGCAAATTTCAGCTCTGAAGGAGACTGTAACATATGATGCATTTAACAGTGAACGGAAAGAATAAACAATTTGCATCATGGGAAACAAAGATCTAGTTTTTGAAACGTTTCATTGCTACAATGAATAAAGTCAGAAATAAGAGTAAAAAAAAATTTATTTTTTTTCCCCCCCCCGAGGGGATTGAAAACATGGGGGTGGGTAACAATCTTGCAAAACCAAATACAACATTTAATTGACTGAGCTATGATATGGAAATAAACTGAGAATGAAATAAACACAGCAACTGGAAGAAAAGACAGTACGTGTAATTCTAGAAATATAAGACAAGGAAGGAAAATAAGGCAACAGGCAATGATAACAGGTAAACGACAAAGAAGAATCAATAAAATATTTCAAAGTAATATTGCAGTAATTAATTGTCAAAGGGATTTTGTTAATGTTTTGAATAGGAAACTGTCAAAACTACCCTTAATTTTTATTGCATTAGAAAGTTTGTTTGCCTTACTGTCATCTCACTGGCAACACTATTAAAACTTATCTCTGCAATAATTCTGCAAGAAAAATCATGTGCTAGCCATAATAGAGCAGCATGATAAAAATCACAATGAAGGGCGGACTTGAGTCAACTGTGCCCCTCTGTTAATGAATAACATCCTTTTTTATTAAATAATTGAGCCAAAACATTAAAGATGGGGCAATCAGGCATGACAGAAGCCTTGAAGAACTGTACTTTGTGAGTTCCATACCAATTAAATTAGTTTATTCTGCTGTATGTCACTATTGATCTGCATTTTCTTTCTGGCTGAAATCTGAAATCAGCATTCACTATAAGCCTCGTCTAATGCTTTCTACTGTTTGAAATATGAAACGTATATTGATGGATTCCCTTCTTTAGATTTTCTTCTCTACTGCTGCATACATTAGATTTCCAGCTTCCTTCATTGTACAGTTAGGCACCTGATGTGGAGACAGGGCAGGTTGTGAGCTGCAAGTTGGAACTGGGTGTGTAAGACAGAGGCTCAGGGCACGACTCGCTGTTTCCTCTGGATTACTTAAATGCTGTTAAGCTTGGGTGGACTCCCATGGCTTCCTTCTGAGGTTCCCAGGGTCCCCCACCCAGCTCAGGGCAGGGGTTCGAGATCCAGCTCCCAGCAGCTGGATCATGCCAAAGTTGAAACTGGAAGTGGAATATAAGCGGTCTTATTTCTTCTCAGTCCCACAGTCCTCCCTCAGAGTAACTTATCCCAGGTCAGAGCCAGAAGATCAATCCTGCAAATCCCCTTACCTATTTGACTAAGCCTGCTTACACGAGTAATGGCAGAAGTGCTTTGCAGGGTTGGGTTGTTTAATTTAGAACCTGATTATCAGATCATGGCTTCTGTTCTTTAGCAGTGAGGATGATCATTAATCAGGATGCAAGATTTTCAGTTCAGGGGGAAGACCCTGTCATGGGCAGATTTCTCTATGTGAGCAAACACTCTCTGCAGCCTTCAGACCAGCTCACAGCTATGGAATTGCACCAGTGATTACACATGGCAAAGATCAATAAAATACAGTTACAGTCACCTCAAAAAGATATATAGTAGACAGGTAAACAGAAAATATGTTAGATCTAATGTCCATGTAAAGTTAAAAGTACCTCACATCAAAAAATGGTTCCAAATTCTATGACTTGGTGGCTTGTTTATTATTATCTACATAATTTCTACTCCTGTGGATGTACACAGGTTTTGTTAGAGTTATTTCAATGATTTGTATTTCAGCAGAGGTAAGCAACTTAAAAGAGATATGTCTTGATGAATATTGATCAGATAAATATTTTAAAAGGTGCAGATTAGCAGAGAAGGCAAGCACCACATGTAATTCATCTGTTATGACAAACCAGGAAGCATTTAAATATCTTTGATCTCCAAGAAAAAATTGTCCACGTTGAGGTATTGATTTTTTGATAATTCTTTCAAGATGGACTCCGTGCAATTTTACTACAGAGACAGGGATACTGTGACATTGCTCCAAATCAGTGAGAAACTTTCTTCTTGATTTCAGGATGATAGACTACTTAAGATAGTTAATCAAAATATTAGTTGGAATTTGTTAGCCTGGTTGTTATTTTCAAACTTAAATCAGCATTTTTTTTTTTCCTGGGAAAATATGCTAGTTTGCTGAAAATTCCCCAAATCATCATGGTTGACAAGGCAGTTTGCTTGTGTAAAAGCTGTGTCACAGTCATTGTGTAAAGCTTATGTTTATCATCCTGCCAAAAGAAGTCAAATTACAGGGTTACTGATTTCAAGAGATGGGAAGGGCTTTGGGGTGCTGTGTAGGGACACAGAGACAAGGACATTCCCATGACACCTTTGGGAGAGCAGTAGATTTCTGTGGGGACTGCTTCTGCCCAGCACAACAGCTCCCATTTGCTGCTCACCTCTGTGTAGACAATCTTACTCCCAGGTGCATAAAGAGATGACATTTTAGGATTTTGGAATTGACGCAGTCTTTCAGAAAGACTTTGAACTATACTGGAGTAGTAATGTGCTCCATAGTCACACTTGCTTTCCAAATGAAGAATGAGGAAAAAAATTAAGTTTTTAATCTTGAGAGAAACATGGAATAATTTGAATATATAGCCTGAAATTCATAGGAAGAAAATGAGGTTAGTACCCACCACTCACCTACTTGAAACAGTGCAGTCCAAGCCCAGCTGGGGCATCTTTTTCAAGTGGTAGGCAAGTTGCTGTGAGCAATTCCATGAAAAATACCAGAAAAGTTTGGTGAAATCATTGTGCCACACTTGAAAGAAAAAGAATCCTAGTATGGAGCCAAGGGGACAGAGAAAGGCAGCTGACACTGTTCAGTATTGTTCAAGAAAATCACAAACTGGTCTCTATAACACTGTAATCATAGTTTAAGCCACCTGAAAAATAGCAATAGCAGTATCATTTTGTTATCTATGGTTTAAAAATGAACTTAATTGGTACTTAAAGAAGATTCAAAAGGTATAGAGATAGAGGCCATAAAATAGCAACTGAAAATTGTTAAAGATTGTTGAAGGAAGAGAGAAACAAAAGAAATGGGGTTTGTATGGTTTATTGCAATTTGTCTTGCAAGATTGGAATTCATCATGGGTTTCCCTAGAGCTGAAGTCAGCATACTGGCTAGTCTGTATTGTACACAGGCTAAACAAAACTTTGTATAATAGATGACTCATTTTTCTTAAACATAGTCTAATCGTTTCTTCCTCCTACATATCCCTTGAAATATTTGTTTAGTAATTGACATTTTTGTTAAAAGATAAGCAAGAACAAGGAACCTGATGGATATTTCACTTGTGTTCTGGAGATAATAGTATTAATTTCACTAGTGACAACGTAACAATTTGCTCCTATAAAACCACTTTCCATCTATGCATCCCATGCTCTTCAAAGTGGGATTATTATTCTAATCCCTGGGTTAAGGCTGGTGAAGCTGAATCACTGTGTGCCTTTATCCAAGGCTATACAGCAAGTAAGTGACAGATCTGGGAATAAAGGTTCTGAAATGAGCTCTGTTAATTGGGTTAATAACAACAGTAGCAGTGACAGCAGCAAGACATCCTGGAAGTTGAGGATGAGAGATGAAAACTAATTGGAAATCTCTCTGTTAACGCATCAGGCCAGGTTATGACTTCGTCACAAGGAAAGTGTGTTGGGGATAAGATGAAGTACAGTGACGATTCACAGGTGAAACCAAGCCCTTCAGAACAATAGTCTTGTTACTGCCTAAGTAACCCAGCAACATTTTTAGCTACCAGCCTTTCCAGATAATACAGTTTTCTTCTGATGATTCATATTTCAAGGGGGTTTGTCTGCCACAGCTGAGGTGCCTGGAAGTTACAATATGTGCAAGTCAGAGCAGTGCCCATAGGTTGCACCTGAAACAGCTGAGATATATTCATCCTCACCAATGGCGGGGCTGAAGTCTTGGCACACTGATCGTCCTCTGGTGATACCTCATTCTCTCTGCTGACTGCGCACTGAGACCGACAGATTTTGTGATAGTTATCTAGCCTTTTGAAAACCAAAAGTTGGGAGAGATGATTGTTTCAGGCAAATAGTATCTCTGAGGCACTTTTCAAATTCAAAGCTTTTTAGCACTTATGTTTTATTGTCAAACTGTTCTAGTTTACAAACTACAAGATATTAGTGGAAATTATGATCTCTTCAAAATTTTGAATACATAAAGACTGGAATATATGTTGGAAAGTAAAGAAAGCTAATGTAGATCAAGACAGCTAGAGGTGATGTGGCAGACTGCAATAGATGTGAATTCTACGAGTAATACACAGATAAAACCCTTTGACTAAAAAGATGACAAGTTACATTTAGTGCTGCAAGCATTCATTAAATATTTGCAACATTCATATTTAGGAGTTAGATACCTTGAGAGCTCCTGAAGAAAGTCTGCTTCAGATGTTTCCCAAAGCAGCTGAATGTGCAAAGATATCTCTGGTTGCTGCCATCTTTTATAAACCTGTGTCTGCCCCTTTTGTCAATAAATGAGTTAGTTTATTGCCTGTTAGGTCACTTTCAAAATTCAGGTGTGCAGGGAAGCGATGGAGATGACAGGGATGCTTCATGTAGTTAGGTTTAAGGCAAGATGAGACGACTCAGTAGCGTAACTAGACTCTGCATAATACAGGCCATGGGATTGCATGTAGTTAATTGTGTGTTGAGCCCTAGCTATAACTGCTTAGACAGTGTCTTCCAGCATCAACCTCTCATTTTGCAACACCAAGAAATGGAAAATATACCCATATCCTCAGTAGCTTGTTCTCTGAGTTATTGAACCCTTATTACTAATAAGGTACTCAGTAAACAGTAGTACAAGACTCCAGCTCTAAAACAGATCTTAAGTAATTGAATTTTTTCTTAGAGAAACTTAACAGTGTGAGTTAAAGGCATAACTTTTAATTATTTTTACTAAAACTAACTCCTAAAAGTACCGATAAGAGCAACTGGAGGAAATTTTTGTGTATTTAATTATGCTTCTTACTTTCTTTGCCAGCCTTTAGTTTATCTTGGATTTTTTTGTTTCTTTTCTATAGTGAATTCTCTGTGTTGTTCATGTGGATGTTTTGAAACCAGAAAGGGGAAACAGTTTTTAAATTAGGAAAATGTTATTACAGTACTACTACAAAAATTGGCAGAGAGATTCAGAGAAGATATTCCATCTGCCACTAGTTTTAATTAAATCAAAAGCCCAGAACAGAAACAATCAAACATGCACAAAACCAGTCACAGTATCCTATTAACTCAGTTGTATATTCAGAGAAGTTATTTTCATCAGAAAATTAAAATGACCCCAAATATTTTTGTTCCCTGTTCTCCAGTATGTGTTGTATTATTGTATGAAACAAAAATTTTTGAAGTAAACAAATAACCCTTTTCTTAACCACAGTATTCCAGTTTACTTATGTTTTGAATGTCTGTGTGTTGTGTTATATTATGTAGCCCTCGAGCCATTCAAGTTAGTTTTAAAATCTTGGTTAGCCTTTTTACCATTGATTTTTGAGAAGTTTCTGTTTCCCTAGAACATAATTTTTAAATGGTTGTTTAACGAATGCAGTGCTACATATTGGCACTATGTTTGGTAGCATCAAATAATTATTAACACGGAAAATTCTCTGTGAATGAGTTATGAGCGTGACAAGCAGATTATTAAAAGCTGTCTCTGGACTGACCACTAGTTCAGTATCTTAAAACTGTGCTAAGATGTCTACTGATGTCACATCAATTAGAGTGGGCAATAAATTAATGGGTATTATAAATTGTGATGAGAGGAAAACAAAATGAGTGTTGTTATCTGGCATCATGTGGATAGGAAATGAAAGCTGATGGATGTCAGAACTGTTTTTACACTTGGAAAGCATTTAGAGAATTTATTAACTATGCACATCCCACAGCAATTTTAGGATCACAGATTCACACAGATTGGTAGAGGTTGGAAGGGACCTCTAGAGATCTTCTAGTCCAACCCCCCTGCTAGAGCAGGATCACCTAGACCAGGTTCCACAGGATGGCCTCCAGGCAGATTTTGAATATCTCCAGAGCAGGAGACTCCACAACCTCTCTGGGCAGCCTGTTCCAGTGCTCGGTCACCCTCAGAGTAAAGAAGTTTTTCCTCATGTTCAGATGGAACTTCCTGTGTTCCAGTTTGTGCCCATTGCCCCTTGTCCCATCACTGGACACCATTGGAAAGAGTCTGCCCCCTTCCTCTAGACATCCACCCTTTAGATATTTATAAGCATTGATGACATCCCCTCTCAGTCTTCTCTTCTCCAGGCTAAACAGACCCAGCTCTCTCAGCTTTTCCTCATGAGAGATGCTCAAGACCCTTAATCACCTTTAGAGCCCTCCGCTGGACTCACTCCAGTAGTTCCCTGAATGGATCCACCATCTTTAAACGCCTTCTGTATGCAGTTCTCACCATTGTCAGCATGCTTCCTTTTCTTCCCCTTTTCTTTTTTACCTCCATATATGCCTATGCAGAAACATGTATGTTTTTTTTATTTCCAATAAATAATAGTACTACACACACAGACTAAAAAAATCTATGGTTGCTCTTCATGTATGGGAAATACAGTGAAAACTCTGTTCAGTTTTCAGAATGTAAATATTTTTTTTCTGTTCATAACTTGACAGCTATAAACAGATTCTGTGATACCTCTGCAAAAACTTAGTAAAGGTTTAGTCACCTTTTTAAGAAAACAGTCTATATGTGCATTCATACTGTGTAGATACATATGCTGAAAACTCTGAATTTTTCACTTGTTAGAGAGCATGCTCTGCTGGGGATGCAAGCAATAGAGTACTAGTTTCCCCAGGTGATCACATCCTGTATCTTTGATGATGGAAGGACCCCTCAATGTTTCAGTCACCTCCTTATATACACACCTTAATGTATAGGTGTAGGTGGTAGGATTTGTTTTAAACATACTTCTGTTCCTCTACTTAGATTCACCTGCATTCAACACCTCACAGCATTAGGCTTAAAGAATATATAAAGCTTTACTGCCAGACACCATAGCACAGTGTTCAACCTCTGGAAACAAAATAGTATAACACCTCTCCCAGTTGTTGGGATGCTGTTGGTTTGAGTCTAGTGCTGTCTTCAGACTGACGTGGCTACAGCAGATAATATGAAGCAATGCTACCTGCTATGTCAGTGTCTCCTGAGGTCAACCTCTTTGCCTTAGATGCAAACAAGATGTGCCACTGCTTCTGGACTAGGTCTGTTTTCATGTCCTTTCTTGGGAGACATCCTTGTACCATAGTTGAGAAATGGATGTGCAATTTCCCCATGGTTCTCCTTTTTCTGAGAATATTAGATGAGGTAAAACTGTATGTTAATACTAGTACTGGTGGCCTCCATGTGGGCTATACTGCTGGTACCACAGCCTGCTTAGTCCACAGTTAAGGACACCCAGACGTTGCCTTTACATCCACACCTGTCACCACAGGCTTGTGGTGATTTGAATCATCTCGGGTCTTGTGTCTCAATGGTCAGTGGCTGGATGACCGCCATCCATTGAGGGTTCATGCTCGTTCCTGTTCTGGTGTGTTCTGTTCAATACAAAGGGTGCACTAGGCTGTTGAGAACGGTACTGTTAGGTTTTTTCCTATTGCCTTGGCCTACCTACCAAAAAAAGAAGGGTTATCCACTAGTTTATTAAGATCTGCTTGACTGCCATGTGCTAGCCGAAGACTTTTTTCTTCTCACCTCTCATAGCAATCATATTTTTTGAAGACCTTATTGGGATTTTGCCATGCATCAAGAAATCCAATTCCCAATGGGACTTGTACCTATTATTTGCTGTGCTTGTGTAAAATCAGTTTTTGAGTCCATGATAATCTACTATGTGTTGCGTATGTCCATGAAGGTGTCAATCCTGAGGTGAATTCTGCTGTCCTAAGAGTAGCTGTAGAGAGAGGTGAACAGCAGATCAATACTGTGAAAAACCTAGCAAACTTAATACACCTTTAAAAATATAATTTTAAGAAAAAGGTGGTTTGAATATTTCTGCAGTGTATTTACACTAACATATGTCTAGCGCAGCTGCAAAAAGTAGTGAATGTTTCTGAGTTGTACTATCAAGATAAAAGTGTAAATTTGTGGTGGTTTTTTTTTTTTGTATTTTACCTCTTTCCCTTGTGCTTTCAGTTTATCAAATTATTCAGTAATATTTGTAGAGCTGAATGAAGTGTGGACCACTAGCAATACAAATGTACCTGATACATGAGGAAAGAGAAGAGGTGCAACTTTTCACAAGGTTAGTAAAATAAAAAGATGATCTTACAGCAATTCACAATTTCTTAAGGTACCGGTGAAGTCTCTAAGTTCTGGCAAGTTGATTGTTATTAGTGAGTGAGAAAAGCCTCTGGAGGGTACTTTGGAAAAAAAAATTACAAGATGTTGCAGTCACAAAATTAAAGACCACTTCCCTGAAAGATGCTGAGATTTAATTTAGAATTATTAAATTAAATTTCTAAATTAAATTAAATTTAGAATTTGAACCTTTGAGATATGTACTAATGACCCCTGCTCCCCATACGTTGAGACAGGGTAATGAACAGAATTGTAAATTAAATGACAAATGATTATGGATGAAATCATAGTGAACAGAAGGCTCATGTCAGTTATGGCCTGGGACTTATGTACAACTCTGAGACTCAGCTTAGATCCTCATCTGCTGCTATGAATGTGCCTCTGCTGTTCTGGGGGCATTGTGGGGAGTTGTATGAGCCAACTGGCCGCTTGATTTTTATTTTCTCTGAAGAAAATGAATAGATTGCAGACTAACATAAGCAAGAGTATTCATATACATAATGATCTAATGACACCAAGACACAAGAAAAAGCTGAGAAATAGCACTATATTTCCTTAAGATTTCTGTTAAAGGATTTAACAATAAAAATGGAAAACTACTCACAAATCTCAAGTTAGTTTCAAAAAGACATGAAAATTCAAACCCCATATCCTTTAGAAAAAGACTTTTAATATAGGTCTTGTTATTAATTGAGCTGATGTTCAACAAAGGTGTTTTAATATTGAAAAACCTCTATTCATGTTATCTGAATCACTGGCCCATATGGAATTTAAATTACTTAATTTCACAGATTTTAATAAAGAAAAATTGGCTCCGCATTTGTAGTCTTTCAGGAATATGTAGTTTATTCATAATAATATAGAGATCTGCGCTGGTGTATTTCAACCATGATGAGAGCAGTGAAGGATGTCATTCAACTAATAATGAAAAAGCTCTTCATCTTTGATTAGCTGAGAAGGTCCAAAAGGTCCAAATTTTTTCTTCCAGAAGAAGGAACAATTAGCTCCAGAAAAGTTTTGTACACCTGTTCAGGATAACAGTATATGTTAAAGCAAATCCCATTGGATCATACTGACTAAAGCTTTTATTCAATTTGAGTGCCTTGCTGGTGAACAGAGTGGCTGATTTGTTATTTGATCCTTTGCAAATGGTCCTATACTTCTGAGGAATTCTTTGACAGATACAAGGTCACATATAGTCATGGTTACAGTTGCTCTCCTGGAGCAGCTCCTGCTCGCAATTATTTATATGTATTTATGGAAATCCATAAAGGATATGAGGGGACTCTGTGAAATACAACGTTAGCAGGACACTGAAAGAAGTGCTGTTAGACGACTCGGTGCTGATTCAGTGTTAAAAGACTTCAGTGATAGACTTCAACTCTTAGAAAGACATCGGACCTTTAAATATAACCCAGAGAGTTCAACAGGTCTCATCCCACGTATAGATGTGGTTAACACCCTTGTCCTTTCTCTTGCAGTCTATCCTTCCTGACCAAGCTATGTATCTTTTTGTATTAGTAAACAGTAGTTGTCATTCAGCCATATGAATTATCCCACTGAATCTCTTGTACAGCAACTAAATCCCGGTTTTGGCCACATGTAAGGAATTTTAGGTCCTGTTTATTTCCTGTATTTCTTGCATTCATGTAGAGGCTTGTACTGAATGACTATACAGATTCATGTGTACCTTTTCCCTTCTGTCTCTTTTGACCTTTGTTCTGAGTATCTCTGAATTTTTCTGGTTTTAGCCTATGATTCTTCACAGTATTCTTGTGTACCCAAGTTTCACCATTTGTAGGATAGGGCTAGTGATGCTGACCTCTGTGTGAAAAGCTTTGTGTTATCCTGTTGAAAAATGCCATGCAAGAGCAAGGCATTATTATTTACAAATTTAACTCCTGGCAGCATTGAGTGGTACCACCAGAATGCTAAAAGACCTGTAAATCTATTGTCCAGTCCAATACATTTTCAGAGGCTAAAACAAGCAAAGCAAAGCAGCAGACTGTGAAAACAGGAAAAATAGGGGCATAGCATGACAGGCTGGGGTGGCAAATATAATTCTCTTTCTTACTTAAAACAAGAGGGCATCTTGTGCCTGAGCAAGTGGATGTAAAGTAGGCCTGGGGGAATCAAGTAGTGAAACAGCAGACACAGGCAGCAGTAAGCCACTCTTTGGAGCAACAACAAAACAGATGGTTCGATGGCCCCCTGTCCACTCCAGAGAATGCAAAATGACTTACAGGACAAAGTCCATCTGGTCCTATAATAATCTGAGAATTCATCATGACTAAAGCTGCAGTGGGCTTTTTGCCAGCTGTTTAACTTGAACAATCCCCTCTCTAAACCTGTCTAAAAGTCCAGTCCTCTCCACCCTTTAACTTGCTGTAAGAGGTTCATCTCTTGCCTTGTGACCAGAAAAGCAGAAGAGACCAGTGCTACCTGTTAACTTTGGGAAGGATGGCCCGTACCTGTTGGAAACTGCTGCAAATGAAGTGAGCAGTCATAAAATTTTAGAGGCCACCCTGTTAACTTGTTTGAAATTCCGGCACTGTGACTGATTGTCTGAGGTCAGACAGATAAAGGAGATAGCATGTAAAGGTGTATAAAAGAATATCTCATCATGATTTTCAAGACACTAAGCCAAGAACTTGTACTGCACTCAAATAGAGCAGGCGATTGTGCTATAAACAGGAGTTTGTAGAGGGAGAAGGAGAAAGAGATATAGTCGTACTGGGATAGACTGCAGATCTGGGGAAGTGTGTGTGGAACAGCAGTGGTATTACTTGATATTCGGGGTCCATTAAGTCACTGCTTTCTACCTTCTGTAGTCACTCACATCCGAACAACATGATAGACACAAAGGTCTCTCAGCTCAGGGTGGGAGCTCGCTTGCTGCACAAGTGTAAAGGCTGTGCTGAGCGTGTGTTTGTGTTAAATTAGGCCCTGGGTGGTGAGATGGCAAGACTGAGGTAGGGTACGGAGTGAGAGCAAAAGGTGTTTGAATTCAAGCTGCAATATCCTGAGCACTTATTTCTTAAGTTCTTTCATGCTCATTGGGTCTCTTTGGAGGAGTCTCTGGGCCAAGTAATATATACAGTTAATTCCTTACTAAATTGTATCCTTTGTCCACGTTATTACCATTTTCAGCTTTGATCTGATTTTATCTTTTGTAAGGGCCCAGCTGGTTTCAGTATGCAGTTGGCTTACAGAAACCCATTCAACCTTTTTAGCCATTTACTTTAACTATCAAAGAGGCATGATTGCTACCTGCGGGTGACAAAGGGAAAGGAGAGGAGTGGAATGGAGTGATAATATATGATTATAAAACTCGGCTGTCTGTATATGAAACCAACACTGTCCTAAGGATAAAACACGAGCCTTCTTCCTCAGCCAGGCATCCAGTCCTGTGAAATTAATGCTTCCTCTAAATAACTTTCTGATTCAACGTCTGTAGCATTTTCATACCCACGCTGCAGCTAAGTTTCCAGTAACCAGCTGCCAAAGAAAAATGTATAGGCATTGCAATATATTTTCAGTGTCTGGAATAGTTTTCAGGCTGTCACTGGCTCAATTTCAAGCTTTTGACAGGCTATAATCTGTCCTTCTTGAAACAATTGACAATTTTGCAGGCAGGAGCTGTGCAAATAGCCTGAAAAATGGACAGCTATTATTTTCAAAATATTATTAAAAATGAGAAAACTAAAACTAAAAAGTGCAGGTGTTTTTATTTTGAGTGCTATTCTTCAGGGTAGTGAATATTATTTTTGTAATTCTACCTGGTGTAACAATTCTAAGTTAAGACTGTATAATTCTTACTAGTATAACATTTTCTGAGAGGAACATATGCCATTTATCTTACAGGAAGTGAGTTGATATGGTAGATGACATGAAAAAAGGAGATTTAATTAAACATCTAACCCTCACATTAACTTAGTCACAGTGCACTTGTAACATCTAAGTGCTCTAGTAATAATGAAAAATACTATTTTGTGGGAATTTGACACTGCTACCAGAATTTCACCACAGAGAGGAGCTGGAAACTCCACCCACGAGTGGAAAAATTTGCAATACTTTTGAGATGTTGATCTAGCATTTTCTTCTATAATATTGAGTAGATATACAACAGTGTATATTTTTTATTTGTCTGTTTTCCATTTTCTACCCCAGAAAGTTAAGCAACAAAACTGTTGTTTGGTCAGAAAAAAAAAAAACAAACCAGAGACACTTTTTTCTGTCTTTTAATTTTCTAGTAGTATTATTTTTTGTAGCAATGCAGTATTTTAGGGTATGTCACCCAGCAGTGAGTGCACATATCTGAGCAATTCTGAGTGTTAACTTTGCTGGCTTGGGTGCTTGTAGTTGAGCTGTGGCATTTTGGTCAGCTTACCTGTTTCTGGTGTGGTTCTTGAGAGAGAATGTGTGTGTCACTGGCATGCTTTGTTGCTCAGACCATCATGTGTCCATAACAGCCCCTACCCAGCCTCTGCTTACACAGAAGTCACTACATGCCACGTAAGCTGTGTCAGATATGGCCTCAGCTTTCTTCTGTTTCAGCACTTCAAATGTACGTGTTCTTAGGATGTCTTAGCGGAGATGAAAATTCCCTCTGCACAGGCTGTGTACAGACATACACACCATCCTACACCCCCAAACAAACCAAGGTAGTGGGACCAACACATGATTTAAGGATATTGTACACAAAGAAGAATTTTGTCCTATTAAGACCCAGATATACCTGAGAGATTCAAAGATTCACAAGCTTTTTTGTGGGCTGCTAGCTTATAGTTGATTTTTATCTGAATTGACTACTGTGCAAACATCCCCAAATCCAAACCTAATGACTGTGAAAGGTATTAACCTCTATCACTGCTGTACATGACACCATAGCATCCTCTGTGTTTACAGTTTGTAGCGAGTGCTTCATTAAGATTTGTGTGTATGCTTGCCGTCGCTGCAAAACAGCAGGGACAGATTAGGATAACAGAAAATGTTTATAAATCACATTTAGGAATTAAAACATTGGACAAAAAAATACTACCTTCAGGTTGGAGAAAATAAGATTTTAAAACAATTATAGGAAGTTTAATATATCTGGTCTTTTGTGGCTTCATGGCTTCAATTCAAAACCAGGTGTTAGTGTATGTAGCTATGATGGGAAAGTAATTGCCATCTACTATTGAGCAACTAGAGCAATAGTTTATCTTTTTTTCCTCTTAATTCTTTCCTCTGAGGTCACATTACTTCTTTGGCTTACCTTTGCTCCACAACACACAAAATTAGATATTTTTTTTTTATTTGGTGAATTTGAGGAAGGTCTTCAGATGCTTTTTATTTGGTACATACATTATTATTCTGTCTCCTTAGCGTGTTATTCTTGGCAGACTTTTAAAGAGCTGACATAAGCACCTTTAGCAAGTTCCTATTTTCACTGGTTCGAGCTTACAGTCACCAAAGTCTTTTGTAGCACCTCCACATCACTTAAAACTCCATAAATTTTTCAAACTATCACTCTTATTTGAACACAGGGAGGAAGCTACACGGAAATGATAATACTGTCATTAAAATTTCATTTAAGCTCTATGCCATTGTTAGTTGGCTAATTTCACAATGCATAATGACATGCATCAGATGAGATGTAAGAACTGATCTTTGGGAAGTGTGCAGTCTTGGCTGCTGTCGGTTAAATGGGTGAGAGAATCTACATTGCACTGAAGTCACTGTTCCACCTTACTGAAGTAAGGACTTAATGTATTTAGATAAGGCTATTTTCCTAGGCCGTGGTCAACCTAGCTGGAAAGTAAAAAGAAATTGTTTGAATGACCTCCTGTTTTAGAATAATAGCAAGTATTACCTGCATATACCCCCTGCTTTGTTCACAACCTTTGGCCATCATGACTACGAAGGCGCTGCTGTCACAGTTATTGGAAGGTTTTAAGCATCTGCCTCCTGCAAAGTTCAGATTACTCTGAATGGCTAGAATTGCTCAGATGACTAGGACATCACATTTGTAAAGTGCTCAAGTGACAAGTCTCCATTTTCCCTTAATTTCTATGGGATCTTGCTGCCACTGTGGATTTGAAGTGGCTCAAGTGCCATATCTGGGAAAACAAGCAAAAAACCCCAGACAAGCTTTTGGATACTCAAGGCCTTTTTTCTTAAAGTTTGAGTCAAAATGTGTATCTGTGTTTGACAAGCACACCAAGACGTGCAGACTTACTGGAAAAGAGAAACGAATAGTGTCATGCAACACTCAACAGCTGATATGCTGTCTAGCTGTATAAATCAGGAGTAAATCCTGCTGCAGAGACAGAGTAGGAGAAGTGTACATCATTTTCCTGTAGCTGTTGTGTGCATAACAATGCAAAAACAGTGTTCCCTTATGAGATGAGTGATTTTAATGTATTTTCTAAAACTTAAATAGTGGGCTCTGTACAGATAGTGTTCCCAAGACACACAGCTTTTGAAGGTTTGCTCCCTTTCCTTGACTTTGACAGTTTCATAGCAACTAAGAAAGGTGCTTCTATTGTATGAAGTATGCAAGGGATTAATTTCGAATACAGGTCATACTTAGTGTACTGACTTGAGTTAGAAATGTTCTTTTATAGTTTCACAAAAACTCTAAAAATAATGGATGTCCCTTGTTCACTCAGTTTTGAGAAGGGAAGTGGGAATAGTCTTGGCCATAACTGCTGCCATATACTAAAGATGCTTCTGACTACATGTATTCTGAGGACATTTTCAGTTCTGGTGAGAATAATGTTATCAATTGCTAGGCCTGCATACTAAGACAGACAGATATTATTCAACATAAACTTCAAGAACTTTGTCTAGATGTTCATGCTGATACTAATGTAGCTAGCATTAATAGCTATGAAATTAATAAAGGAGGGGGAAATATAAGCCCAGGACCTACTAATATGATAAATATAATAATGAAGATGTGAGGGCGATCTGGCTGTGACATCTGTCACCCCATTGATCACCAGGATTGATTCTGCTGATCTGGCTGGCTAAGTGGGTGTCCCCTTCCTCCCTTACCGCTCCATGTGCGTCCCTCCCAAAGCTGCGCGCTCGGCCAAATAGGACGACCTTCTCTGACAGCGATGAGCCATTCATCGGTCAAAGGGTATATAGTAGCTGTGCTCCCCTGCTAGAACCTCCAAACAAGCTGAAGGTCCGTTTGTAGGGGAATGTAGGGTAGTCAAGCTTCCAGGACTGCAGACACATCCAAGTGAGGCGCTGCATGGGGCAGTCTGCCATTGCTTAATAAATTAAAAAAAAAAAAAAAAAGANATTCCATGAAAGTCAATCAGTCTGAAGACACCCCATGGCTGGTAAGTGTCTGACTTTAGTGTCATTAATTATTTAGTTGAGAAAGAATCAAATAATCCAAGAGACGAAGAATATGGTTATTTTTGTCACTCTTGCTCTTTTCTCCATTAAGTTAACTCTGTTGTAGGAAAAAAAATAGAGCTCTAATAGGATTTAAAGGCAGCATAAACATGTATTGGAATTTTCAGTGTCCCTTGGAGAGAAACAAACCCACTATTTTTGGTGTTCCTGTGAGTGACATAAATGAAACGAGGCACTAAGCACAAGTGTTACATGCAAAAATGTGCTCTAAGACACTGAGAAAGGGATAAGCAGATTGTTTACACCTGGGCTGTGTCTTGGGAAGGCCTTGATCAAATCACCTCAGATTTGCATTGCACACTCACCCTTTGTCTCTGGTAGCATCAGAATTTTCTGGCCTATTTAACTCCACACATGCAGTTTGTGGCAGCAAAAAAGCGGTGTGAGCAGTGTGGCAGTGTGAGCAGCTGCTCCAGCACATGGTCTGTCACTGTTTGGCAATCTGCAGTATCATGCGGAACAGGATTGTCATCAGCTGCTAAAGGTCCTTCACCCCACCCTCTTGATCTCTTTCTGCCTCTGCTTGGTGGGATCACATAGCAGATCAGAGTAGTTCATTCTTCCAGACGTTTTCCACCGTACCAACACATAGGCCACTTGTGTCAGTGGTTGCTATGAAATGGAGAGCTGTCCCTCAGGAGCTTGTCTGACGGTGCTCATTTCACAGAGGTTATAAAAGTTAATACATGCTTGATAAGCACTTGATATGAGATGATAAGACATGAAGAAAAACCCTGCATTACCTTAACACAACCTTCACCCAAAGAGTTCTGTCTTGTTTCCATAATAGAGACTATTGGAGGCACATCCCACACCTGCTGTGTGTTGCTGCAATTCAATTTACTACCATTCCTGTCCCTTGCTTACCTCAGCAATCACAAACAATTTTTGCAAACATCAGTTCCAATTTGCTTTCATCCAGAATGGTGTTTATTTTGTTAAACGATTGTGCCTACATCTTTCCTAATTCTAGTATGTTTTTTGAAGATCAAACACAAATGGCCAAAAGGCGCAGAAGATTAGAGAGGGAAGCTGTTGCCTGATGCTCCATTAGCGTGTTTGTGCAGCAGCTCTGTGATATACAGCAACGCTCACTCTGCGGCTCCCGGAGTGGGGAGATATTGCCAGGGAGCCGCTCTCCTGTCAGATACTGCCACAGCACTTGGAGAGAGAAGGACATGGCAGTGTTCGATGGGGGAGCGTGAGGTGTTGGACTGAGCCTACTGTCAGGTGGCCCAAGATGGCAAACCAGGTTAATGACAGCAGACTGCAGCCATTAGCACAGCATTTACACTGAGGCCATAGAGTCCAAGGAGAGCCCACTTGTACTGGACGCTGTGCTGTAGCCACGGCGTATAGCAATTTCCAGAAGTGTTCACTATCTCTTGGCCTTTCTTTCTCCTTGCTATTTTACACTCAATAGGCCAGGATTTTAACTTGATGTAAAACCATGTAGATGATATGTGGTGGGTAACAGCCTTGATGACCTGATGTGGCATTACACAGTGAAACATTAAGAGTTTGTCAAGGAGGGCACAAGTTTCCTGTCTAAGTGACTTAGTTTTCAAACAAAAAGTATACCATTCTGGATGATGACTTTACGTAGCTACTGCATTAAGTGCAGCACTCATGCTTTTAATCATCTGTCTGAGCATATTACATAGACTTTAGCCCAATAATTCTCCACAAGTCAGTTGTCCTGAGTGTATCTGGTGGACTTTTAACAATGAATAATTGAATATGATTTTTTTAATGTTTAACTTAGTGTCATAAGATGTGTCTAAGAAAGCATAGGCTATAATTTCTTCCTAATAAAAAAAAAAATCTATTGCTGCCTATGCTATTATTAACATTTGTAAGGGACTTAGTCTCTTAGTATCCCTCAAAAGCTGCTAAGAACATCATTACTGGAACACTCTATTATGGCCTTTTCATCTTCTTTTTTTACTAACTGGCTTGGTTAAATGCAGCATACTCAGTGGGATGGGTTAAGGCATTATTTCAGTGGTATATGGTATTTGCATGGGAATCTTTACTTCTTTAGTGCTTTTAACTGCTTCAGAGGAATGTTTCTAGAGAGTTCCTAAAAAGCAATATTATTGTCTCCCTCTCTCCCCTTTCCTAAACATCTTTCCCCCCCCCCCATCCCCTGCATAAGTGTGTCCGTGTGTACATTTGAGATGAACAGTTAATCTGTCCATGTATTTGGAAAGCTTTAAAAAATCACTTGTTAGGACTGATTTTGCCTTTCCTCTAAGGAGCAATAGCAAAATCAGAAAGCTCATCCTGACAGTGGATGATGCAGTAGGACATGGGATACAGAAATCTGGATTTGAAGCACATCAATACATGTCAAAACATATATTAGTAAATCCTCAAGCTATAACCAAAGGCATTTTTTTCCTGCAGTACAGAAGAAATTTAGAGCCTGTAAAGAACATAATTTTAAAAAAAGTTGTTTTTTTTTTTTTCTTTTTTTTTTTTGGTGGTAGTCATTAAATGAATGCATGGAAAGTAATTTGAAGTCTTCACATAGAAATGTCTATTCAAAGAGAATAGATATCCATCAAAAATAAAAGGAAACTATAAAGTCTGAGACAAATGTTTTGATCATGTCTTACTGAAGATGGGTGCAGAATGTCTAACTAACTGCTTTCCAGGATTTGTACAATTGCATATTTACAGAAGAAAGCCTCTTGAATCTTTCTCAAACTTTTCTCAGCCTGGAAACTCTTGAGAAACAGATTTGACTATCAGGGAAGAGCAGGTGTACAGAGCTAGCTATAGAAACATTCATCCTCTTCCTCTGCTGTACGCACAGTTGCAGTGGCTCAAGTGCGTAGTATTTTATTTGTTGTGTAGCCCACAGCCTTACTGCTAATTCTGCTGACAGAGATCCTTTTGTTGTTTCTAGAATTCAGTCTGGGAGTCTCTTTTCAGAACCATATGGGTGTAGTTTCTTGGTTGGTTAGTAGATATTTCGAACTCTAAATTTATCATAGTCTCTACCTTTAGGTCTCAGCTGATCACTTCTCTTTCGATGGTCCCTCTTTCACACTTTTCCCCATGCCTCTCAAGCATACTTACTCTGGTCCCGATGGTCACAGGGAAGGAAAAAGCAAGAATAGTTCTCTTGCTGGGCATAGCCCAGAGCTCCTTTAAGTTAAAAAACATAAAAGGTTCAAGCTTGAAGTCCCTGATGGGTGCTCTCACTATTTTCTTTATTATGTATCCACACATAGCCCCGAGACACTCAGAACTGGCTCTTTGGGTGTACAGAAGAGGATAATGAATCAGAAGGCTCCCTAAATAAATCTATAAACTTTTGACCAATAATCTAAAGCAAAGTCTGTACTAACAATGTCACCAATTCTCTGTTCCTACTATGCTTGACAGTATATCTCCTGAAACATCAGGAAACCCCTGAAATATTTCAAAAATGTTGTTTATTGCAACATATAATTGTGTATTAAACTGTTTTATATCCAGTTGATAAAGCAGTTTTTCACCTATGGCTGTAAAATTCATTGGTAAATTTACTGAAAAACCTGTTAAGTATCAACATGGTGCTAAATTCTAATAAACGAGGAAGGAGGCTGGAAGCTGATAAGAAAGATGGTGACTCAGAGAAGAAAGATAGTTCAGGCAAAAGTAAGCAGAGAGCACTGAGTCGTGAAGAAAGAACCTAAACATTTTGAGAAATCTAACGTAAATATTAAAGCTGTGGGTGAGAGCTTTAAATAACACAGCTGGAACATAAGTAGTACTAAGAACACCACAGATCTGGCATCAGTTAGGGGAATTAATCTTCATATAACTACATGTATTAACCCCTATATTTATGTAAGGATGAAATCTTATGATGGAAAGTCTCCCATGTGTTACGTGTAAGACTGTTTTTCCTTCTGTGGGTTTTACCACAGCTGTGAGAAAAAAATAAAATGTAAAATTAAACAAGAAAGGTGAGTAGGCGTTCAGGGGTGAAACAGGGTGAGTTAATTCTTCCTCAGACTGCTGAGCTGTCAAGTAATGAGTTGATTTTGGTAGTGGTAGGGGGAAGGAGTATGATGTTGGGGAGGGAAATGTTAGTGCTTGTGTAGGTGGCTGAGGTACTGTGGTGGTTAGAGCCAAAAACAGCACAGGAAAGAGTTCTGGCATTTCCTTCCCTCACCCAGCTCTAACTCTGACCTTCCTCACCTGCTGCTTCATGCTCAAGTCTCTGGAGAGCAGATGCCACCAATCATTCCAGATTATAGGATATTTTGTGATATGGAGACAGATATTTTAACTGCTGCTATTGGCAAAAGCCATCCTTAGGACCTTCTCAAAGAAATATTCCTTTCTTTGCTGCAGACAGAGACCTCTGAAGGAAGGGGATTTTCTTGGCAACAAGTTGTACACAAGTACTTGGCTCACTGAGGTTCCGATATGCTGGGCTGCTCTCTACCGTGGAGAAAGGGAAAACTTGGAGCACGTGGACTAGAAGGAAGCCAAGCATCCTTCAACATTCAGCCCTTACAGAAAAGCATGGCTGGGCTGATTTCTGATGGCTTCCGGAAAGTCTGTTGTCCCAATCTACTTCCACTTGAATGGAAACTGTCTAAGTTTAATTGCTCTCATTTGTCCCTGAGCTAAATCACTACCCTGGCAACAAAACACTGGGAGTCACATCCAGTTTAACATTTATGGTACAGCAAGCCCGCTACATCAGCAAGAGTTAAGCTGTTCACAAAGGCCATATTTAAAGTATTTTCCTTCTGATTTAGTCTCCTTAAGAATTGCAGATGTACTTGCAGTGCTTTTTTTAATCAAGTCAAGCAAAAAAGAAGTTATAAAGGTAAAAGATATTATAATATTTTAATTTATAATGAACAAGCTTATTTAAATATCATGAGGAATTTGGTACTGTTCTTGTAGTCCCCATTACAGGTACAGTGTCAGATGAAATGTTTTTTAAACCATTACTGAATTTTTTGCAAAATGAAGAATCCTTGATTTATAAGCTCTGAATGGAAAGAGAGTCACAGAGATTTTTATATCAGTGAAAAAAATATAATAACCTGGGTTCCCTGCGGAAGTGTTTTATTTGTTCAGTAGAGATTTTTTATGGAAAGTCTAGATTTCTTACTCAAAACAATGTGCTGTCAAAGTACTGAGATTCAACTGTTCCTTTATACGTGCTGTGAATATTACAGTAGCGTACACTTATGCTACCCGTGGGGCAAAGTGTCATTTAAATAGAAGTATTCAAAATTTATTGTGAGTGTCATATGTCTAAAAAGCTTGGTAGGGATGTATCTAGGTATTTAAATTTGCATTATGTAAAAAATCTGAAGGAGTAAAGCCTGAGATATAAAATATTAACTATATTTAAGTTTAATTAGATATGCAATATTTTACTCATATTTTTATGTCAGAAGGCAACTTAGTTCTGAGTAGGAGTTGCCTGGTTCCCAAATGGAAAAAAAGAAGAGAAAAATAGCTAATATGTAGTACTAGCAATTGGTGTATTTTGATGTGAATGAACAGAAAAAAAATGAGTGTTTATGCAGGTGATAGAGCCATAAATTTTAACCAAAGAATTATCTGTTTTTCTAAACTAGTGCTTTAGATTGGTTTTATTTGTTGCATTTCACAGAATATCATATATAAGTTATTCAAGAGAGCAAAAATGCATGATGACATCATCCACATATCTTACCTGAAAGTATTTTTAGCATGTGTGATAGCCTACGTACATAAAGCAAGCACCTTACCAGTGGAATTCATACTTTCCCTGCTCAGCAGATTTTCAGTTAACCTGTTTTGGATGGAAAAACAGGAGTTTGAGCAATGTGCTGATTTTGGCTGGGATAGAGTTGATTTTCCAGTATGGGGCTGTGTTTTGGATTTGTGCTGGAAACAGTGTTGATAACACAGGTATGTTTTCATTATGGCTGAGGGGTGCTCACACAGAGCCAAGGCCTTTGCTGCTTCTCACCCCACCCCACCCGCGAGTGGCTGGGGGTGCACAAGGAGTTGGGAGGGGACACAGCTGGGACAGCTGACCCCCACTGACCAAAGGGACATGCCATACCATATGATGTCATGCTCAGCGTATAAAGCTGGNGGCCTCATGCTCAGCATATAAAGCTGGGGGAAGAAGGAGGAAGGGAGGGACATTCAGAGTGATGGCATTTGTCTTCCCAAGTCACCGTTGCATGTGATGGAGCCTTGTTTTTCTGGGGATGGCTGAACCCCTGCCTACCCATGGGAATTGGTGAAAGAATTCCTTGTCTCGCTTTGCTTGTGTGTGGCTTTATCTCAACCCAAGAGTTTTCTCACTTTTACTCTTCCAATTCTCTCCCCCATCTCCTTGGGGAGGGCGGGAGTGAGTAAGAGGCTGTGTGGTGCTTATTTGCCACCTGAGGTTAAACTACAACAAGCAATTAATTTATTTTTATGAAAAAAATCATAGTTTAGGAAATTTGGGTTTAAAAATCTTCAGATAGCAAAAAATTCTCAAAATTCCCAAACAGACAACTGTATGTTTTTTAACCAGGAGAGAAAAATCACAGTTTGACTACATAGCACTACAAACCTAGGGGAATGAAAACTCATTTGTTTCATATGCCTTTGAAAACTCATAGCACAAATTTCCTACTGGACCTCAGATTGTGTGATGCACTTTGCTAAAACAATTACTATCATGGATCACCAAGACATTAATATTTCATCAGGACAGCTTTGAAAATGCTTCAGTTTTATGTTGAGGCTATTTATTTTTTAATCATGCATTTGTCCAAATTTAATAGTATTTCTAAATCAAATAATTGTAAATAAACTGAAATGCTAGACAATTGATTTGATAAATGATAGACAAATGATTTGAGAATTTCTGATTTTGTTGTCTTCCTGTCACCACTAATTCCACTTCTCCCACCTTCCCCTTCTCACAAATGTTTTACGTTTTAATAAATCTGCATTTTTCCACTTAAAAAATAATTTATTAAATAAGAATTTTTATAAAAGTACACTGTAGCCATCAGCTATGTTGTTAGTATACGTTTATGATTATTTTTACTGGTATTTGCACACAGTCCAGTACCTGATTTAGAGATGTAGTGGACTGTGTGCAAAGCATGTTGACGTTAGCTTAAAAAATATTTACTTTTTAATTCCAATGAATGTGAGGTTTTTTGGACCCTGACTGCTATTAAGTACATTTTGCAAGACTTCAAATTCCTTCGTAGTAGTATGATAATATGTTTCAGTTCTGCATCCAAAATTCTTCTATTCATAGAATTTCTCTGAGTTTATATGGGATTTTTCTGCAGCAAGGATTCAAATAATTAAGGACATATATAGAAAAAATAATTCTGTTGCTGATGCTGAACTGACGTCTATTGTCAAAATTCCTCATGCTAATAGGCAAAACACTGACCCAGCAAAGCACAAGGTTGAAATATTAACTTTGTATTTGGATAGAAAAATGAACTTAATAAATGCAAGTAGACGTGCAGAAACAAGATTGCAATCTTTATTTTGCTTTAGGATTCTCAGTTGCTGCATCATCTTCCACTTATATTTCTAACAGTCAATTTGCCTGAATTACCATTGTACTCTCTGAAAGCTCTACTGGCAGATCCTTAAGCAGGGCAGAGAGACCCATACCTTTTCAGATATATTTCCATTTAAGCACAATTATCCTGAGTTACTTCTTTCCTATACACTCTATTAAAATGAATTTAAATGCCATTTGGGAACCCAGATTTTAGCTGGACTCCAGAACAGAAGATTGAACGTGACTACTTTTATTTTAATTCCACATGCTTCTCATTTTTCCTCCTTATAACACTTAGGGAGAAATTATTTCTCTGGGAAAAATGCACAAGCTCTTTGGCACACAAGTCCTTCTTCAGGTACTAAATATACACGTAGTTTGTACTTTGCAAGTAACAACATGGAAGAGTGCCCGAGACACTTGTTTTTGCTTAGAAACGTGTAATTCTAAAAGCAGTTCTGGGCCTATATTCATATCGCGTGCCTAACTTTATTTGAGTGTTCACTTAATTAAAGTGATTAGATTAGGGACTCACTCGTTGCAGGCTCTCTCTGTAATCACTGGAGAGAGACAGACTTTGCTGGGTGTTTCTAGAAGCGTTGTTTGTGGTCTGCTGTGGTACTGTGGAGTGGGAATAATTCAGCCAACAGGTTCAAAACAGCCATTCACCGCGCCTCACCACCTCGCGTGGCACCGGGCTGCGCACCCCAGAGCAGAGGAACATCACCCCACAGAAGGTGCACCCTCCCTTGCCTTACCGTTGGGCATAGCTCAGGGTACTTGGGCTGTACAATTCTTACTTCTGTTGATTGCTGGGCAAGCTTAGTTTTAAACTATTTACAGTTCACTTTGGAAATAAAAAAGGAGTAGTGGTAAATATATAAATTGTCTCAATGTAACAACAGTAAAAGGGATTTAGTCTTATTTCTTCCCCAAGGAACAAGGGAGGTGCAAACTTGGGCTTTCAACTTTAAGAGCTTGGTGGAAGTTAAGACAAGGTTAAAGGAGCATGGGAGAAACTTTAGCTAACATGATAACTGCTCGTCCCTGTAACACTCTTAGAGGTGAACAGGAATTTGTTTTCTTCTGTTCTTTTCTTTTCCCCACTGATTGCTTATTCAAGGTATTGAAATACTGATTTAACTGATTTAATCCTGCTATACTTGCAACTTCTACATGGTGCCAAAAGTATAGAGGGTGTGGATACATCTGTAGGTATGGATAGTTCCATTTACTGTGGATTTTCATGAATGTTCTTTGAGGTAAAGAAGCCGCACTCAGTTTCTAGGCAGGGATAGTGAAGGAGAAACGCTGAGACTCACAGGAAGAAATTCAGCATCTGGAAACACCACGGTTTGGGTTTGAGACTGAAGTCACGACAGCATGTTTACTCCTGCAAATTAGTTCTGCTGCCTTCACTGGACCCTGCATATGAATAATATTTACATGTGAAGCCGTCCATATGGTTGACTGTGCTGTTATCGGGCAATCTGAAGTCTTACTTCAGCTGTCACTTAGCTGTTGCAAAATTTGCCAAGTCTGTAGTAAGGTCTGGATCTTGGCTGGTCACGCACGCGGGTGCCTAGAACCGTGCTATTCCGCATCCAGCAAGTGGCAGGTAGCCTGACTTCTCCTCTGACTGCTCAGCATTGCATGACATGAGCTCCCGCACAGCACAAAATGCCATTCTCATTGCTCCTTCCAGACGTTCCCTGAGAGTGCGACTCAGGAGTAGGACTGAGAGGGCAGGCATAAAATCACCTCTATTAAAAACATCCTGGTTACCTGTTCTGGTTACTTATACAGTGAGAGGAAGGCAAAAACTCAAAAGAAGATTTAAAAAAAATCAAGGAATGGGTAGATGCTTGAGTTCAATGAGCATTTTGTATCGAATAATATTTTTGACACAGATTACATCTTGTTCTCCTATTGCAGTTCATGTCTTAGAGCAATAGAAGCATAAGAACCTCAGGATGTTCAGGTGGTGTCCCCCAGCTCCTGAGTAGTCCAGGCAGAAATACAGATGCTGTTTGCTGTGTTTTTGAGGGTGAGGTATTATTACTTGGCTGTCAGTAGTCATAGTAACATTGCTTTCCAATGGCTATTGAATGCTTGGTGCTGAAGGTTTCTTTAGTTCTGGCAATCTGTTTTTCTGTTTGTTTATTTTTCTTGTCGGAATTTGTTCCCCTGAGACTTTAGAACTAATTTGACAAGTTAGCCTGTAATTTAACATGTCAAAACCTGGAGGTGCTTCCACAATTTTGATACAGAATCTGTGTTGGTGCCTCATAGTTTTATTTATTCTGCCAAATTGTTTTAATACCCTAAATTTAGGACAGGCTTCTCAGCTGGTGTTGATGGGCAAAGTTTCAGTAGGACTCTTAAGGCATGTCTGTGCAGATGGGCACAGACAGCTGTGAGCTTCTCTGTCCGCTCTGTAAGCCAGCCAAAAGCAAGCCAGCTCTGCTCTGGAAGTTGTAGAGCTGCCTGAGCGAGATAGTGTGCCCAAGCGTTTACCTACCACCTCTTTGGCAGAGTTTCCAGGTCTGAGCTGGCACTCGTCTGTCCCGCCTGGAAGGTGAACAGGAGTGTTCATTCCTGGCTCCATCCTTCATCTGAGAAGGCATATCCCTGGCTGCTGCTCAGACCTTAGCTGCTGCTGCATTTTAGTTCCAGTTCCTTCAGTGAGTTTTGCTTACATCTGTTCAGTGACTCTTTTGTTTCCTCAGATCTTTTTTCCCTTCTTTCAGTCTGGCTCACAGGCCAGATTGAGAGTGTCGTCCCCCCCAGCACACTCCTGAAAGCAGCTTACATCACCTGTGAGCCCGTTGCTATCACTGGCATGCGTCCCCACTGGGGTGGGATAGTGTCACGTCCATGCACACGAAGGGATCAAATCCTGGCCCGTGCAGTGTGTGACTGACTTGGCTCTGTCAGATCGAGGGGAGGCTCAAGGGCTGCCCTTTTGTGTGATACAAAGCAAAGCTGAAACTGTGAGTAGTGTTAGGTTTTGCTGTAAGCCCTCTGCTGTGGTTCTCACCTTTAGGACACAGGACTCCTCCCGTGGAGGGGTGGTGGGGCAGCCCCAGGTTCATCTTTAAGCACCTCCTCAGGTGGATTTGTTTGCTTTAAAATTCACCATCATTTTATAAGCCTTTCTAGTGACAGGTGCAGGAAGACATGCTAACTGCCATATTTGAAGCGAATTCCTTTGAATTCTTAACAGGTAAACAGCTAGTGCTGTGATGCATGAGGCTTCTTTCCCTCCCCAAAAGCCTCGGCGGGAGATAGGTGCCACCCGTGTCCTCTGTACTGCAGGAGGTTCAGTGTCTACACAGTGTCTCCTATGGGAGGTGTTGTGAGATGGTCACCGGACCACGTGCCTGCAAGGCTGACTGGCGAGAATATGTAGGTAAGCTGGATGGGACGTGGTGCTAGGAGATAGTGCCACTTCTGGCTTCTTGAACTCTCAATTGTTGGGGCAGAGAGATGGTGAGGGGTGATGGGCGCAGATCCTACTTTCCATTTTGGATGGTCTGAACACACTGTTTAAAAGAACTGACAAAGCAAGTGATCACCATGGGAAAGATTTGAAATACACAAATTGGAGAGAGGAGCCAGTTCTTTATTTTGACCTGGATGAATGCAGGCATCTGTGATAGGGACAGGCAGTGTAGCTAGAGGAAGAAAAGTGCACACTGAAGGAAAGAAAGGGAAGGAAAAAAAAAATACATGGTTAAGTTAAATAGACATGTCTGTATCTGGTGATAAGATGATAGGTAAGTCAAAGTTAAAAGCAGCTGTTTAATAACTAGTGTATAAAGCAAATGTTAAAGGAGTAGCCATGAAGAAAGTGTGTACAGTGAAACCATATGAAAGTGATAAAAAAGGAAGATTCAGCAACATTTCCAGATTGATCATTTTATTACATTTCTAAGCTAAGCAGTGCTTTCAGAGTCTCTTGGGACAGCACCCTCAGCTGCAGAGAAAACAGCTTTTTTTCTGGTGTCACAGATGCCTCAGGAGAAGATGACCAGTCTTCCCAGGCTACTGACCACACTGGAAAAAGAAAAGAAAAAAAAAAAATCCTTATTAGTATTTTTCCACACAAAGTATGCTCTTTAATTGAGAACGCTTTACCACATGGGTGCTCTGTGTTTAGAGGCCAATGACTTCAGCATAAAGGGATCCCCCACAAAGCTGCATCGGGAGTTGCTGTTGCACTCCCTGGCTGTGCGAGCCTGCTTCCCTCTGCATCACAGGTCCTTTCTCCTCTAAAAAATTGAGGAAATGGATTCTTTTTTTTTTTTTTTTTTTTTTTTTTTTAAAACTGTATTTTGTATGGGTT
>VXBL01003162.1:171337-183042 GCA_013400195.1 Aramus guarauna
CTGGATGGTTTTCCTGGTTCTTGCTCACCAACCAGCACTCAACCTGCTGAAACTGAAATTAGACAAAAAAAGAAAAAGAACTTAACTGCATCTCCATCTCTGCAATAATTAGGTAGTGGTAAGAAAATTGCAAAGCAAAAAGAAAAAAAAATAAGATTTTCTTCTTTGGACCCAGTTCCTTCTTCCATTTGAAAAAAATCAACTGAACAGTCTCTCTTAATTTCACTGGGGGCACAGTCAGGTTGGAAATGCAATTTGGAAGCACACAAGAGTCAAAAAGGGTGAATGTCAGCACAAGTCTATTGAGTGCAGCGGCATTATGTCAGTTTTGTGCTAGATGATCCAATTTAGTTTATATGTTGAGTGTGATTACAATGATGACATTACATTTATGGTCATTTTATACTTACTGTTGCAAAGACAAAAGAGAAACAATAAAACCTCATGTAATGTGCATGTGACAGAAGCATCTCTATTCACAGTCTTTTCCTATTTTGCACATCTTTGTGTGCCTGCCATCTGCTGATGTGCTTTCCCTAATTTAGATGATAAGGTCCCTGGGATATCAATCTAACTTTTAATATCTTCCCTCTGAAGTATGGTTGGTAGTTATAATAATGATAGCTACTCAGAAGAAATGGAACATTGACAAAAGCTTTCTTCCCAATGATCTGATATTTCTAGTTTGATTAGGTAGGTGGTTGCAAAGCTTTGATTGAGATACTTTCTGCTTCAGGTATAGCCTGTGGTACATGGTACTTCTGGGAACTCTCACAGAGGGCATGTCGACACACTCACATGACTATAACACTCTCAGTTGAAGCATTTAGTGCTGCACAGCAGAAAATGCTGCTGAGGGAAACAAAGGAAATAGCATTCATTGCTGATACACAGAATTTGGTGGTGCTGCTGCTGCTGTTTTTGCTATTAGTGTTCCAGATGTTCAAAATGAAGCTTTTTGACTGTCAACTCTGGGGAAATATTCAAAGGAGCAAAGAGTAGCTACTTCTGTAACTCACACCAAGAATCTGTGCATGTTAGAATGTAGATAGCATTACATAGGGCAATAAAAAAAAAAATCCAAACTACCTTTTGGGCTTCTGACTTTTGAATTGTTGCAGTGGGGTGTAAAAGTCAGAAAGATACAAATGATGTTTTGCTTAAAGGATGAGGATCACTCATAGGTACTTTTCTCCAGCTGGCTTCAGGAGGAATTGCACATGCCGTGTGAAAAGGCACACTGTGGACTGTGCGATTAGTAGAGTGCAGAATGGGGGATCCTGTAGTCTTGGCTAAGAGGATGCAGCACATTAAATTATCTTCTTGCAATTCAGCTTCATGTCCCTGAGGACAGCATTGATGCAAATCTACAGTTTGTTGGGAATCAGTGTTGGAAATTAAAGCCAGGCAGATAGGTACTCTAGAAACGTTTACTTTCCTCTGTTAAAATTGGTTTCTATTTGCCTCCATATGAGCTGGAAAATTTGTTTTTTCTTTACATTGTTTATACCTTAATAAAAAGGAAGCAAGGACTGTCATCAGGGTTGATTTACACAGAGAAAGAGGGCCTCCAGATGAGAATCAGATCTAGTGAAGTGTGTCCTGTGTCACATAACCATCCATCTCCTTTCTCCAGTGAACTGTCTTTCTGCTTCCTTGGGATGTTAGATTTAAATCACCAGGTGATACGGTCACCGGGCCTTTTGGCTGGGGTTTTCTCTCTTCTGTGTGATGGTTTCAATATCAGCTTCCCATGGGCATTGCAACAGCAAATCAGCACAACAGGCAAAATACAGCTCTGCTTTTGCTCCCAGTGGGTCCACCAGAGAACTGCAGTGCCAGAGAAGCCAAAGTGATATCGTAGCCTAAAAAGAAAGAAATCCTATTTTGTTAGTTGGCACAGCTTTAAAAACTTTGCAATGTATTATAGGAATACTGCTCAGTGGTCTTTTTGCCATGCAGATTCTTAATCACCTATCTGAAGTTATCTGTATCCCCCAGTCCTTGATCCCAACACTTCTGTGAAAGCCTTTTGCATCTGTCTTCTACTGGTCTCCTTCAATGATTGTCTGTGGGCTTTTTGTTTTCTGCCAGCCAGTTTGCTGCAATTTTTCAGGCTGACAGGCTTTGTGCATATTCAGAAATATGCTCTCAAACTGGAAGTAGCCAAGCCTTTACTTACTGAACTTGTGCATGAAAAAATGGTTCACTTACGCATACAAAATTGCAAGCAAGCATTTGCTTTCAAAACGATGTCCTTTTGTGGCTTTTTCTCATATGCTCATTAAGCACTGCAAAGTGCCTAGGAATATAAAAAGGGATTTAAGATGCTTTAAGAAAAGAGAGTGTTCTTGTTCTGTTGTTATTCATTTGTACTTGTTAGTGTGTAGAGATCTCATTCAGCCCCACTGGAATTGCTACCATCCAAACATGTCATAATAGACAACCCTTGTCGCAGAGATTTGCCAGGCTAAAGAAATCATGGGCAATGGTCCAGAGAAAGGGACAGCAGAGAAATAGAATTACTTGGCTGAAGGTGCCCAGGATTTACGGTGATCTGGAGAAGAGGGAAACATGTGCCTGTGCCATGGCTCTGTACAATGCTGTAAGCCTGTCCTATTTTAGTGCAGAGCTGCATTCCCTTGCCCTCATTAAGTGGTCGCTTGTGGGGCACATTAGTTGGAGAAATTAGTGTTTTATATGTACCTCTTATTACTTAATTTTATTATTTTAATGTTGAATTTCCTCCCAGGACTGATATTTTAAAAGCTAGTTTTTAACTCCTAGGCTGCCTGGTTTACCTCGAGGAACTGAGTTCTTTGCAAAGGATTTTTGCATTAATAGATGTTTGTGACTGGATCAAATTTGGGCACATATTCCACTGCCCTAGGACTAGACTCTGTAACAAAGCCATATGCTTTGTCAGGTGGAGCTGCACCAGTGTGCAGGACATGTTTTCAACATTGGGGAGCATTACTCTCTTCCATCTACCAGGCTGCAGGAGGTTTCTATCTCTACTGCAACCTACCAACACCTGGAAATTTGTTGCAGAATGAGTGATGAGAAAGAAAAAAATAATTTCCCACTTACTTCTTGTTATTGCAGGAGCATCTTTTTCTCTGGATCTCTTTTTATAGAGTGCAGGAATCACGATAGTAACCTTTGGATGGCTATACAAAGTATTTGCATTTGCGAGGGGGGTGGGTGTGTGCATGTAGGCACACATGGGGGTGTGTTTGAATATGTGTTAGAAATGGCAATAGGAAGGAAATTCTCTCTCCCTTCTCAAAGGTTACTGAAAATCCAGGCAGGACGAGATATTTCTATGCTCACTTTAATGAAATTCATGTGTTAAGGTGTATGCCTAAAAAGATAGGACTAAACCCACTAGGCTCTTGTTAGGGGAGAACTGGTACTTATTTTGTGTGGAAATCAAATACTAGAGCACCATGAAAACCTGGAACCCCAGAAGCACAAAGTCAATAAATTCCCTGTGCTGTCAAAGGAAGGCTGATACATAAATACTTTTAAGTACCAGTCTGTTAAGGATGCTCAGTTACGTGTGCATGTTATTCCTCAGTCTACAGACCAAGTGTGACAGGCAGCACAACCGTTGGAGATACCATTGCCTATCGCTTTGCAAGCACACGATCACTGAGGAAACACAGCTACCCCCCAAAACACAGGCTCTCGGTGTACTCAGTGGAGTAGAGGAAGATGGGTGAATTACAGGGCTCTCTGAGAGCCATGGATAACAGAAATGCTGATGCTACATCAGGACTTACTAGTACTCAGCAGCTCTGCTCTTTGTCAGAGCAGTGCTCCTCTGTAATATGCACTGAGTGTGTTAGACTTGTTATGACACATGACAAAACAAAGCAGGACAAAATTTTTTTCTTTGCATATATGTACAAATATGATTTGTACGTATGTGTGTACAATATGTATTTGTGCACAAATCCAGTGGCAAACTGTTGTACATGCCATTCTCTTTAAAGTTAAAATGTAATGAAACATAAACGTGAGATGATTGCACTCATTAATGTATCTTGCCTGCGATAGTTATGGTTTGGATGACATATGCATTTAGCAAATAAAACTTGCTTAAGTGTCCTTATTCCTGGAAGAACATGGGAATTGCCACATTAAGTGTGTTTAGTGTAATATTACTCTGATTAGTATCAATACTTCAACATGAAATAGCATAAAAGCTAATTGTACTAAGTAACTGGTTTTCGATTGCCTGACAAATCTAAAAAAATTACATTTTTTTAAAGTTAAACCATATCAAATTCAAAGGATAGGTGGTAGGTTTTATCACTTTGAAACAAAGGCACATTTTGAAAATATAAGCATGAAATGCTTTAATCTTTTTTAAAATCCACATTTTTTTTTTTCCAGTCTGGAAATTTCACCCAGTTACACTTGAATTTGTGAATATCTGTTCACATCAACTGATCAGGTCATATCAGGTAAGGTATGTGATTTATGAATAAGTTGTTTGGATGAAAAAAATTCACTAAACCTTGAAGAAAACAAATTAAACCGTAAGAATTTCACCCCTAACCTTCTGTTTCTGGCTGGTTCTTCTGATCTGAGCTATGAAAATAGTTTATTTAGGTTTTCTATCACTTGTCTCCAGGTTAAAAATTTCTATATTTTTTCTAAGTACATGTGGAGATAGCACTTTTATTATGCATGTTGAATGCTTTGCATAGCTCTCCTAGATTTGCTGACATAATGATATCTTGTGGCAATATTTTTCCTAGATTAGTATTGTAGCATGTAAAAAATTATGTCCTTTTAGTAGATTTTCTTGTTTCTGTGAGCAATGCTTTAGAGATTTAAAAAATGTTATTGGATTTACCTATAAAGATAACGAGTTTTGTTCCTGTGGCACCAACTGTAAGAATATGTTCATTATTTATACACAGACAGTAGAGCTAAAAGTGACAACTGTGAAGTGTTGACAAAAGCAAAAAATTACACTCTATATATTTGTACTTTCCCAGACAAATGAGGGCATATTAATAAGCTTTGTCTTAATCTCAGTATAATGTATTTTTCTATATAAGTATTCTTGGAGCCTTGCACAGGAGCTGTTATATCAATCATTACAACAAATTCCTTTGCCTTGATGAATTCATTTATACCGTATTTTGGTGACATTACAGGACCATTCTGCACAGGAGAGTAGTTACTTTAGGTTAAAAAAGATTAGTGGCTCTCTGGTTTCTTGAGTAAAGGTCACCTGCATTTTATTTTTGAAGGCAAAACTACATTTCCCTGTATTTGTCTAAAAGCATTACCTGGAACCAGGAAAACTTTGACTTTCCTCCTGTCAGAGCCAGGACACATATTGTCACATCTCACTGTATGAGGCGTGCTGCTCCACGTCTTTTGTCCTGGAGCATCTAATCACGACAAACACTGTTTGAAGTCAAAACCAAATGGATGCAGCTCTGAACTTTCTCTGTCGGTCCACGGACAGAGTGCAACTAAAAGAGCAGCACACTTTGAGTGCTGCAGGGCTGATCGAAGGACCAGCTGCTGAAATAGAAGTAAACTTAGGGTCAGGAATTAAGCTTGACAGAAGATGAATATTTTGCCTTGGAAACAGCAGAGAGGGTAAAAATGGCATCAGAGATTTTGCTTGTCAATTTTGGCATCTGGGAGGCATAATCTGAAAAAAAACCATCATATGTTGGGCCTTATGCATCGAGGAGTGGAATATTAGCTGCCCAACAAAGCCCCTGAGGTGGGTATCATGGTCCTCGTGGATGGCTGGTTTCCTTGGGATCTGCTGGCGCTGATTGATGGAGCTGTCATGGCCCCTTATGTGTCAGAGTGGGGGGAGGCCTGCGAGGCAAAATTTTAATGGTGCTTGTCGTCAAAGAAAAATATTGTGCTTCTCACTTCAGTGTCCCTGCTGACACCATCAACGTGGTGCCTGCACTCATCCTGTCTAGGAACATGGCAGGCTTCCTCTTGTCATCCTGGTTTTTACTGGGTCTTCACACAGCTCCTGTTCACTGGATGTGTCTCTTCTGCACAATTAAAGTCAGCGATGGGACTCCAGCTGCTTAGAAAGATGAATTCTAACAGCTCTAGACTACTCCAGCTAGGTACAAAAATCACAAACATGTAAGATTCAAATAAATGTAATCTTTCTTGCAGGTTGAGAGGACTAAGGAATTGTTTACTTTACATAGGGGGGGAATGCAGTTGTTGGTTTGGTTTTGTTAATGTAAATTTTCATAATTTATAATTTGTCTAGATCCACAGAGCAGGTCAGTGCTGGTTCATGTCTGCAGGCTGGACATCGTGGGGGTGGGGGGTACGACGACAGGGGCAGGTATGCTGGCAGAAGGGCTGGTGGGACAGAGGTTTGTGCTGAGGAAGAGCAGTGCCTGTCCTGGAGGGGAGAGGGCAGAGCAGTCCAGGCAGAGCCCAGCTGGTGAAGGAGTTCACAGGAGCTGCAGCACTGGCAGCTCTTCCACAGGTCGGCAGGGAGGAGGAGGTGGTGAGGACTGCAAAGGCAGCAAGGACATTTTTGTCATGGGTTCTGCTTTCTTCTCACGACCATGGAAACTTGGGGGATGAAGAGAGATTGGAGTGCCTGTGGTAGAGACATTTTAACAGGCATGTTGGGAAAGGTAGGCAAAATTTTTATCCAAAGTCCCCCCCACTGCCCCAGGGGAAAAAAAAAAAAAAAAAAAATTTGTGCGATTTGCGTGGTCTCAGAAAACAAAAGAAGTGTGGATAGGCAAAGTTAGGGTTTTTTCCCCATCGTTTCATGATGCCATTTGTAAATGCTTGAAATCAAAGGAGATGTTCTGTTCCCAGCTGACAGGGGTTTGGGCACTGCAGAGGTGCCTGTGGGTAGCAGGGGGCATCAGCTGCTCAGACCCCAGGATCTGGGCTGAGGGTCCTTGGCTCAGAGGACACTGCTGGGATCTGCTGCCCATTGCTCTGAAATGGCTGGGAAAGCTCCAATGCATCTGCCTGCTCTTTTGGTGACAGCCTGAGGCATTTTAGGTTTAAGTGTTGCTCCACTTCAAATCTGATGGAATAAATGCAATGATCTGCAGGAGCCTGAAGTGCAAGGGGTTGTCTTAGAGGCTCTTCAGAAACAGAGCAGAGCCTTTCTTTTTGCAGTGAGGGAAGATGTTAGGGAAATATCTACATGAAAGGAAACGGGCAGTTTCTTATCGTGTGGACTTAGGCAGAGGAAACCACATCCAGGCCTACGTTTCATCTTGTGAGGGATGTCACTGGCAGATTGTGGTTCTGAGGTTGACCTCCCTGGGTTAGAAGAGGAAGTAGGTATAGGTCCTACTGAAAATAAGCCAAGTCACAGCAGCAACAAAGATTAGCAGTAGGTAGTTGCCTAATTGTACCTCTTTGCCCACCATGATAAGGGGATATTTGTAGTTACTGTGAAAAAATAACGCCTTCATAAAAGCAAAAGTGCTGTGGTTGTTGTTAAGATTACATCAATTATACTTTTCTTCTTGACAGTAACGCTTATGAAATGTTTGAGTACTCTATTAATTTGTGAGTAACTGTCATTAAATCAGTGTAGTTGCAGAGTTTCCTTTCATATTGCCAAAGCCTCTGCGAAAAGAAATAATTTTTTTAATATATAAGCACTGAGAAGTCTCATCTTCCACAGTGAAACTAGACAACTTGCTAATCAGCAAAACTTTTCAAAAGGACAAAGACTTTTTTTATTCCACAAAATGTTTTAGTCTGAGGGGGACAATTTTCCCTCCCAATATGTTCCTCCATAAAAATTTTCCACAACCAAGCTGTTGAGCAAATTCAAAAGTAGGAGACAAAATAGTGGTAAAACTAGCCTTCAAGTTTTTTTAAAAATAGTTTTCTAGTACAGCTTTATGCTGCTATTTAAAAACTTGCTTCTATATTTAATGACTTTCCCTTCAGAGTGATTTCTTTAACATGCTGCAATGTGATAGGATGTTTCCTTCAACTTTTTTAAAAAATTTCAACGTTAAAACTTTGCACAAATGTATCAGGGGATCTGTCTTGCTGTCAGTTTTTCAAAACAACTCAATTTTGAAGTCAGTGGGGACATCTGTTGAACAAGGAGTGGCATAATATGGCCTGGGGCTACTAAGTTGCTTGCTTGATAAATGTTATAGAAAATGTGGTCTGATTATTGTACTCTTTCTCTTTCTGCTAAGTGCCTTACTACCAGGGATACTATCCATTAACTTCTTCTAGTTAATGGTTTCCCCTTGGATGCGGTTTTTTGTGCCAGAGCAGTATCAGTTGAGAAGAGGGAGGTGAATGTAGTTTGACAGCTGTCCCTCTTGCAGAGCATCTGGTGCTTCTTCAGCAATTGCGGAACACCAGAGAGAAGGGACAAGAGTCTATAGAGAGAGAGCTCACTACACTTGGCATTTTAGGCTAGACACTCAACAGGTATATTAGTGCCGCTTGACTGACTTTGAAAGAAATCAGCAGTTTACTAAGGTCTTTGATCTTTTTAGATACTTCCATAGTTTGTGATGTTCTGTTCATTAAGGTTGATAGTAAAGCAACAAGGATTTTTTTAGTCCTGGAGACTTCCAGGGAAGACCCGGAAGACTGGAGCTGTTTATGTAGAATCACAGAATCACAGATTGGTAGGGTTTGGAAGGGACGTCTGGAGATCATCTAGTCCAACGCCCCCCCGCTAGAGCAGGATCACCTAGACCAGGTTGCACAGGATTATGTCCAGGAGGNAGCCTCAGTGGAATGGCTCATGTGAGCACCTACACATTGGTAGTCTTGCCAAGCAGTTTTAGCAAACACAGTGCTGAGTTTTGAATTACACCTTGAGCAGTACAAAGATGAAGATAATCCTTAATATTCTGGCCAATTTCAGGAACTGAGTATAGCTTTAATATTTAATTCCTGGCAGTTATGAGCACTTATTAGCAAAAGGTGGACATACTTCCCAGTGAAGGTCAGATATGGAAGAGGTCTCACTGGGGTTATTCAGTAAGTTCTAGACCAGGAAGTCCCTGAGGTGAAAATAGTTGGAACCCAGAAATGTATTCAGGGAAAGCAATATAGTGCAAATTTTACCTGTTCTTACTCTTTCCAAGGCATCTGTTTATAACTGCAGTTGGAGGAAGGCAAATTCAGTCTCACCATTCTTATGTTTTTAAGAGATCTACTCCTTCTACTGCAATTGTCAATCTTTTCCCACTCTGCCTCTGCATTTCACAACTAAACAGGGATATCTAAGGCAAAGTTGCTCTTACTGAAATCACAGATTTGTGCAAGTACTAAGGAGTCAGTTTTCAAGTATAATGGATTAGAGAAGGGGACTGGAGTCCTATCTCTATAGATGAAACTGATACACATGATCTCGCTCACACACAGCTATTTCATAAACCCGATGTAAGGACAAAGCTCTGTAAAGAGAAAAGAGAAGGATCAAACTTTAAATTATGTTTGGCTCTTCTATTCTGATGCAACACTGTAGGAAACAATCCCAAAAACAACGGCATATGCTCCCCTTGCTGGGACTTATGGGTATCAGTAGTTCTTGGACCTCAAAGAATTTGGTCAGTGCAGCAAGTCTTACTTTGAGCTAGTTGAAAAAAACTGCAAATCACTTTTTTTATACAATAACATAATTTTTGATGATGCTTTTTTTTATGAGGTGCTCTCAGGTTCAAGAGAGACTTCTGATCACACATGTAAACAGGACAGCTTAAAATTACTTTTTGTCTTGAGTTACGACTTGAGATGCACATAGTTAAGTTCAGGTCAATGCTGTCATTGATGTGAAGTAAGGATTTTGCCCATGCCTCTCTCACCTGGTGGGGAGGTTTCACCCTTTGCTGTAAAAGCTCATATTGTTTTCAAAAGCAAATGCATTTTACATTACATGCTGAATCAAGACACACACCCTGAAACAACTTGACTTCTCTGTCTGCTTCTGCTCTTCTCGTTTTCAGTGAAATATCTTACTTGAATTCTGACCAGCTGTGGCTAGCCATGACATTCATTACAGATTAGTAAAGCTGTGAAGGTACTTATATCAGCTTATGCTGTATGAAAACTAGGTTGGCAGGCTTCATAACTTCTCCCTGACAACCAAATGACTGCTCTGATTTTTTCCACATAGTGATCAACATAGCAAGACAGCAGCTTTGATGTGTATACTCACTCCTGTGTTCATCAGTGCAGCCTCAGGTTTCTGTTTCTTCATTTATCTGTTAAGTGTAAGTTCATATTCAGTTGTTTCAGCTCCTTTCAACAAGAATACCTTTTTTATCAGTCACCTTTTCAGTGCCAATAACAATGGGATTTTCGTCTTTCATTGGGTTTCTATGTGTTACTGCATTCCAGTAATAAAGAGAATCTGTTCTCTTTGCCCTTGACACTTGTTTTACAAAGTGGTACACAAGAAGTAACCATAGCCAGCTGTTCTGATGTAAATAGGCAGAGCTTTATTGCCACCAGTAGAGTTATGCCCAGTTTTACAATCTCATGGCATGCCATAAATGGTTTTGCCCTCTAAACTAGTATATTTGAAAGCATTTTCCTGCATTCTGATCCTTGCTGGAGAAAGATAATGTTTCCAAGTTTTACCCTCTAAGCGGCTAATCACTTGCTCAGCTTCCCACACTTTTGTTTTTAACCTCCTTTTCATGACTGATGAAGATAGTTTTAGTCTGGAAGATAAGGTTTTTCTAGTATGATGTATATGGGGAAAACAACTTTTTTAAAATCCAAGCAGACTGGGACCTGCAAATGTTTCACTATATAAAAGTATCAGATGAGGAAGGATAATTGCGTGAGTGCAAACTTGAGTAACTCATTAAATGCATTAAGAATATGAAAGTAGTCTCTTGATTTGACATTAAGTTGAGATTAGTTAAAAAATAAAGGCAGCTGCTTTGCCATCATAAACAAAGAATTCAACACTTTCCCTTATCCTCTTGCCAAGCTGCTGCTTAGTCTTATCTTTTAATTAAACCTGAACTTTAAAATACATGTGTCTAGCATGCCAGTTTATTACATAAAATATCAATAGGCACACAGTATTCTCAGCAATTTGCATTCTGTATAGAGGTTTCTGGTTTGGTTTTATTTCCTTCTTTTGGAATGGACACATTAAAGATCTAAGTTTCATTGCAACTCAGAGTTTAAAGTCATTGATTAGAAAGAAATAGAGATGAAAAACTTGTGCTGAAGTTGGTTTTTTTTTAAAGTTCTACTAGTTTTATTTTCTACTGCAAAACCACACCCAACCACTTTTATTTTGTGTTAAGCAGAGACATTTCTCCCAAGAAATGAAAATCAGAATAACAATCTTTACTTTTGATCAATCCTTGATAAGAAACTCATAACACCTTCATTCTTTCAGAAGTGAAAACTCGATCTGATACATTTACTCTAATTCCCAAATTATCCCCCCCCCCTTTTTTTTTCTTTTTTAAACTTTTTAACAAATTGAGTCTCACTGGGACATTGAAGGCGAAACCCTAACTACAGTGAAGTCAGTGGAAGCTTTGCTATTTATTGAAGGCCAGTTTTCATAGGGTTCCTCAGATGGAACTGAATGAAATCACAAATCACCCCCATAATCACTATGCAAACACACAGTTTTGATCTAGATATAGTTATTTGTTCAGGAAATGGAAGTAAAACCTCATGACTTATATCATAGAATCATAGAA
>VXBL01003164.1:0-54390 GCA_013400195.1 Aramus guarauna
GTTTCTGTGGCAAATTTCTGTGTGTCTCCTGGTGGGAGACAACTTTTTTTTAATTGTAAACTGGATTCCACAGTTATGAAAGTTTTTCATCTGCTCCCTCTTGTACTCATGTTTACATTTTACATTCCTCTTAAGCCTCCCTGTACTCTCCTCCCAAGGACCTAAGACTGTTTTTAAGCCTTGCTGTGAACACCAGGTTTATCCGTTCTTTGGCTTAAGGATTTTTCCAGACTCCAGACTACCACTATAGAGAAAAACTTGGAGGGACAGTTTTTCCACAACCTAAAGGAATGCTGCAGCTGCCCTGTAAATAGGCACCTCTGACCATGTGGGCCAGATTTCTTATGTAGCAAAGCTTTCTCTGATATATCACTGTCTGAGCCTGAATTGAGTGCATGTAAACAGAAACTGCAAGTCAACATGAAAGAGAGAGAAAGCATTTTGATGACAACCCTTGATCACAGTTGAAATAGAGATTTGAACTTTGCATGGAAAGGAGCAGAGACATGGTCCAAGTGCAGCAGCCTGTGTAGAGGGGGATATTCAGAGGAAAAGGAAAGAAGAAAGAAAGTAGAGATCATGGATGTGTGCCTTTGGGCTAGGGACAGCTTGGAGAGAAAGGGATAGCTACAATTGGTTTTACAAGAAAGGATCCTTAAAAGATCAGTGACTTCACTTGAACTCTGCTAATCAGTACCTGTTGATGGTCTGAATTCTTATCAGGTGCGTTTATGTTACTGAGGTAAGTGGGCACATGGCATCCTCTTATCTGGAGAGGGCTCAGAACAAATTAGTAAGGTTAGATACAAAATACAATCCAGGCCACCCTGCATGCCCCCAGCCCTGTCTGATGAAGAGTCTAGCCCCTCCACACAGACTAACTGAGGTGCTAGTAACACTGGTTTTGGGTTGGGTTTTTTTATTTATTTTGTATTACTTGAAAATTACCATTTCTGGCAGATCCTGCAAAGTCTTAATTTAATCCACAATGGGTTAAATACCCACTGTGTGGCATTTTACAGCACCGAAAGCAGCATAGACAGACTGTGCTATAGGCATGTAACAGGTATGAGCCAGTATCTCTGAGGCAGTAAGAGCACTTCAAGCTTTTGGAAGAAAGCTTTTGGAAGAAAGCCAGACTTTAGTCATTCTTTCCTAAGGCTAGTACTGTGGAGGTAGCCAAGTACTAGTCCTCGTGCTGTTTTAATTTATGAAGCTGAATATAATAGTGCACACCACTTATTCCTAAGAGATGGGGAAGAAAGAGGATGAGGCAACAACAGCAAATGAAAGTACATACCATAAACAAAATGAACATCTTGGTAAAAGGGCATGTCTCCGATCTGAAGATTAACCTTGCTGTTTTCTCTTAAAATGTCAGTTTGCTACCTTTTCTTTTGTTTGGATTGGTGACTAAGAGCTTCACCCATTGGTGGGAAAGTCAATTCTCTCTGACACATTCTTGATCTGAAGAGGAATAACCTGTGCAAACAGGGGCCGTGGCATGCAGTGTCAGAGCAGAGTGCAGCTGCATTCAGACAAGAAGTACTGTGCAGCATGGAGCAGGCACCAGCTTGGGAACAAGCATCCCAACCGAATGCTGGCAGGGTGAGGTCGGGAGGAAGTAATTTTTCATCAGTGTGCCCCATTATCTCCTTGGAAGGCACACTCTGTTGGACCCCACGAGGAAGTGTCATGCAGTATCACCTGCCTTCTTCCAGTCCCAGGGTTGTCCCCCGGAGGTGGTGTTGGCCAAACAGAGAAGCTGTGCATACTTGTATTTGCTTCACCAGGAAAACAAGTGGCTCCCTTCAGCCCCATGGCCATGGACAATCCTTCACTGGCACCAGCAATGCAGACTAGCCAGATGATAGTGCTTTGCTTCTGTGAGAAAGGCTCCCAGAGATGAGCAAAACTAAGGATGCCATGTGGGAAGAGATGCAGAGGCTTGGGAGGCAATAATTCTTCCTTCCCACGACCCAGTGCCTTCCCAAAAGAGCACTTTGCCTACTCTATGAGCTGCCCCTCCTGACTATCAGCTGCTGCTAAGTGTGTCTTTCCTGGCAGCAGGAAAGCTTCTCTGAGAGGGGTGGATTCTGCCTTGTTTTGTCATGTACTGTTTTTTTAAAAACTTAAAAAAAAAAAAAGTCTAGTTTATTGTGAGGTGAGAGATACTCACTTAAGACTTTAAGGGAAGATTATTTCTAGGGATATTTCTTCAAAGCTGGTCCTAAGACACAACATACAATATAGAGTTATTGGTGAGCAGTATCTGAAACATGAACCACAAGGCTTTTATTAAAATGAGATACTGAGGTAGGATCCTGAAATAACTGCAAAGCACAGGTCTGCAGTTACCCTTGTAGGTTAACATCTGGTAAAAGAATCAATGGCAAAACCAAAGATTTTACAATAATCAAATCACTAAGTATGTTAATCGATGACAGCATATAACATGGAATCATTTAATTATGTTTATGCAATCTATTTTATTGTAATACCTGATATTGTTGTAAATCATTGCTGGAACTTCACTTATTACATGTGTCTGGCTGTTCCTGTGAAAGACATGGTCTTTCCTAAACATAGGTTAAAATAGAGGACAAAGTTCCTACTTGCTTACATCAGTGCACACTACAAGCATAGTACCGCCTCGCACTGAGCTTTAAAGAAACTATCCAATGAGAAAACCAACTTAAAGAGTTGTAACAACACCAAACCTAAAGAATACCCTAGCAAAAGGACGTTTACACATGCACACACAAAAAATGTTTGCACATTTAGAGAGCTTACTCTTTTATCTTCATCTTAGAAGTGTTATTTCTATGACTTGTGCTTTTTTATTATTAAAATTTTGTTACACTGCATGGCCTCAATAATGTGAGGTGAATGTAAGAGCACTGGAAATGGACTAGACCCATCCAAGCATCACTTGTGGCACTGGCACCATGCCCAGGGACTTATAATCAAAGCATTCAAAGCATACAAACCATAGGGCGTTGTGCAGGCAACATCAAAGTGCCTGGCACCAGAGAACTCTTCCTAAGCTCCTTCATGAAAGTAGGTTGTTACAGTGAAAACAGGATGATGTTCCTGACTGACATCTTAGAAAACCTGGATGATTTATTGTGTGTCTTCAGCATAAAAATGTAGCTAGCCTCTTAAATCTCTGACAATCAGTTATTTATGAAAAATTTATCTTTACATGGGATCATTAAAAACATGGAAGTAATAAATAAATAGACACTGAAAATACATTTTAAGGAAACAAACCAATTAAACATTATTTAAACAATCACTGGAATAACTTTCCAAAGGAGGAAAACTCATCAGCACATAGTCTTTTTTTTTTAATGGAAGGTTGGAGACAGCTTGTGCAGGAGAAATTGTCATATTGGGCACTTGTGGTGGTCCCTTTGGAGCTTAAAATTAAGGACTTTAACAACCCTCCCTCTTTCTTTTCTTACTATTGTAGGTATGGAAAGAAGAAAAAATTGTAATCACGGTTGACATAGAAACAGTACTTCTTTGTAAAAATATTTTAGAATTAGCCATATTTTTCTGGTTTGCAGTGTATTCAAACCAAAACTGTTCCTGTTTAAACAAGGGAGATAGGTGAGATAGTCACTTTCCCAGTCACAGTGGCCAACAGAAGACATATATCTACATATTGAGTGTGAATTTGAGAAAATCTATGTTCAGATATGTTTGAATACCTGTCATTAATGCAACTGAAGAAAAAAGTTGTGGTTACTAGCATTATGGGTTTGCCTGAGTCTCAGTTTCTGTGACTTCTCCTATTGAGTGTCTTCTGTTTCTATAAATGTATAATAAGCAGACCAAAGAATGAGCAAGCAAGCTAATTTTTTATGTGCAGGGATAGGGAGGGCACTTTAACTTTGCAGGAGACATAGGCTCACCTTCTTAGTCCATCAGAGTTATAGAGCCTGCCTCCCTCCTCCTGATTTTTGACAAAAGTCCAAACCAGTTTAATTCACATCACTTTTCTGTAAGACAGTAGTGCAGTGAAATATCAGATACTTAAGAGCCTTACCAGTCACTTGAGATACTCAAGTGGTACAATTGTACTTGATTGGATAGCTGTATTCTGAATGGACATTCTGGGATTTAATTTTCTTTCCTCTGAAACCCTGTGAACAGCTATATGTAGAATGATAATGTGAATATGTCGGTCAGCCCTTCCCTATCAATGATTGATTGTTAAGCTGTGGATTTATGTCAGATAAATTGAGGAAGGCTGGATCCAGGAGGGACATTTGCTAAAGGTTCAGCCTCACACTAGTGCTGCTGTCGTCTCTTCAGTGTTATCTGCATTTTTTGAAATTGAGTGGCTGCTTTGCCATGGAGCGGAGCCAGAACTAATAAACCTTGCTTGAACCACATTGGCTCCACACAGAACTAGGAGCAGTCCAGGCAGCCTTGCAAAACTACCCAACTGGTCCCCCATGGAGGCAGCTCAGTGGCACACAAATGAGAATGTGGAACACAAAGACAGGCCAGCCAGGGTCAAGTCTTGGGATACCTCAAAGCAGGGGTCTGTGGAGTGAGAATGGAGTCCATTTTGAAAGCCACCATTGGCCAGGAACCCCTATGTCCCACACAGGGAAGACACCACCCTGAGTGTGAACAAAAAAGGAAGGCAGCAATTTTTCATTCACCTAGTTTGCCAAAACCTCTGAGCTAACTCTGCAGCTCAGGTCCAGCTGAACTTACTAACTCCAGCGGAGATCTTAACTGACTCAGTGTGCATTCTTGGCCTCAAGGTCTTATGAGTTTCTTATGACACTTGTTTCGTATAGGGCAGAGTGCTTGCATGTGCCCATCTCTAATAATACACCCCATTTGACATCATAAATCTCTTCTGGGAAATATATATTGCAGAATCATCTCCAGCTGAACTGCTGCTGATAAACATGACCAGACCAAAAGAGAGTCAAGGCAGAGAGGAAGATTTTATCCTATACTGAATAGTGAAATACCTGCCTTATTTTGGGTTAAGAAAAAGCTTGGTGTCTGTAACACTCCTTCCTTATCTCAAGTGATGAAGAGCTGATGAAAGAGATCTGTATTTCATCTCACGGGTATGTGAATTAAACTGTATTGCTTTACACAATGTGCACCTCACTATAATGCTTGAATTTTACACAAATGTGCATGGTTTTGTTTTTTTTCCTCTGTAGCATGAGTAGACATTATGTGACAGTAACAGGACAGTAGGTTTAAATAAACTTGGAGATGCATAATTTCTACTGCCTATCTGTCATGCATGAACTACTCAATGTACAAGCTGTAGAAGGGGCATAATCCAAGATATTTTAGAGATATTGCAGTGTAAGTAGATAATATTTTTAAATGTTTCCAAACGGTGGAATTCATGGAGTCAGAGATAATTGCTACCTTCATCTCAAGCTGGTTAAAACTCTTGATTTTTCCACTTACTTTTGGACATAACAAAAAGTACTGATTTCATTTAAAATTGAATGCGTGCTGTGGTTATTCAAATAAGAGAACAAGCTATTTTCCTTCTGGTTTGCATTTTATACCATTTTTCAGTGGAACACAGAGAGAAAACAACTAAATAAAATGAGAGAGGAAACAACTAAATAAAATAAAAGACAGGACTGTCACTGGAGCTCAGGTTTAGCAACTACATACCCTTGTACCACCTCCCCTCACCACCTCCCTGGCCGGCTCAGGAGACAGCCAGCGCATCAGCCAAGGAGTCTCTTATGATCCATTTCCACCCCATATAATGGCTTCCCTTTACACCTATAGACCATAAATATTTGCTTTTGGTTTTATAATAGTGTGCATGCAATTTGCAACACAAAATACTCTTCTCACAAGTATCTCCACAAGGCAGAGTTACAAAATGAGACTGGTTGTGACAGTGTGGTGAGAACCAAGGGAATGAGCAGAAGAAGAAACAGGCATAGAGACAGGGAAACTAATTAAATAAAATGAGAAAAGGAAAACATTTTCAGTGGGAAGAGGGAACCCAAAATATGTGAAAGAAAGAGTTTCCTCCAAATAATATGACTATTATTATTATTATTATTATTATTATTATTATTATTATATTTTGTATTGGGCTTGTTTTGGCTTTTTAAGAGAAAACTAGACTGCTCTGTGAGGATGCCTACTTTCTTTTGAGTGGGTTTAGGTGACAAGAGAGACTATTAGGAGTTCAAAATCACAAAACCCTAGCAGCTTTTAGTACGCTTTTTGCTATCACACAGCTTTGAAGCAAGCTTAACCTAATGAGATTTTCACTATCATTTATGTATCACACCAGCTGAGGTAAACTGCAGGAGCTGTGGAGCAATCAGACAGGTTGTCAGGAATTCCTGGCATTGGAAGCACCTCTGTCATGTGTTAGTAGTTTAAGTTCAGAAGAAGACCCATATGTGTGACAACTGGTTTTGTTCACTGTTTGGAGAATATTTAGATCTTGTGATAACAACTTGCAGGTAGTGTCTATAATTTCTATAGTATCTATAGAAAAATTAGTGAGATAATACAGTTTCTGGACTGGAGCTGGCTTTCACCCAGGCAGTGAGGAAGGCAGGCAGAATGAGTTCAGGTCTGTCAGCACCTGCTTAGGGAGACGTGTCCATGCTAACTAGTATCAAGCCAAGCAATGATTCAGCTAATATAATGGCTGTGATGCCTTTGTTGAGTAAATGCAACAGTGCAGAACAAAAGCCAAGTTCGGTGGAGTCTGGCTGTGCCTGTGGCAAGAACGGGCAAGGGATAGTCAATATGAAGGAAGGAAAAGTCGACCTAGTTTTCCTATTCAAGTGATAGCGAGCACTAACTGGTTTAAAAGGGGATCTGGGCAGCCATTTTCTTGTCAGGACCGTAGCTGGCTGTTCTTGGCTTTTTCAGCTATAACCAAAATGAAAGTGATGTAGTGTTTCAAGGGACCCTTTTCTTGTGAAATTTCAAATTCAGTTTTACAAATCTAGGAGGTTTTCAACAATACAGCTGGGAATAAATTCTGGTAAATTTTCTTCTCACCAGCAAGAATCACAGCATGCAGGTGAAGCCATGTTGAGGGGAAGATCTAAATAGTTATAAATAAATAGGTAGTTATTTTGGACTGTTATTTATTCTTTTACTCTTTTTTCCTTTTTTTTCTTTTTTTTTTTTTTTTTAAACAGAAGTAACTTTGGAATGTATATAATTAAAGTAACTGGCATTGGCTTAGCTCAAGTTGGCCCGTTTGTTTCTCTCCATGTAGAAATACTGTAATATACAGCTTTTGCAAGTCTGTTAGGTATTGATAAATAAAAAAAAATTTGGTAGGATCCTTTCTTACCCTCCCAAAGTAGACTGTGGCATGACAACAATAGATTCTGGAACACTTTTAAAAGCAAATTTATTAAATAGAAAATGTATATGCTTTCTCTGTACACAGTGTGAAAAATTCAGTCAAGATAGCTGCTACTCTAAAGCACAAGATGTAAATTTCCAATGTTAGTCCGTGAAACCTTGGAAAGTATGGCACTTTTTGAAGCTACAAATATATTGTTAAGGATATCTATGATTTTCATTCAAAAAATGTCTTTTGAACTTCCCAGAGGATGGTTTGAACGATGAAGAACAAAGAAGGGGACAAGAACAGAGAAGACTCAGGAATGTAAGTATAGATATATCTATTATTAAATATACATATATATCATAAATACACACTCATGTTTTTTTTTTTATTTAATCCTTGAGGTAATTGTAATGCCTATTTATAAACTTTCTCATAGCTTCAACCAAAACTTTGTACTCAGAATAAATTACTAGTATTAAAAGAGAATGCAGAATTTAGAGCATGTGTTTTTTTCACGATGAACTCTAATTTACCAAGGTTAATGTGAACTCCTGTGTCATTTTAAAGCTATATGTACCTAGTCTTCTGAAGATGGAAAGATATCTTTAAGCCAGAATCACTTTTTGCCCCAGCTAAGTTTTCGACATCTGAAACAGGCTTCTGCAAAACACATACTCCTAAACTAAAAAACCTTTTAAGATGGAGAATATCTTTCAATGTGGGTTAGTTATAACCAAAATTATGCTTCTAACTGCTCCAAACCTGTAGTGGGCCTCTTTATGTAGTTGATTTTTTTCTTGCCCTCTTTCAAGCACCACATCCCCTAGGCTAAGCTGGCACATGAGGCTTCTCCAGCACTCCAGAGTAAAAACAGTTTACCACGTTCCAAAGGATGACACACACTAACGTGGTCGTTTGCAGGCTTAGGAATTTTGCCAGTGCTGCTCCTCATAGGGGCGTAAAGATGTCCATCAACTGATCTGTATCTCTTGGCCAGTTTTTCATTAAGTTTTGGGGTTTGGTGTTGGGTTTGGTTTTTTTTTATTTTTTTTTTTTTTTTTAAATGCAGAAAAAAAAAAGTATGCAGAAGGCTTAGACTCTCCAACAAGATTCTTGAGAGTGGTTGAGGATTTTTAATTTCATCTAAAAAGAAGCTTCCCATCAAACAGATCAAGAGTAGTTTAGGAATCTTCATAACTTTAAACAAGGGTCTTGCTAGCAGTCTGGTTTGGGAAATATCAAGTGCTTTGTGAAATAAATTATCTGAATTCTCATGCAGACTTTTCAGGCTTCAGCATACTTCATACACACAGCTTAAGATTTTTTTCAGACAACATTATCATAGAGATAATTTGGGGGAACACCAGTCTTCAGTGCAGGCCTGTCCTATGCGTTTGGAGACATTTCTTTTTCTTGGCAGTTAGAATTTGATAATCTATGTTTTCTTCTTAACTCTTGCCATGATACCGCATGCAATTTCAGTCAAGTGTATTTTGTTTCTGTGGCTGTAAGCCAATCTTTTAACCTAATGATTGGGGGTGGGAGGTGCTAAGGTCTCATTAGGATCTTAAGCTTTTTAATATCCTCACAGTATCTATGAAGTTTAAAGTGCATTTTAGAGTACAAGTTGTAAAATCCTAAGCAACAATCCTTTTCTATCCTGCCACTGAGATTTTCTGTAAGGTTTCTATTCTTCTATTTGTGGGTTGAGTTCCCCTAAGATCCCCTATCATATTGTTCAATTCCCCCATTTCCATTTTGCAAAAATGTCATTTAGATCATCGTTTTCCAATAGCAGTTCCAGGTCAGCAAGTATGTTAGAGCGTGCAAATCTGTGGAGCATTTTTTCATATTTCCCTGTTTCCTGAGTTTTCTTCTGTCACGTTTAAAGTCTATCACAGTTGTAATAGCCTGGAAGCAGGAGTGGAATGTCAGTAGAACTAATGTGATGCTGAAAATGCCATGCAGTCCAACAAGACTGAAGCCGTAGCACAGTTGATTTTTTCCTGGAAGGCTCTTCCATTCTCCAAATTTCACTGGTGTAAAAGCTCTTGCTCACATCCTTAATATTTTTCCACTTGTTATGAACCCATTCCTGTATAGCCACTGTCATTCATGATTTGACTTGGGCCATATCCTTATGACTTTAAATGAAAAAATAAATCCATATCTGTTTTCAGGAGCACAAGCATGGACAGAAGTCAAATGTGTTGACAAATAGTCTGTTTGCAACTGGAAGAAATAGTGTCTTACTTCATGTTTATTCCTTCTCCTGTCCATTAGTTCTTGCCTGGAGTTAAATATCAGTAAGTAAACACAGGAAAACTCAGCACCAGTAGTTTGTAGTTTTCTCTGCAATTGGTTCAGGTTCAGATATGCAATATGCACTTATAACACACATTGTAACTTGTGGTAGACTTTCTAAGGGTCTATTTCCAAACAAAACAAAACAAAAAAAAAAGAGAAAGAGAAATAGAAATAGAAAAAGAAATAAGAAAAAATATAAAAAAGAAAAAGAAAAAAGAAGGAAAAAGAAGAAAAAGGAGGAAAAAAGAATAAAGAGGAAAAAAGAAAAAGAAAAAAATATGTTTGGTGGGGGTTTTTTGCTGCAGTTGCAGCAAAATGACCTTCCATGAACCACCAGAAGGACATGCATGTTTAGCTGTCAGTATGTAAATACACAAAACAAAAACAGTGTGTGCATTTGATCAAGGTCAGATTGTAAATGCTTAGGGTAGAAGAAGATCTGTGAGCATCTATTTGCCTGAATAGCTGTTCTTTGTTAGCAGAATTAAAAATAACCTGCCTTGCAATCTGCAGAACTTCTCAGTTGAGACACAGGTACTTTCAGCCACTCCTGTAAAGCTGAACAGTAGTTGTTTCTACATTTCTGGAGATTCATGGGCATTCACTTAAAAAGAATGCTATCACTAAATTGTTAAAAACACAGAAATCATTTTCCTCTGTTTGCCACATCAGTGCCACTTGCTGGCCCAGTTTCAGTCCTTGGTCAGCGTATTTTATCTCTGCTGTTAGCATGGTGTGTTCTGGTGTTAGAGGCTGACTCACAGTTTCAGTAACCACTGTAGGATGGTGGACCTCTTTAGTAAATTACATTTCATAGTGAGGAACTAGGGCCCAGGTGAACCCTAGATAGTGCCCAAGGGGAAGGCTAAGGGTGGTAGAAACTGTGCTGTGAATAGACTTGGGTGGGAGCAAGAGATGCAGTATTCAGCCAGAGGGCTGATCTTCAGCACAAGCATTCAGTGTGTTGCCTTCATCCTCCAACACCAAAAACCATTCAGAAACAGAAGAGCTATTGATATTTTAATAATATGTATCATAAAGTCTCAGAACCTTATCCCACACTAAAATATAGTTTTATTTGCCAGTAGTCTGTAGAATCTCTGTTCCTGGCTGAGAACCTGGACATGCAAGGTTCTGCCCAAATGATGAAAAAAGGTTGAAACACAAGGATGGAAGACATGAATGTCAATGGACTGGCATATTTTGTTTATCATTGTATTTCTGAAATGGTCCCTTCAGCTGCTGCTCTGCCACGAGAACTGGTTTCTCCTCTTCAGGCATAAGAATTGCATTTTCCATGGCATTAGTACTGAGGACTTATTTTCTAAATACAGCTGATGTTTTTCTCACACACAGATGTGCAGAAATAAAGAACTGGAATAGAAACAGTGAAATTAGCATTCTGCACAGTTGTTTTTCAGATGGTAGGTCATGGAAATTAGCTAATGGAAGCATATGGGTGTTTGTTGTGTCTTAGAAACACAAAGTGTGCAGGTTTCCTAAGGCAAATGGGCTGTAAGAATGTATGTGGGATGTACGTGGGATTTTTAGCTGTCAGTCCTTCCTGTGAAATCTATGCTGGAGTTAGAAAATATTCCTAGCTGTGGGGAGAAACAAAACAAAACAAACTAAAAATTATTTCCCTCCCACCATCACAACCACAACAAATCAAAAGGGCAGGTTCTGTTTTCATTCTGGCAGCCAGCTATAGTATTTGATAGTGCTGTGACTTGCTGATTTCATAGAGCATCTTTACCTATAAATGGTTGCATGAAGAACCACAGAGTGCAATCCCAAAACACTCAGTCAGCCTAAATAACCCTTCTCTTCCCTGTCCTTCAGTTTAACATCAATGTAACATGTTTCTGCTCTACAAAAATTGGGGTTTGGTTGTTTGGGGGTTTTTTCGTGATTTGTAAACACACATAGTAAAATTGGGTCAACATGGCTATGTGGGGAGTAGCTTTCAATTTTTGTGACCCTGACTTCACTAAATTGCACCTGGCTTATAAGCGCAGTGTTTTGTTTTAAACCCTCACCACCACTTGTTGCGGGGAGGAGAGAGTGGGAGATATTTGTTGTATTTCTTTTTCAGGAGAAAGAAGAAAGAGATAAATCCCACTTGAGCAGGAACAAAATTAATTTTTGAAAATCTGCTTGACAACTGTGTCAGTAATTGAATTTTTTGGATACATATATATATGTGTGTCTCTTCTCATGAGGAAAGTTTTTATTGTCTTCATTTCTGTCTCTTGTTCAAGATGGGAGAAATGTTTTGCCAATTTGATCCAGAAAGATGAATAGGAAAATATAATGAGTAAATTTATGTAGATGTAATAAAGAAAAAATAATTAAAAAAACAAACCACAAGGCTAGAAGGAAGAAACAAACAAAAAATAAAGTGACTTCAGAAATGGCATAGCTCCCATCAACTTCCAGTCACTTGGTTATACTCTCTGGCTCTTTTTTCTTCTTTGCCCTGCCATGAATACACAGGGCATTAATTCTTTTCTTTTCTTTTAGGAGTTTCCATTGAACAATTATTATTTACTGCTCTGTGCAGTATGTTTTCCAGGGTACAGGTGACTCATAAGGCATCAAATTATACATCTCACATGGAAGTGTCCACAGAAGGTTCAAAGCGTGTTTCTGTAGAAGATGGTTAAGAAATGCTTTGCAAGGAATTTACCACAGCATTTTCATTACGATCCATGGCTCACAAGCAAGCAGCATGGCTTGGATTATCTACGGGACAATATGCTGTATTATTGTGCTGTAACCACAAGAAAAGTCTGTTCCAGAGCTTGCTCCTGAAGACATGTTGTTAGGAAACTCAAAGGGGTTTTGTCTCAGAAACTGCCCATCTCTGCCATGACCATGTACAGCACTGCAAAGCTGATCCAGCATCTTATGGGCAGGAGGCTTTTTTTCCCCTCCAGCTCTCTCAAAGATGAAATATTAGAGAAAACAACTGCAGCCTGACTTGGGTCACTTTTTGGTGGGGCAAGGACAATGAGAGTTTCTTCACTCAGACAAATTAGATTTCTCCTTACGTGCACAGGGAAACAGAGCTTCTGACTATGTGCTGTTTGTGGTAGGCCTAAAGAATATGAGAAGAAAACCCTCAAATGCTGACGCATTGTTGATGGCTTTTCTGCCTGGACATCCCTCACACCATGGCCCATATCTTTTATATATCAGAATGGTTTAGCTCCTAGGAAAAAGACGTACAGATGTACATTTTTTTATACAGTACCCAGCAACTGAAGCAAGTCTTTTAGGCACAAAGCAAAGAAAGGACAGAATCTGATCTATCACCCGCACTGAGTCATTTCATGGGACAAGTGCATTTCCTGGACTGGAGAGACTATCAGAGGTGGAAGGCATTGCAAACAGTCTTATCATGAACTGTCCTTAAGAGAAGTGAGGGAGGGACAGTAGGGATGTGTTCAAACAGAGTCCTCCAGAAACAGGCTGCAAGCTTTCAAATAATGTTCCAAAGCTATAAATCAAATGAGGCAGGGAAAATACAAAAAACAAACGCAGGAATGTGCAAATTCAGCAAAGCAACTACAGGTTGATATGCAATATCATCCCTTCTAGCAACCAGAAAGGGAGTGAGGGGGGAAGGCATGTAACAGAGATGACCAAAGGGAAGGAAACAGGATTTTGGTCCTTAGTGTTTCTCTGGGGACTGTTACAGTGAGATGCCATGCCCTTAGCACTCAGACTGCCTTACCATTGGCAAGTGCTTTCTAAGCCTCAAGGGGCAAACTGAATTTCAACAAGACAGTGAAGTATCATAAGGGAGTAGCAAATATCTTAGAAAAGCAGTGTGCTTGGTATGCTTTGATATCTATGTCACTGGGGTTCTCCTAGCATTGCCACTGGGATTTTTTACACTCTGTAGTGAATTATTTCTATTTTATGTACCTCAGATTCCCTGTGCACCTTTGGCAATAGAAATTTCCTTGTCGTCGTTGCAGACCAAACTCGCTTTTCCACCACAGTGTCCTCCACAGAGGTTCGCATTCTGATTCCAGGCAAATTAAATTTGTGATTACCCTGTCATGAATTAAACCATTCTACACTGTTTGGTTATGCAGATTTGGCTAGCTTTATGCAAATAGCATGATCCAGAGGTGAGCCTGCTCAGGGCTTAGAGCAGGGCTATTTTCTATGTCTACACAGCTGTGCAGTGAGTGCCAGGAACCTGGCATGGACAGATTTCAGCATTCCATAGGGAAAGATCTTGTGCTATTAAAACTGAGTTATTAGTGAACTACACTTCTTATGTGGGGTTACAAACCATGATAAGACCACTTGCAGTGTCAGAGGATGGTTAATTTGTCTCAGTGAACTCTGTCATCGCGTGCATTCAGTACTGTGGTGAGTTGGCCTCAATCGGTAATCAGGCAGTCACTAGCTGTTCTGACACTACCTACCTGCCACCACAGTGAGCTGAAGGAGAGAATCAGAAGAGCAAAAGCTAGAAAACTTGTGGATCAAAATAAAGACAGTTTAATAAGTGAGGCAAAGCTGCATATGCTAGCAAAGCAAAAGTTTATCCCAGGCACTTAAACAGTTCAGTAAGGTACTGCCAGTAGAGGAGTGATGCTGAAGCAGGATGGCTTTCAGTGATTCTCATAAACTTAAAAGGTCATATGTAGAAAGTATGTAAAATGCTGTTTTCCAAAACCATGCTATACTGCTTTTGGTTGTGCAGTAGTAAATTCTCCAGGATTTTAAGACCACAGTTCCTTCATAATCATTACATTGATTCCATCTGGTATCAACTGAAACAGAAACCATGATCGTGTTACTGTGGGAAAAGGGGAAGATGGAAATTAGGAGGAGTTCTACTTTTTATCTCCTCTGTAGTCCCAATTTGAAACAGGAGTTAAAAACAAAAACAAACTACAAATGCTTTGACTAAATGTTATAGTAATTTATTTTTCCTAATTCATGAATCACAAGAAGCAAAGCTTTTCTGATACCTGGTTTGAAAGAGCTCTTAAAGGAGATCCTTTGATACTTAAAGGACAAGGAGAAACATCAGAAAAAGAAATCTACAAATACGAGTAGCAGTATGTTAAGAATTTGAGCTCTTTAAAGAAGAGAAGAGCTGCTTCATTGCTGAACATGTTTTTCCCTGTTAAACTTATTTTAAAAAATTATAGTAATTTTTTGTTTTGTTTTCTTCTAAAGGGCAGTCAGAGACCACAATATGTCTTCTTTAAACTGATTCTTATTAAGNGACTTGATTGCAATCTGAAACAGCATATGCAGGATCTGATAGAAAGAGGTTCCCTGACTCTGAAGCAAAGAGACTAAAGATTGTCTGGCAGTTGGTCATAGACGAATTGCATTAAGATGCAAATTATAAATAAGANTCCCAATTTGAAACAGGAGTTAAAAACAAAAACAAACTACAAATGCTTTGACTAAATGTTATAGTAATTTATTTTTCCTAATTCATGAATCACAAGAAGCAAAGCTTTTCTGATACCTGGTTTGAAAGAGCTCTTAAAGGAGATCCTTTGATACTTAAAGGACAAGGAGAAACATCAGAAAAAGAAATCTACAAATACGAGTAGCAGTATGTTAAGAATTTGAGCTCTTTAAAGAAGAGAAGAGCTGCTTCATTGCTGAACATGTTTTTCCCTGTTAAACTTATTTTAAAAAATTATAGTAATTTTTTGTTTTGTTTTCTTCTAAAGGGCAGTCAGAGACCACAATATGTCTTCTTTAAACTGATTCTTATTAAGGATAATGAAAGGTTTAGTTCATCTTTGAAGTATAGTTCATCTGGCGACTGCATAAACAGATATTTTAAGTGCAGCTTACGAATTGCATTATTACATAAAGAGAAGTGCTGGTTTTAAAAGTGCAAGATAATTACCTACAGATCCTAGGATGCCAAAACAATCCCAGTGAACTGTTTGATAATTCCTTGAACAAAATACTCAAAACCACATTTAATCTCCTTAAAAAATTATTTGANTTTTTTTGAATGGGAATATATTTTTTTCAGAGTGTGCTTTCTTTTACACAGAGATAATAATTTTATGGAAAACCTCTTTTGTAAAACATGCTCATTCTTTTCCCCCAGATTTGAACTTTCCTCAAGGATAGGTCTAATATTATTCTTATTTTGTCATAAAATATGCTATCAGATAAAGATTTGGTGCTTAACACCCAACCCCCATGCTATTGTATTTAAGAGTGGTTTGAAACAGCTTTCTTCTTAAATAGTAGTTTGAGACTTCCAATGCACAATCTCAGCTGAAAAAAAAATGTGAACTCAGGTATTCCATTTGAGATTTTTTCTAAGGGATTTTTTTTTTCCCCTCCCAACCAGCTGTAATCTCCATCACTTGGAAATGCTATCTCAAGAATGGATCACTTTCCAAAACACAGGATGAAGTTCAAGTGAAAATTGTTAGATTTGAGACAGGAACAAAAAGACAAATTTCTTTGATATAACTATCATGCTGGAAGACTTAATGCTTCCCATACACCTGAAAAAAAATCTCTGAGCTGTATTCTTGAGCATTACTAGAACAGTGTAGCAGAGCTGAGGTGAGCTGGTATTTTGGCACATGCTTTGATTTTAGAACTAATCATAAGAGTAATTTTTCCCTGTCCAAATGAAAATGTGTGGTGTTATCTACTTAAATGTCACATAAATCTGGATTACAGAAATTAAGACTTTTAGCATAGTAATCTATTATTATTACTGTAGATATTTTGGAATATAGGCAACCTCTATAAGTGGAAAAAACTTCCAGGATTTGTATGTTTCAAATTTCAGTCTTAGCTAAATATAAATGTAAACTTATATATAAAAGATGTGTTGAACTAAAGAAAAGTAGGCCTTTCATAAGGAATTTCAGTGAGTCAGTAGATACGCTAGATATTTGAGATATAGAAGATCCTTGAGTACTTGAGGAGTAAGCTACAGAACCAGATTCATATTTATTTCCATGCTACTATGTTGTCAGTTGTGCTTTCCTTAGCACTTGGAATTGCTAAATACAACAAATTCTATTGAAGCTGCTAGTTTCTGGACAACTTCTCTTAATAAATAGCCTAGCAATAGATTTTTCTGTCTGATATATTTTTGTTGTTTCTTTCTTTTTCTTGTTTCTGTGGTGCAAATGTTGATTCTCTTTGGAGGCAAGATACAAAGACCATGAAAACATTACAGTACTATTCTGTCTGAATTACAATACTGTATCTTAGGTATTAAACATTCAGCTAGTACATAAGAGAAACACAAATATGTAAAACTGACAGGAACATGTCAGAGCTGTAATTGTTGAAACAAAAATGGGGTGGGGGAAAGACTACAATTTATCCTCCTTTCCAAAAGCAACACAAAACCTGCCAGAATGTTCCTGAGGCACGAGAGAAAGTGACACCTCAATTTCCATTCTACTTTTCCCTTCAGCTTTTGGCATTCCCTGCTGCACCAGATTGCCAAACACAAATTAAGAACTCATTAACAGGTCAGAAGTTTTGGGCTAACAACCCAATCATGTAAAAAACAAAATCTGTTACAGAAATTGCAACAACACTATCCCACCGGGTTCGGTGGCATAGTGTTGTTGCAGCCCTATGCTCCTCGAGGAGTAACAAGGACCAAACAACAACAACAGGTCAGAAAGAAATTCTGAGGAGTAAATGGATCTCTGCTGTGATCCATTGAATTTCTTGGGGAGTAGGGGATGTTCCACCCTCACATGACTTCATGGAGAAGGACATGGTCCTGTATCTTAGTTCCATGGCTGTAACCACAGATCTTGCCCACCTAAACCTGAGTGGCCTTGAGTTTAATTGAGTTCCTGCAAAGGCCACGTTGCCCACAAGAATGCTTGAAAATCCTTCTGTTAATGACAACAGAAAATCTAAGGAAAATTACTTTGTTTTTACCATCTTCCCTGTCTGTGTCCTCAACTACAGAATCTGTATGAATGGACATATTTCAGCTGTCTGGTGCTCTTTACAGACATCCAATTTGCTGTTCACCAACAGGTGTGTGTCCTTTGCTGCACTGTAAGCATTTGAGCACTCTATGTGAGTCCCTTGACTCTGGTAGAATTGAAAAAGCGTAATACATTGAGGAGAAAATGAGAAGAAACCAACGAGGCAGAAATCTGCCTTCTTTGCTTACAAAAGTGCCTCATTCTTCAACACTTCTATGAGATTCTTTTGAAAAAAAAAAATAACAAATTATACCTTTTGCTGGTAATCTGGACTAATTAAGGTGAAGATTAAAGTAACTGTAGGACAGGTAGCAACTGTAGAAAGTGCTTTGCATAAGTTAGGCACAGTATCTTTCGTGCTTAAGGACTGTAAAATTTGACACCATGAACTGAAATTTGTTTTGGTCTCAGGGAAGGTTCTTTGTCTTTTCCACTGTGCTTTTGTTGTGCTTCATGAGCAGCCTATGTTTTGGGGTATTTTTTTAAAATTATTTTTCCCCTAAAACAGGTTTGATTAATCAATGTTTGAGCTACTTACTTAATATTTAAACTGCATGAAAGACTTCTCATGTTGATTCACCTTAATTCCATTTGCTCCCCCTGTTAAATTGCATTGATTTTAAGCCAGATCTTACCTAATCTGCTGGAATGTTTGTGTGTACATCAAAGGATGGAATACCATGAAGGAAACAATATGAATGGAAAGAATGAGTGGCAGAGTAACTGTTTGATCTTAGTTCTGTTCCTAATTTTACTCAAAGCTAAGTTAATAAACATTTTTGTAAACTGTGTTTAACTGATCGTTGTACTGTCACCTTTAGTTCCATATCTCCCACATCTAACAACAACCTCTGTCTTTTAGGACACTAGGTGAGTTTAAGTTGTGAGCACTTTAATTCCTTACGGCAAAGCCCTCAGTGAATGAGAGAATAACACTCATGAAGGCTTTTGTTTAGAAGAGTGCAAAGTTTTCCTATACCATTCCTGCTCCAAAGACTGATGATGTGTTGAAGAAGTGTTTCACACAAAGCGTGCCAACACTCATTATAGAGAGAAATGGAACCAGAGACACATCCCTGTCCTGTGGGTCCCTAATCATTAGATCAGTGGTTCACAGACTTAAACTTTGGACCATAGTCCAAAGTAGTGGAAATGGGGATATTTAGGGAACTCATCCATTTCTGGGTTTTGCCATAACTGACTCAGCAGTTGAATCTTTTTCAGAAATAGCTGTGAGACAATTATAAATATTCTGCATTGAAATCACAAGGAGTATTCAAAAGTGCCTCTTCTGTGCAAAAGCTGCAGCAATTTGGTATCTTTACAGTCCAGTTCTCTTTAAAAACCTGACCTGAAGAATCCAGAGTCCTACTTCTTTTCAGAACACACTCAGAAGTCACTTGAATTGTTTTGAGAGCAAGTTTCTGTCAATGACACTTTCCCTGGCAGGCTTTCTAATGTTAAGGCAAAATGATCTGTTTTGGTAATAATGACTATTGTAATTTGGCTTTGGTCAGTTTACACTTTAATTAGACAATCATCTATGTTAATACCTATGCTTAACTCCTTAAATAACTAATTCTCTGCCAAGTGAGCTGCTTTGTGCTAAATGGGAAGTTGATTAATTGTAGACAAATATCTGATTTGCTAACACTGTGCAAGAATATTTTAAGAGCGTGAAGATCTCCCTCCTAGAAAGAAGCACAGCAGGAGGAAAAAAAGAAGCCTGATGATAGGATTTTCCATACAAAGTTTTGTCAACACAAGGAGAGTTTAGAGAAACATCTTACCAGTCAAACGTTTTTCCCTCCACTGGAGTTTCCAACAGTGTCATCGAATCCCAGTCTGAAAGGGATGTAGTAGCTAGCAGGATGAGACTGTTCTACATCAGGAGAAGAGGGAAAAGACTAAGACTGGGACAGTCTGAATTCAACTGTGGGCAAGGTGCAAGGAAAAGTAAGACAATAAAAGTGACAAGTAAGAACAGGATGCTACAGATCACTCCTGGTTGCAAATGAAGGGAGCTCTCAAAACATGGCTCCTCTGAATTTGATTTGCTTTAGAAATGCAATTGGGGAGTGTAGGGTGGGTTTCATTTTTGCTTCATTAAAATCTTCCTTTTTGTTAGAAATTATCTTTTCTGTAAATGCTTAAGTTTGTGTCAATAAAAGGAAAACAGAGCTCTGTGCCCCTTCTGAGAGGGGGAAGTTCCAACCCATGCATGGGGAACTGAGTGCCCTGGGTGTGCTGCTGTGTTTACAGTGAGTTACGGTGGGCATTGTGAACGAGGAGAAATCTGTAACTGAGTTTAAAGGCCTCTTAGTCAAACTCATCACATGGAACTTCATTGACTTCCAGTGTTAATAACAATGGGCTTCACTTCTTTTTAATTTTTAATTTCTTATTTGTTAGCATACAACTGGCCCCCAATTAAACACTGAACTTGTAGCACTGTTTAACCTGCCTACCTATGCCTCCATGAGTTCTCTGTTAAATGTAACCAAATGGTACAACTGAGTCATCACTGTTCAGGTGGAGCATGTAAGGCTGATAATAGACATCTACAATCTAAAATTACAATTATTTTTCTTTGGAATGAGTGGAAAACCCCATTAATATCATCATGGGTTTTTGGTAATGTGCTTAGTGTTTTCAAAGTGTAGTGCTGGTAGTAAAATCTGCAGATGAATAAAATAAATATTTAAGTTAAATCTTTATAATTTTATAAGTATTTTACTCATATTGTTCTACAGGAGGTGTTGTTATCTGTGGTTTATTTTGTAATTGTTACACATCAGAAGCTGATTCCTTTACACGTGGAGCACACGTAAAGACTACGCAATACAGATCTATCTTTTTGGCGAATTGCTAGGAATCTTTGAAAAAGCAGCTCTCTCATGGCACACAAAGCATGTCTGCCTAGGTGTTTTTAAAGGCTTTTTGTAACTGAAAACTAAAAATGCAGATAAAGAAACGTAATCTAAATTTGAGACAGTGAAGAGTGTGATTGAGTAACAGGCACAACTGCTCAGCTAATGTAAGAGCATTGTAGTTCAGCTTAGTCCTGAATCCATTGAGTAACAACAGGTTATTCATGTTTCTTTCTAATACTACTTAATTCATTTCTCTGAAGATATAGATGTGAGTTGCGTGCCATCCCAGATACAAGCTTAAAGATGCCAGCAAGGACAACAGCATTCACCATGTCACTCACATTCCAGGTGATTTGGGGATAATGCTCTGAAAAGGCCTTGGCAAACATATTTCTAGAGTTCTTTGATCTCATTACAGAAGGCAAGGTGTGTCTACAGATTCTTCTGCAGGGAAGATTTAGTTAATTGCTCTTGCGCAATTTCTGGTTTGTCCTCAGCACGACAAGTAGTATTTCCACACCTAGTGCAGCAAAGGACAGTGTGTCACCCTGCCATGCCTCCAGTTTTTTAAATTGTTACTAGATACTGTGTTCATGGGAATCATTAAACTTCTACTCTCTGATATCATGGACTTAATATCCTGAAACAATGAACCACAGTCTTATGTTGGCTTAAGATAATGTGATATGGTATCTTACAGTCAATGTTTTCCTCGTGCTTTCTGTAGAAACTGACAAGACCTGGCTTAGTGTGCTCATTGGGTTACGTTCTGTTCTCAGTTACTTAAAAAACTTGTGCAACACACGTAACTCAAAATAAATTCAGTGGTATGACTCAGAGAAGAATCTCACTCCCAGTACATAATTTCTGATGAAGTGCTGTCAGATAAAGAAAATCAGAAGGAAGAAGCAACTACGCTGTTGGGGTTTTTATGGCAAAGTCATAACTTTAACTTCTTTAGAATCAGAGGTGCAAATACAGTTCCCAAGGAAAAGTGGCTTCAGTAATAGCTGAAAAGATCTAGATAAAACCCCACCTCCCGCACTGGCTATCAGCAAATATGTGAGCAAAGGATATCAGAACCAAGACAAACACTGCAAAATCCTACAGCCACTCTGCTCTTCCAGTTTATTAGGGTCAGGGGATTAGAAACTTCGTAAGCTGAAAGTCATACCTCAAGGACCATATTTAATAACTTTCTGTGAGTTTCACCATTCCCTTCCTGAAATTTCTCTCATCACATGCCAGTGTTTCCCACCATGCAATGGTAATCATGATGCTCAGCTGTTGTCTTAACAGTGCAAACTTATTAGTGTTTGTAAAGTTTGTGAAGGTTTTTGTAATCCTCAGAATTAATCTCAAAGGAATGGCTATTAAACTCTTTGTGACAAAGTAGAGTATAATAGCAAAGATACACTCCAAATATTAACCCCTTATAAGTGATCACAGAAAAGCATGACAAGAATGAGTTCTTAATGAACTGTCATTAAAATGAGAAGTAAATAAGCCGATATTGTCTGTAACTCTCATTTGGGTAGGAGCATATACATTTTTGTAATGTCTCATGTATCTTTTTTCAGAGGATTAGAAATCAAACAAGCTTTCAGCCCTAAAGGTTGAAGGAAAACCAGATCTGAAGTGTGACCTGACACTAAAGTAGCATTGGTTCTGTGTAGCAAATATGGGCCTTAGAGGAGGAAAGTGTGTTTTGACATAATTAGTTTGCCCTAACAAACTAATTGTTAGAAGAGAAAGTTGCTGTTAGCAAAGAAAGTCCTAAATTTGGGTGCATTTACTTAATGGAACATTAAAAAAAAATTAGGCACAATGTCTTTCTAACAGATGGATAAGAATGTAAATTTTTAAAAGATAAGAGTTTTCTAGTGGTAAAGAAACTTTCATGGTAATAATGAAGTGACAAAAATCTCTGATAACAATATTAAGTGATAGCATTTTTATTAATTCTTCATTGGCTGATTAAGAGACAATGTAGTTCAGACAGCATTGTACCTGACATTTAGGGAACCAGACTCAGTTCCAGATCTGGCCACTAATAAGCTTTGCAACCTTAGAAAATTCATCTCCAAGCTTTAGTGTCCCCCCAGGATGAACACTTTCTTTTGCAGTAGATCTACAGCTGAGCTTTCATGTGACTCAGTTTCTGAAGAGGAGCATGACTCTATCTTTTGGTCTACATTTTCAATCTGATCATCTATTGGAATGCATAATTTAATTTCTGACAATTGGCATTTGAAGAAAAGGAAGGTATGATAATTTTGTAGATGACTCTTCTGAACTGAATAACTTAAAAGCTGTGCAGCAAACCAAGACCTTATTTTCTTATCCTAATACAAATTGTTATTATTACCTTCAGCCGTATTTTATTGACAGCAGTTTGGGAGCACTGGTATTAACTGAAGACTAATGGTACTTTGCGTACATATACACACACACACAAACACATATATATATATACGAAAATCTGGTAGTATAAGTCTGGTAATAATTCTGGTAGTATAGTACCTACATACTTTGAAGTGGCAGAGACATTCTAAGCGACTGAAACCATGACCACAAAACCTGTCTTTGTATGTGCAGAAAAACCATAAGCTGGCGGTGGGGTTCCCTTTAAACTGGAGCTGGACCTTAGCTGCAGCCTTAGGGCAGCACTAGAAAGTGCCTTAAAAAAACCCTTGTAGAGTCTCTGTTACTGAAGCAAGAGGCACGAACCCCCTTAAAACGTCCCCTCTAAAATCTTGCACTTGGGTAAGAAAGAAGTGAGAAAGCAAAGGATGTTCCTCATTTCTGCAGAGGAAAAAAAAACCCAAACATTCTCAGTAACATTATTGGAGTATTCAAGTACCATTGATCTATATCCTAAAGACATGATGTGTCTTTGTGGTGCAGGGGGAATGCAAGGAGTCAAAAGTGCTGTGATGGGTTAGAGGAAAAGCACTGCTGGCTTGTTGCAGAGCTGTGCAGCAGCTCCTATTGCAAGGTGTACTACGTCTTCCAGCACAGATTTCATCTGAAAGGGGAGTCACTCCTAACACTGGGGGGGGAGCTGCCTAACTCCCAGATAAATTAATTACAGTTAGTAATTAATTTAAATCTAGTGTTTGGTAATCTTCAGCTGTATACATCACAAATGTAAATGGGTAGACAAAGCTGATGATGCAAGAGTTGTTTGTTTATGAGAGCAGAAAACTAATTGCAGTTTTCATCCCGTTGAGTTTCAGATTATAGAGAAAAAACATTGAGATTTCAGCCTCCACTTCTCAGCATATCAGATATTAAATAAAAAATGTCCACAAGCATATCAGTGTTTTTCTTTATCTCCCGCATGAGGGCTACTGGGAAACTGGAGATGTCTAATGCTCTTTTTTTCATTTGGCAACAGAAAATTCCCTAGAACATAAAATCAACGTTGTTGGAGAAATTTTACTCAAAAATTTGTGGTTTGTAGTTTTGGGTTTTTTTGGGTTTTTTTTCCTGTAAAAATCAATAAATGAAAAATCTTGTTCTGAAATGTGTCTACGGGAACCTTCATGAGAATTTGAGTTCCTGACATTCTCATTTTTCAGCAGAGTCTAGATCCCATCCTTAGGCCACAACATTCAGAAAACACTGCTTTCATGCTTTTTGGTAGAGGGAAAGTAACAATATGGCTGCTATGTGACTGTCATGGGAATTCTCTTTTGTTCTAAAAGCATTAAATTCTCAGGAAGAAAATAATAAATTTTCTGTGGAAAGTAAGCATGTTGTCTGAGGGCCAGAAACAAGATTTGAAAGCCAAATTTTCCCCTCAGACAGTTTCCATCAATATTTTTCTGTCAGTCCTAATAAAAGCTGAAGACACATCATAGTCCACTTTTATCAGATTTCATCACCATGATGTCCTTAAAATGCATTTCTTCAGGGTGAAAAAAATGGAAAGATTGGAGGGGTAGAGAATGGGAGTATGTGGCATAGAACTGGTGGTAGACAGGAGATTGGGAAAATGACTAATTGCAATCAGAGCGTGATTCTGTGACAACAAACTCTCAGTGTGAATTGGCTCAAGGAATATATTCTCAGAGTGTCTGATCCGCTTTTTGTAAGGTAGGAGAATAATGCTGAAATTGTCACTTCACTACCCTGTGACATTCCTTTCCATCTCTTTCAGACTCTTACAAGCTCTCTGGGTCCCTCACTGCCACTCACTGTGTCTTTCTATACTGATTATATTTGCCACAGCTGCCCCACTAAGGCACATTAGGCCAATTAGGTCAATGCCCCAACCTTAATTCAGTTCTTTGTTCCTATTGCACTGAGAATCAAGGAAGGAAGGAAGGAAAGAAGGAAAGAACAGAGTAAGAAACAGAGGAAGAGAAAGAAAGAAGGAATGAATGAATGAAAGAAAGAGCAAGCAGAAAAGCAAGACAGTAAGAAAGAAAGGAAAATCAAGAAAGCAAGGAAGAAAGAAAATGCAAAAAAGCAAGAAGAAAAGAAATAAAAAGAAAGAAGAACTAACCATAGAGGGCCAAAATAATCTCTTGTGACTTGCTTTCAATGGAATTTCTCCAGAAAGTTGTTTAGCCCAAAGGCTAATAGCAGTAGATTCCCACAATATCTTGATGGATTGGTGTGAATGACTCAAATCTTGAATTTTTCCAGTATATTTCAGAAGTTTTACACTGGGCAACCCCAGAATTAACACTGAAGTGGACCCTAGTTTTTCCGACCTCCAAATTAGCTTCTGGCAGTGACATATTTTGGTGGGGGCAAGAGTGGGTTTGTTTTTACATTTTTCAACAATACAGGAGTGGAATCATTGTGCTTTATAAGTTAGTCATCAGATAGTTAAGCTTCATTTGAATTGTATGTAGAACAGCTCCATCCGCCAAACACAGTTTTGTACCTCTGCTGAGAACTTGAGGCACATATTCTTAAATGAAATAAAGCTCTCATTGTGTAATGTCAGCCAATTAGGGATTGAGTTTGAGGATCTGTCCTCCCCAGCTCTGAAAGCATGAATTGCAATGTTGAAGTGAGTTAATGAGAAAACTTCTGTCTGTGAGCTGCAGTGAACTCCCATACTGTATGGAATGAGCACAAAAGGAGGAACTGTGGCACATGATCCGTTGCCAGTTACAGATGGCATAGAAAATAGAGGGCTTATGATGCAGATTAGACTCCAAGTTTGCCCTGCTTTCAGTGTCTGAATCCATCCTGAAGACTGTCTGGCCATGAATAATGTGTGGCCAGTGCTTTCTGTCTGTGTGTATCTCAGTGTAAGGTACAGCAGAGTTGATTGTGTCACTCAGAGCTGTACCTAGGACCTGCTCTAGCAATGAATCGAATCCACTATGTGGCATTTGTCTCTGCACATATTGTCATCTTCCACACCTTTTGCTTTTTTGGCATGGTGCACAACTAAGTCCCAACATTCTCTCACAAAAGCAAAGGTTCAGTTTCTCACAGTGTTCCAAGAAGCCTGACCTGGTACTTCCAGGGCATACAGAATTTGAACATCCACTTGCTTTATTAACATGCAGCCTGCCATTCCCAGTGAATTGTGGAGTGACTATGAATCTCAAACAAAAAGGCTGATTCTTGATGACACATCCCTAATGCAGTTGCTCTTGAAAAAGCAAGAGGTTTCTTTGCCTAAACCTGCCAGTGGAAATCTGACACTGTTTGGTGGTTAGCAATGGAACGCTTTATTAAACTTCAATCGCTCTTTGAAACTGAATGGTTTCGATTGCCACACAAAATGAAACTGCAGTCGTTTGCTCAATGGTAGGATGTTGGCTAGACAATTCATTGAAAAATGCATTGTAGCTGTAGTAAACATATAGCATTGTATTTCTAATCAGATGCATGGTAGGAGCATGATTTCCACCTTAAACAAGTACCCACCTGTCCTGCTGTTTCTTGTATTCAACCAGAACATGAAAATTCCAAAATATTATAGTGAGTTAAATCTATTGGCTTGCCTAATAATAAAACACAAGGAGCATGTAAGGAAATTATCTCCTTTGACTGCCTGGCACTTCACCTTTTTCCCGTGAAAAATAGGCAGAGTCTTCTTTGCTAATATAATGATAATTGAAAAACTGTAAAACATCCTTTCCAGGGAATGTGTTTTATTCACTGAAGTCACGATGCATTGGGTTTTTTTGTTCTCTGCCACAACATTATATTAATACCTGCCTGTGAGCAGGCACTTCTCAGCCAGAAAACATTTGACAACCGCATACATTGAAAATGTCAATCAGTCTGAAAGGTCATCAGGCAGAAAGTAATTAAAATGCTACATGGCTAAATAACTGCATGCTCAATAGGAGCCAGGACCTTGCCAAGAATTTTTGAGCCACGTCTGATTGTGCATTTGTTAACAGTGCCTGTGCAATAAGTCTGTTGTGTCCAGATGCCTTGGTAAGTGCCTTTTTGAAGTCTTAATAGTGTGGGATGCTGGCATCTGATAGGAAAAAGTATGATTCAATAGTTGTTATGTGATGCCACCAAATCCTGAAACATCTGGAAGCTTTGCTGAGGCTGGTGTGCACTGTTGTGTGTTCAGAGAGGCTTAACACCAGGCAACATGGTTTAGACAGCTTCATATTTTCCATTGCCTATATTGTCTGAAGTTCACTTTCATGCAAGGTGTGACTCTGACAAGAGGTTTTTTACAGGTCCATGAGGCAGAGTGCAGTTTTACAGATGCTCAATGCTTTTGTCTATGATTTGACACTGATTACAGCTTCCTGCCCCATTTTCTGCTTCTTGGACATTTGTTGAGCTGTGGTGTTGTCTTATGTTTCATCTTTCCACTACTCAGTTTCCTCATTAGTCTCTTGATTTATGCTGAGAGCTGGCTTAATTATCATGCTGCTGAGTCCTTCTTTCAGCTGAAGAAGAGCATTAAAGGACTGAAAGGAAGTGAAATTCCTCCAAGGGAAACCATGCTGATTTGTCCCTGTCATACTGTGGTCGTATGAATGGGGAAATCTCAAACTGACGGAAAATTTTGGGTTATGCATACAAAAGTAAATGTTTGAAAGACTGTATCTGCTCTGACACAGCAAAACTATGGATCCAAACTAGAGCTAGAGCTAGAACAATGTCTTTGTATTGTCATTGATAGTTGGTGCATCAAAGTCTGTCAAACTTTAACTTGAAATTCCCCTGTAATTTNTATTATGAAACCAGTATATTTCAGAAGTGTTTACCCTATTGGGACAACAAGAATATATTCCTGCAATATGACATTCTCTCCAGAAATGCCCTAGCTATGTTTCAGGAAGAAAAAAAAGAAGGAAATGAAGGAGTGTGATTTCGAGATGACTTTCAGAATTTTTCTACTCAAGAGGGTTCTAGTAGGAAACTTTCTCTACAGTAAAATTGAGTAAGTACTGGAACTCATGAAAAATCAACATTTCCAGCTGATCTGGGTTCCCTCATTCTGTGTCTTTAAGAAAACTTCAATTTAAACACAAATAAATTACTTCAGAATTAAAAAAAAAAAAAAGTAACCCAAAATAGACACAAATACATTATTTCAGAATTTAAAAAAAAGTAAAATAAAATTTAAAAAAAGCAGGAGGCAGGATCACCCTGGACTATGAACTGCTGTGTTCCCCATATCTCCAATTCTGGAATTAGGATTGCCAGGAATCCCTGCTCATTCACACTGGAGCCATCTCTTGGATTTTATAGAGGCTACTCAAGTCCAAATAATTCCAATGAAACCCTTTGGGTTCAGAAACCAGGCTTTTACAGTGAAATGTTGTTTTATCGATTCAATTCCAAGCTGCTGTAATAACCAGCATGATCAGATTTGGGGAGAGATAGAAGCCCTGCAAGGGAACAAAAGAACTACTTTGTATTATCAAAATAGTTACACTCACAAATGTTAGTGGAATACTTTTAGAAGGAAATATTTCTGCAATGGACACGAAATCATGACTACAAGTAAAGCAGGATGATTGGACCAAACAGAGTTTCATTCTCTGTTCTTGGCAGGATGTGTGCTGATGGCTATAATTTGTAATTCTGGAGCCAAATCAAGGCTACTCATCATGATACATCTGCTGAGTTTTGAATATGCATGGAGTGAGCGTGTGTGCTTTCCTGAAAGCTTTTCCTAGACGCAAAATGCATTGCAAAGATTTATACATCTATTGTGTCATCTCTTGACATGGCTAATGAAAATCTAGGCATAACCCCATGCAGGAGTTTTGGTTGGGGGATATGTATTGACAGAAGGCAAGAGAAAAAGTTGGAAAGAAAACTTTCATGGTGGATTATTAAGCAATATTTGGCAGATACTAATTTCCAGTCCCAAATATATTTGTTTCAAAATTACTTGCAAATGTTTCTTCTTTTTTGTCTATTGACTAGTTGCATTCTTTGTGTAAAATCAATAATAAAAATAGTGGATGACTGCAGTTATGAGTCCTTGAATCATCTCATGTGAACCCATAATGCAAATATCCAAGTATTTCCTTGTAATTTGTAGGTATTGATTGATTGATTGATTGATTGATTGATTGATTATTTATGGTGGTAGTAGCATTGACGTGACCTATACAACAACTAAAGAGGGACTTTATTATATTCAGCTTATCATCACCTGCTGATTGCCTTTTCTCCACAGTGAGGAAACCCAGTTAAACATCAGCTGCATGTTATTTTAGCAGGATTTAGGAACAATAATTAGACCTAGCCATGTGTTTTCAGATTAAAGAATTTGGTATTTGAAAATGCAGAATCAGAAAACAATGCAATGGCAATCTTTTCCAAAAATGCGATATATTCTGGAGGAAGGAAATCACAGCTTTTACAGAAGTCCAGTTGTAATGCCCTGGAGAAGTAATGCTCCCTGGCAATAGAAGAGGACTGCGTACCTGCACAGTCATAATCTCCTGCAAGGTCATGTTGTCCCCTGCACTTTGCATTGTGACTTTCTGAGCCACAACACAATTCTTTATTGTGCACTGGAAATGGACTTTGGCTTTGACAGAGGACACATCTTCTGAGGTGTTAGTCCAACACGCAACCAGGGCAAGCAAAGGCATCAACCACCACTGATCTTTGCCAGACACTGAAAGGAGAAAAGGGACAAGCTAAAGGATTTAGCAATCAACAGAAAATGGGCAATTTGGGAATGGTATTGAATCTCCCTCTCCTCCATGTGGTGTTAAGAGGATTATAGGCTTAACACTCAACACACTTATGTGGCTATTGCTGTAAGAATTAAATCAGTTTGTCATTCATATTCCCTCAGATGAAGAATGGTCAAAGCCTTTGTGACAGAGGGATTTCAAAAGCAGCTGTGTTAGGACTTCCTCCGCCTCCTCTTTGTGTACCAACCACCTTGCAGTGAAATGGCTGACTATTATTGTTTTCAGCACAAGATGAAAAACCACCATCCAGACTCAAACAGATCTTCAGATGTTAGAGACTCCCTGTGCGAGTGGAGGGGAATCTACAAAGCTAAAACTTGTCCTCAGTCTTGCTTGGTTTTCCCCTCATGGTATTCCTTAAACTGCAGTAAAATTGCAAAGTATTTATGTGACAGTGTATAAACTTCTGCAGCTACTGTTACTGTTCCCAAAATGAGTTTGCTTACTTCAGCTTATTTCTCCAGGTAAAACATAATAACAAAATGAATGTCCATGTATTTCTGTACACAAATACACACATGCATAAATCTGTTCGTATTAGCCATTGTGTAGGAATGCATTTCTCTCAGTTAGCCTTTAACCATGCTGTGGATGAAGTGATGGATCTGACAAGGAGTCTGTTGTGCATATTTTTGTGCTGACTATTCCTCTTGTTTTGGAGTATCTCCAGAGTAAACATTGCCAGTGTAATGATTGCTTTGTGTCCTCCTAAGGAAAAGAGTGAAGGAAAGGTGTCTGTTGTTTATTAAATATCAAGCAGCCAGAAATCACTTTTTTTTTTTTTTTGGCTCCTCCCATCTCTTCTCTTATTGGGGAAAGGAAACCCGCCTTCATTGCTTTGCATTGCATTGGGTCATACTGCATTGATCTCAAGGATTTAAGGCAGGATTTCCTTCAGGGAGAGGTAGTGCCTCCTGTCCATTTGGATAACTCCTCATTTATTGCCTTTTCACATTTTTTCCTGTGTTGCATGGCACATCTATTTCTTTGTATCTGAAGGAAGGAAGGAGCTATTTCTGACATTGCTTTCAGAGACAGAAGTCTGTTGAGTACTGGAAATTAAAAAGGCTGTCTGGAGCCATCCTGCTTGCTTGAGGTGCCAGGTCAACACAGAACACTGTCATAATTCAAAGCAACAAAGTTAAGGGCTGTTTTGTCTCACATGGACACCACATAGAAGTTGTAGTCCCAAATTTTGGCTTAAGCAATTGCCAGCAGCTGGTGACCAATGAGGACCAGAAAACCTACTCGCACTGTGTTTATGGTGGTCTCAGAAAGTTTACAGGAGGCCTGAGGCAGTGCTCTGTGAAACACCAACAGTGCATTCCTTCCCTTAGGCACAACAAGAAGACTAGTTACGTTTCAGGAGTTATGAATGGGAGCTCACAGTTGTTACCACTGTGTTACGTCACACTTGTGACATTGTCTCTTGCTGTAGCCTAATATTTGCTCCTGTAAAATTCAGTGCACCGGTATTTCCCAAAGTCCTCTCCCTGGCCTCTGTGCAGCCCACCACAGAGAAACAAAACCAACAATCCCCAAGCAGGGCCTGAACCGATCTCTGATCTCTGAAGCCTTCAAGGAAAGAGTTTGGAGGTCCAAGGTTAAGCAAGACAAAGAATTCCTAAACTGATTTAATGTTCTGCAACACACTGGGACTATTTCACTCACAAAAAGAATTTTGCCTTCATACCACTACGAAATGAAGGGGCAGAGGAAAGATACACTTCTTCATACCTTTAAAAGCTCAGCATTTATTGTTCAGCCATTCCTATTTGCTACTGGGTCAGCCTTACTGAGTAGGTATATTGTCATGCAAATTGACCATTATGCAGAAATGACCAGGTACTTCAGCCTCTGGAAACTGAGAACAATTTCGCTACATTAGCATGTAACTTTGCCTCTATAATTAACTCTGCCATGCTGACACTAAAGATCACTCATTTGCACAGGAAGTCAACACTTCTGTAAAAATGTTTGCAAAGAACTCATTCCTTTCCACTCTGCCTTGAAATTCGATATGTCAGCATCGATTTTCTTCCAAACATTTCCATTCTCAGATGCAAGGCAATTTTTTATATAGTGCAAATCTTATCTCCTACTTACAGGCTTTCTGCAGGTGCCCATGTCATCCTTCATGTCAGTACATACTGTATTAAAACAAACAACAGCATCTTATTAGCAGAAGAACGTGACCCATTAACTACCATGCTTCAGAATGTGGAGGGTATAGATTTCACTTGCATTATCTCCTTGCTGTTGCAAAGCAGGTTTGGGGCAGACTGAGTTTACAAAAAGCTCTGAAGCTGCCAGTAGAAAATGCTTCCCAAGAAATTAACCCTGTAAAAGGCTGGGATTTGATTCAATTGCTCGTGCAGTACTGCCATCTCGTGGTCCTTTTCGCTACCGCTTGCAGGGAAGCGGTAGCAAAACGCCGGTGGGAACAGTTTGCTAATCCGAGGAAAAAATAGTTGATGCCGTTAAATTGTGATCCTGCCAAATGCTTACCTGAATGCATGGGCAGACTCAGCTTAGTTCGTCTGCCAAAGCCTGTGGGAAGACGCTTTAGAGCAGAAAAGTATCATGAAAACACACAGGCTTAGAAAGGAACTTTCAAAGGGAAGGAACTTAACCTGCAAAGGCAACAGCCTAGTTGTGTTTTCAAACAGAAGACTAACAATAATAATGAATTATTATCTTCACCTGATTAAAAAAAGGCAATTAAAGCTGAGTGCTGGATTAGGAAGGGGGCAATGGTGGATGTACTTAACCAAATAAAGAACTGCTGGAGTAAGTACCTGGTGAATAGCATGAAGTGGCTGGCTTTTAGTATATTTTCCTCCTTGCCCAAAGACCTATAGCTGTAAATCTGTGGTCCCCAAAGACTTCATTGCTAAGTATTTTAAAAGCATAAAATGCTCAAAGCAAACTATTAGAGGGTGTAATGGAATTTAAACTGTAAGCAATTATTCATAGGCAAAGAAATGAACAGAGTAAGACTAAGGTTGTAATTCAATAGATTTGTGAATCACCTATTGAAATCAATGGGACGACGCACTTGCTCAAGATTATACATGTGCTTACGTACCACTCTGAGTCAAGGCTATATGGCAAAGAATAAATTACCCTGCAAGGCAATTGACGTATCAAGAAAGACGTACATTTAAGATTGAGACATCTTGATTGTTTTGTGTTAAGATGCTGAAGATGATGTTTAATAATACACAAATAATCCATTAAAAATCTTTTCATCTTCCAAGTTGGTCTTCTAGCTGTTGACATAAGACTGTTGCTGTGTAAATATCATGTAAGACTAAGACATGATCTGTTAACAGATCTGTTCACAGATGGGTAAACTTGTGCCTATACCTGACTGGTGACCCCAAATAATGTTCCACTAGTCCTTGTGTTTGGGCCATTCAGCTAAAATTTTTTTGTTAGCATCAAAGAACGGAAAGTCTTTGTAAGTACATTGAAATGCTTCTGCCAGAACTTAACACTGATTATTTATTATGCATTCTTATGAACATGAAATAGGTGATTTTTATTAATGACTTATTATGGGTGATATAAAACTTACAGCTTGCAATTTATGGAGATTTTCACCCCAAAAAAAATCTTCTTTCTGGCTTATGTTTCCCTTTTCAGTTGGTTGAGAAGGCTTTGAAGGTTAATGGCAATACAGGGGCAAAAAGGTGCCTGAACTCTTGGTTTGAGACAGGACTTATTTTGACCTGAGAGTTTTGGGTTTTTTCCTTTTTATCTATTGATCAACTGACTGCCTTTCATGTAGCAAAGCTGCTTTCAGAACCTGCTAGCCATCACTGCACTGAACACTTTTTTTGCTCATACTGAGTACTTAGTATCTTATAGTAAATGCATTCTGAGCTTATCACCTCTTTTGCACTCACAGGCAGAGCTTTTTCAGTTTCTTATCATGATATAACATTTCCCTTGACAATTTTCAGGTTATGCATGTGCTTTCCTCTAGGTCTGAGGAAGACAACATTGTGTAGAAAAGGCAAATCTGTGATTTCATGTTGAGTGCAATACCATATGTCAGGTTACTCTGGAGATGGGTATTTCCCTCTTTTCTGGCCTGACATAATTTATTTGCCTCACAGCATTCCTTTTTTTGGAAACTAAGTGGGTCCTTAGAAGTGTGCATGGATTTTCAGCCCTGTGGAAATAGATCACAATTCCATTTTGGACCACAGCTGTTACTTAAAACACCCATGGATTTCATGAACCATCTCCTCCAGCTAGGAGTCATCAGGTACAATGAATAAGAAATACTCATCCTGGGGATCATAAGAATGCAGCATCATGTAATTATTTCTTAGGTTGCTCTCATTGACAAAGCCTAGAGGTACCAACCAAGAACTGAGTCCATGTGTGCAGAACTCCAGAAGAACATCGGAAAGAGGCGATCACTTCCCCAAGAAGTGTACCTGTGAAAGTAAAGGCTAGGGAAATAGAAACACTACACAAAAATGTGGAGTGATACGCTGTAGCTCATGGCTGCTTGTATACTAAATTGAGCTGACTCTGCAAAAACTTCAGCCTTAATAACTCTTGTGTCTTGTGTACATGACATTCTTCAAAGGACATCTTTGAGGATTTGGGGGGTTTTTTTGTTGTTTGTTTTGTTTTTAATGGAAATGTTTTCCAGCAATAAACAATGACCAAACACAGGAGTTAGGCAGAGGATAGGCATCTTAAGTTTGTACAAGTGACACTTTTCAGGGCCTCTGGATGGATGTTTTGAAAGCATTTTAATCTGACAGGATTGTTGCATCAGGACATAAACTGTGGGAGCCTTGTCAATGGATGTTGCATTTTCCTCTTGAAGCTTTTAATCACAATAATCTCTTCCCTTGGCAGGCAGGTGATGCCACATTGTTACAGAGCTGTACTACCTCAGGTTGCAAAAGAGCCCACTCCTATAAAAACACACCCAGGGAGTGGCTGAGGAATAAGTGAAATGAATCACAGACCACAACAAAGTTCTTCCTGTCATTCAAGGCTCACCTGCCAAATGCAGGAGATAAAATTTTGAGGGGGAGATGAAAAAATATTGTCATAAGGAAAAAATACACTGACCATTACAAGCAATGTTGTTTATAGTTGTACAAATAAAGGCTAATTGCAGTGAGAACAACTGCTACTAGTGTTTACAATGACAGGAATTTAGAGTCACTGGTGTATTTGGGAATACTTGTATAAAATGAAAAGCAATAATCACTTTCTATGCCATGTGTTGAAAAGGACATGCTTCGTTCTCACCTAATTTTTCTATGTTCCATAGTTCTTGCCTTATGCTTTGCTGGGGAGATGAAGGTATTGATTTAGAAGACATAAATTTCCAAGATTTATGGAGGCAATAGAAACTGAGCTAATTAGAAGGGCTTTGAAGAGAATTCAAATAATTCATCAGACAATATGCTGGGATATCAGGGAGTTATGGCATACTGGAAATATCCAGCAAAATCCTGAGGCTGTTGGAAATTTGATACCACAATTTGAATTCTGCTAGTGGCCTCAGTTGAAGTTAATCATGAGCACCATTTATACGCGCCAGATTTCACTACGTTCTTCACACAGTTCTTGAAGTAAGGATGGAAACCCAGTTGTCCTGTTTTGAATCCATCTGCAATCCAACCTTTCATTCAATTCTTCCTTTTTCAGCTGCAGCAAATATTATCATTATGCCATGGATTTATCTAATCAAACCTGTTTAACACATGATTTTGATGTATTTATGTAGGAAGGTGCCAGATGATGTCATTGTATTCCATGTACTTTGGGATGAAGCACCCTGACTCATGTCTTCTCAATGACATTTTTCATATGTTCAGCTCACTGGGAGCACCTCCTCTTGAATAAGTTCAGCCAATGTTTTTCAAGTATGGCTAACGAAAGTGGAGTCTTAGAAGTGGTGTGATTTCAGACAATGTTGCACAGCTCCAGATTACACTGAAATTAGTAGGAGAAGCACTTGTTCAGTGCTTCTGAAGGAGACTGACCCCACCTTTTCAGGGCAGGCTAGAAAATGCTGATCTACTTGGTTAAAGTAGGCATGGAAGGAAACTTACATAATATGTACCATTGGGCTGACTGGTGTCTGTTTCATGGAAATTCTGAAAGTAAACTTTCAGCATATGAGAAGAAAAATGCATAAGTGTTCTTAATTTCTAAAACTTGGAAATAAATTTGGACAATTATTATTGCAAATTTTATGTCTTATAAAAGATCAAGTGTAAAATGTATGATGTTTAAATTAGGAGAAATTTATATAAATTTGTATACTTTTTTTCTCAAGTAAAAAGTCATAGGATGAAATAAGCTTAAGTTGCACTAGGGGAGGTTTAGATTGGATATTAGGAAAATTGTCTTCACCAAAAGGGTTATCAAGCACTGGAACTGTCCTCTGAGAGAAGTGCTTGAGTCACCATCCCGGGAGGTATTTAAAAGACCTGTAGATATGGCACTTAGGGGCATGGTCTAGCAGTGGACTTAGCAGTGTTAGGTTTACAGTTAGACTCAAAGATCTTAAGAGTCTTTTCCAACCTAAATAATTCCATGATTCAATGATTNCACAGCTCCAGATTACACTGAAATTAGTAGGAGAAGCACTTGTTCAGTGCTTCTGAAGGAGACTGACCCCACCTTTTCAGGGCAGGCTAGAAAATGCTGATCTACTTGGTTAAAGTAGGCATGGAAGGAAACTTACATAATATGTACCATTGGGCTGACTGGTGTCTGTTTCATGGAAATTCTGAAAGTAAACTTTCAGCATATGAGAAGAAAAATGCATAAGTGTTCTTAATTTCTAAAACTTGGAAATAAATTTGGACAATTATTATTGCAAATTTTATGTCTTATAAAAGATCAAGTGTAAAATGTATGATGTTTAAATTAGGAGAAATTTATATAAATTTGTATACTTTTTTTCTCAAGTAAAAAGTCATAGGATGAAATAAGCTTAAGTTGCACTAGGGGAGGTTTAGATTGGATATTAGGAAAATTGTCTTCACCAAAAGGGTTATCAAGCACTGGAACTGTCCTCTGAGAGAAGTGCTTGAGTCACCATCCCGGGAGGTATTTAAAAGACCTGTAGATATGGCACTTAGGGGCATGGTCTAGCAGTGGACTTAGCAGTGTTAGGTTTACAGTTAGACTCAAAGATCTTAAGAGTCTTTTCCAACCTAAATAATTCCATGATTCAATGATTCTACACATAGGTGTTTGGATATATGCAACTGTTTGTTGGTTTGGTTTCTTTGATTGACTGCATATCTGAAATAGCAATTTTAAAATTACGAAATACCATAATATCTGATACAGACAACTTGAACTCTAAAAGCCAATATAGATGTGCTGAATGAATTAGTTCATTGTAAATAGATTATTAGACATGACTGTAATTTACACACCTCTGTAGTATTACAAGTTAATTTTTCAATGATACACATAGACACTTCCTGATAAAAATTTAAAAAGTAGAGCTGCAGAGATTTATAAAAGTAATTCCAGGAACCTCCTTAGTCCCTCTCTTTTCATCTTTATCAGAGAGGATCTGAGGTAGCACTTAGCATCAGAAAATATATTTATTTCCTTTGAGATACTAAAAAAAAGTTCTAAGGAAAACTTAGAACACAAGGGTTTAATTGAGACCATTCTTTCCTGAAAAATAGTATCTTGTCAGAGAAGAGAGCATCCTGACAAAATCAAATTTGAGACCACCTGAGAACCTGAAAATACACAAGTCCATAGGCCCTGACAAGATGCATCGCAGTGTCCTGAGGGAATCAGCTGATGTAGTTGCCAACTCACTCCCCATCATATCTGAAAAGTCATGTCAGTCAGGCTAAGTTCCCAGTCAGATCATGGAGCAGATCCTCTTGGAAGATATGTTGAAACATGGAAAACAGGGAAGTGGTTAGATACAGTCAACATGGCTTCACTAAGGGCAAATCATACCTGACTAATCTAGTGGTCTTCTATGATAGAGTGACTGTATCCGTGGACAAGGAAAGAGCAACTGATGCCATCTTCTTGGACTTTTGTAAGGCCTTTGACACAATCCTCCACAACATTATTGCCTCTAAATTGAAGAGATATGGATTTGATGGATGGACAGGTGGATGGGTAACAGATGGCTGCACCCAAAGAATTGAAGTTAATGACTCAATGTCCAAGTGAAAACCAGTAATGAGTGGTGTCCATGAAGGATCCATACTGGGACCAATACTGTTTAATAGCTTCATCAATGACATAGACAGTAGGATTGAGTGCACCCTGAGTAAGTTTGAAAATGATAGCAAGCCAAGTGGTGTAGTTCATTCGCTTCAGGGAAGGAATGTCAGCCAGACACCTTGACAGACTTTAGGAGTGAGCGTATGTGAATGTCATGAAGTTCAACAAGGCCAAGTATAAGTCCTGCATGTGGCTCAGGGGGATTCCCAATAACAGTACAGACTGGAGGGTGAATATATTGAAGGCAGCCCTGCAGAGAAGGATTTAGTGATACTTATGGATGAAAAATAGGGCATGAGCTGGCAACATGCACTTGCAGCCCAGAAAGCAAACTGTATCCTGGGCTGCATCAAAAGAAACATAGCCAGCAGGTTCACAGAGGTTCCCCTTCTATGCTGCTCTCATGAGACCCCACCTGGAGTACTGCATCCAGCTCTTGNTGGTGTCCATGAAGGATCCATACTGGGACCAATACTGTTTAATAGCTTCATCAATGACATAGACAGTAGGATTGAGTGCACCCTGAGTAAGTTTGAAAATGATAGCAAGCCAAGTGGTGTAGTTCATTCGCTTCAGGGAAGGAATGTCAGCCAGACACCTTGACAGACTTTAGGAGTGAGCGTATGTGAATGTCATGAAGTTCAACAAGGCCAAGTATAAGTCCTGCATGTGGCTCAGGGGGATTCCCAATAACAGTACAGACTGGAGGGTGAATATATTGAAGGCAGCCCTGCAGAGAAGGATTTAGTGATACTTATGGATGAAAAATAGGGCATGAGCTGGCAACATGCACTTGCAGCCCAGAAAGCAAACTGTATCCTGGGCTGCATCAAAAGAAACATAGCCAGCAGGTTCACAGAGGTTCCCCTTCTATGCTGCTCTCATGAGACCCCACCTGGAGTACTGCATCCAGCTCTTGTGGTCCCCAGCACAAGAAAGACATGGACCTGTTACAGAGGGACCAGAGGAGTGCCACGAAAATGATCAGAGGGCTGTGAAGAAAGAGAGAGTTCAACCTGGAGAAAAGACGCTCTGGGAGGAATCTGTTGCAGCCTTTCAATATATAAAGGGGGCTTTTAAGACAGACAAAGAGAGACTTTTTACCAGAGCCTGTAGGGACAACACAAGGTCCAATGTAAAAGGTTAGATTTAGATTGGATATAAGGAAGAAATTTTCTACAATTAGGGTGGTGATGAACTGGAACAGGTTGCCTAGAGAAGTTGTGAAGGCCCCATCCCTGGAAGTGTTCAAGGCCAGGCTGGATGAGGCTTTGGGCAACCTGGTCTAGTGAAAGATATCCCATGGCAGGGTGTTTGGACTGGATGATCTTTAAAGGCCCCTCCTGACACAAACTCTGCTATAGCTCTGTGATTCTCTGTTTTTCCAGACAGCACATCTCTTTAATACTATTCAAGTTTTGTCTCAATGTTTATTACAAAATTGTGGTAGCACTCTCTGGTCAACCTGTCAATTACATTAGATATATTTTCTGTATGTTTCTTAAGCTTACTGTTTAATTTATATTATTTCAAACAGATGTGTGACTAACAAATAATGAAGTAAATTTAGTAAAGCTAATGTTTGTGAATTACATGACATTTTTTCTGTCTTTCTGAACTTCCTATAGCTCAAAATGGACATTTCATTATTTTCTATGCAATTTAATGGTACTTCAACAAAGGTGAAACAGAAAGCACAAGCAAATGAAAGATAATCATTAAAACCTATCTATGTATGTTGAATATATACATATACACACATACATATGCATGCACACAGAGGCACGTTATATGGATAAATACATATGCATGCATATACATGAACTGTAACATTTTCCAAGAAAAAAAAGATTATCACATGCCTCAATTTTCAAAAGAAGCTGGCGCTTTTTGCTTTTGATAATTCTAGTCATATATCCGCCATTAAGATACTTGATTTTTCTGGCATGTTTCTTAGGAGATGTAAAGAGACATCTGAGATCTGCAAGTCTGCTGGCCTTCCCACACCTGTACAAGTCAGGAGCTCTCAGTGCACTCCTTCCAGCTGTATCCATGTAGGGATTCTGTATTGCATCTGCTTCACACTGTGGAAAGTCAAGTTCATTTGGAAGAGGACAGCTTAGTACTGGAAGCAATCTGCAGACACTACAACAAGATGCAGCCTGGGATACCATCCCTGTGGAAAACCACAGTATGTTAGATGTGTGGGATGCTCTGCTAATGTCACTTCTGATATTTTACTGACAGCTGTTCAGAGCTGCTCTGGCTTTCTCCACACAGTAGTGCATAGAGCTGTGTAGATATAACTGGCAGTGTAACTTAGCTAATGTCTCCAGGAAGTTGCTTGTCTCTGATCAACTCTCTCCCTGTCTCCCTTTCTGCACCCTTACTGAGTATTGGCTCTGAATACATTGCTGGCTGTCTCCACAGCTGAAGTTTGGGTGCATTTATTCTGCTATAATCTAGTTTTTCTCAAGTCCATTCTTCCACCTTCTCACAGAAGAGCTTAATGGCTAGCATCAATGTACTGAAGCAAATGACTGCTCTGAATTTTTGGACTAGATGCACACTTTGACTAGAAAAATGCACCTCTTTTCACAGGAATTGAGTATGTCCACTGGAATGGAAGGCAAGTAGAAGAAACATTAAGCTGAACAGTGGTTACTGCTTTTGTTACCTCCACAATATTCTGCATTTTCTTTTGCACCAGCGTTCTTCAAGAGAGGCCCCACATACCACTGCTGTTTACTTAGAGTAGAATTATAATGTACTGTCAGTTTTATGTGAGGAAAGAGTGAAACATTAAACTAATTATGTTAGGCATATATTGAAATTGTATTGGAACACATTGCTCAGTGCTGTGGGAGGGGTGAGGAAGGAGGGATGAGAAATTCTGTAGAGCCAAGAAAGCCAGGAAAGTGCTTCCAGTAAAAAGTTCTTACTAGCTTTCTTCCTCTACCTTCCCCTTGATTGCTCCAGGAACCTGCTTCCTAAACATGCATTTTTCCTTGGATATTTGTGTTTTGGAAACTCCAGCTCAACACTTTTTTCAAATTATTTAGATATGTGTGTTACAAGACTCCAGGGTAGAGGACACTTTACCTACCGTAGAAGAAAGTATTGGCATAACATCATAGATGTTTGGGAAGCTCTGACTCACTCTGCAGAGGATAATGGGCGGGACTTGGACTGAGACCAGGAGCCCTTCATTGGAAAATGTTCTCACTCAATCTGTAGCGTGGGCCCCGACAGTGTTGTGAAAAGTGGTCCATGCTTCGCTGGCTTCTGAAAGACAATCTTCCACTGCTTTCATTTCCTGCACTGTATTCATGTTCTCAAATGAGACCAAATCTACCTTGATTATACGAGATATGAGCTTCAAAATAAATTTTCATATTTTGACTGTTTAGATCAATGCTCTTCTTGAAAGTAGCATGGTGTTCCTGAGCTGTCTTCAATACGATTTTCTCTCCTTGCATGCTGCTTCCCTCCTCTTCCCTTATAGAAAGTGCTTCCTGATTTAACTTCTCTTGTTGGTAGTGTCCCTTCTTCATTTACATTGACGTGGAGCAATGCACAGAATTTCAGTGGTTTCATTCAATGTGAGTAAATGTGGCTGAAAATATGAATAAGCTCCCTGCATACCAAACAGCCAGCGATACCTGGAGTCTAGTTGAAGTTTTTTTAATTAAAAATTAGGTGTAAACAGCTCCAAGCAGAATAATGGAGCAGATCCTAGCTCTCTCTCTTTGGTCCATTGCCACAGTATCTATCTTGTTTGGAAACCATTCAGTCAAGGAGTCTGACAGAAATTCACTTCACCCACTGTCAGTGTTGCAGCCAATTGACCCAGCATGATCAGCTGTTGCTGGGTGCAAAACAGCAACCAGCCCCAACCTGTTTTGCAAAGTGGCTCCCTCACTTTACTGTTGTCAAGAAGTTGTTCTCACTCTTTCCTCTCTCAAAAATGGTTGTCTTTTTCCCTTCATTTTATTACCTGTATTACTTCTAAAGGAACCTAGGCTTTTCATGTTTTACAAAACTCAGGTATTCTACAAAATAAGTATTCTGGCATGTGTCAATTTAGCTATATCTCCACACTGGTGTTGCAAGTTGCAGGGTAAATTTATCACAGAGTTGCTGTCAAGTAACTGTGATGGTGTTACACTCAGGAATGTTTATAAAAGAATAAGCAATAAAAACTGGGAGTGGTATACTTTGCAGAAATTATTTTTAAAAGATGAGTAGCCCCATCTAGCCAGAAAAAAACCTAACCAACCAACCAACCAAAAAACAAACAAAAAAACCAAAACCAAAAACAAACACAAACAAACAAACAAAAACCAAACAAACAAACAAACAAACAAAACCAAACACAAACAAACAAAACAAAACAAAAAAAAACCTGTTAGGAAGATAGGCTATATGCAAAACTGACATTGAGAGTACCACAAGCAACATAATTCTAGGCAGGAGAAAATTGGTTTGATCCTATATGTGAAGAAAGCAAAATAAATTGCATTTTGAGTCAATTAACAAAATGGAAAATGAGGGGATGGGAGAAAATGGAAGATGCATAAGGATCTTTACAACAGGAGTGTCTGCACAACACTGAGCAAGGAAGACTGTGAAAAGGAAAGTTTTAGATCACAAATGAGACGTGATTCCAACCTCCAGAGCAAAAATGAAAGAGGTTTTCGTCATAGTCTTTGAAAAGTAGGGCGGGACTGGAGATACTTTCAGGTGAAAAACTAAATCTTGTGTGAAAGAGGACTGAAAACTGAAACCAGGAGAACTAAAACTAGTGTGTTATAGGGAAGGGAAAATTTGTTTGGATAATAGAAGAAGAAAGAAGAATCAAGAATAGGCACAAGGGACATATTACAAAACTATAATATTTATTTAATTAACACTTAATATCTATTCATAACTTTCTCACTTGACAAGTCCTAACAACTTTCCATTAACTGGAAAGTGAAGACTGAAACAAAAACATAGAACAATCTAGATAGATTGTTGTTTCACACAGAAACTCTAACAAGCTGTGATGATATAGACCTCTGGATTTCTTTTGTCTATCTGGCACCTTTATCTCTTCATAGCTATGAAACAACATAAGGTAAAAATAGTATACTGCATTAAAACCAACAGGAATCATTAAAATCAGTCCTAAATTGCTATGACTACTTTGACTGGGCAAACTAGGGGCTTATTCAAATAGAAAAACAATGACAGTTACTTCTATTTAAAAATTAATTAGATGTGTTCTTGGACAATCACAGCCAGTTGAGTTAGCACGTTTAAAGACATTAGGATCTTTGATCTATGTGTTACCACCTCTAAGCTGAGACAGAATAAATTGATTATCTCCTGCATTGATGTTGCCATATGAAATTAATTTCCTCATACTATGAAATCAGTAATGTTTCAAACATAAGCTCTTGTCATTTCTGTCTGAAAAAGATGAATTTTGGAGAATTTTTCCCTAGAAAAGCAGAGATGATTGGCAAGGGAAAACAAACAAATCAAGTCTGACATGTTACGCAATGCAAACTCCCTTGGGTGTCAATAGACATGGCAAAGGCAGGGAGGGTTTTATGGATTAGAAGTCAAAAGAACAAAGTAAACATAAAATCTTTACAAGAAGTGTCTCATAATGAAGAAACTCTAAATTAAATGAGATGTTTCCTCCAATGAGCCCCAGTAACCAAAGCAAACAAAAGAATAATAATGAGCCTTGGAAATATTACCCATGAAAGAGGATCAGGTAGTTTCTTTGATGAAAAGTGAAAATCACCCCAAATCAAACAAGCCTCAGCACATCATCATGCTGAGCTCTCACATTCTTGGCTGCAGGCATATTTCAAATGTAACCTGGTTTGACAAGTTGCACTGGAATAATGCCAAGACTACAAAATCTAATTCTTTCAAACTACACAACTACAATAAATATTAACTTTTTGTATTGATTTTTTTCTTGGTATACTGAATGTTGAGGTTCTTTCAACCGTGTGTGAACACACTTCCCCAAAACTGTGTCTAGGAAGTGAACAGAGAATGATGAATACTAAAATGTAAGAAAAAAACTTGACCAGGGCATCAGACTCCGAAACATACTTTGAAGGCTGTGTTTGAGTAGAGGACTGTCAGAATAAATTCTGCCTTTATCATACTTTGTGCAACCAGGTGAATTCAAGAAAATTGCACAGGGCATATATAACACAGTTTGGTCCATTAACTTCTACCATTATCTAACCTCCTTTAGTTCTGGGTGTGATGAGATTAGAGTGGATTAAATCCTGTGTCAGTGGATTCACAGGGCCACAGAATCCCTCAGGACAGCTTTTATATTCCAAACTACAGTTGTACAACACTGTGTGCAGTCAAGGGTAACCTTCTAACTGCCTAGCAGAGATTTTCCAAGAAGTTCCAGTTAATGGAACATTTTGTTTATTTGAATAAGGATAACTATACAAAAGCAATACTGCAAAATACTGATGAATGATAGCCAGAGCAATAGAGACTTTTAAAAGATACTGTTTACTTTAACTACCACCTCTGTTTAAGTGGGAGGACAATTTTACTAAGGGTTGGAGTATAGATAATGCTTTCCCTTTATTTTATTCTCAACATGTTAATATTGGATTTGTTCTGATTATGCTTGTAATTACTGGGAAGCTTCCTGACAAGAGCATCATCAGGTGCATCAGGTCAGTAACTCCTCTTTAAGGTCATCTAGGAAGTATGTGCACATCAAAAAATGAATGCATTGCACAAATTAGACTTCAGGCTCTTGTTTTGCCAAAACAGGAGGAATGTTCCAGGGTTTCATCTGTCTACTAGTGTCAAGATGAGGAGGATGGTGATGATAAATGAGGAGCAGGTTATAGCTCTGCTCCTCCTCATGGAAATGAATATACATTTAGTGCAGCCATGCTTATTGCCTGAATGGAAGCAGTAAATTAGATCTGTGTAATATTTTGCTGGGTAAATATATAAGCAAAGTATATTAGCCCATGCATTCATGTCTAGCAATTTATTTTTAGCATATTCGCATGGTCTGTTGGTGTTCATTAGTTCAGGAGTAGATCTGACTTAGACATGTGGTACTGCAATCTGAAACAGCAATGTAAGAAGTCCCTGAACTCTGGGAAGCTAAAGCCTAGGCAAACTCTTGCTTAATGCTGAAATCTCAAAACATACTTTGTCCTCTATCAGCCTGGTGCTGGTCTGGTTTTTCATAGGCTAAACAACTGTGTTATTAAACTCTTAAAAAAAAAAAAATCTCAAAAGTACTTGCACCATCATTTTAGCACAATATCTGTTGAAACAGTTATTAGAAAAAAATCATACCTTCTGGGAGGAGGGCTCAGTATGTTTCTCTCTCCCTCTCCTTGTTGCTGAAGATTGCTCTAACCACTAGCCTATAAAATTATAACCCCTCTTGTGTATTCTTGCACTTTATCTCTCTCCCTTTCCTCCCTTCACAACTCCCCAGCCCTGGAAAATCTTCAGTTCTTTGGTGAACAGACGTACAATTCCAATCAGGAAGATGAAGAAGAAGCAGGCCAAGTGCTGGGTCCTGCATTTCAGTCACAACAACCCCATGCAATGCTACAGGCTTGGGTAAGAATAGCTGGAAAGCTGCCAAGTGGAAAAAGACCTGGGGGTATTGGTCAACATCTGGATGAATATGAGCCAACAGTGTGCCCAGGTGGCCAAGAAGGCCAACAGCATCCTGGCTTGTATCAGGAATAGCGTGGCCAGCAGGACTAGGGAAGTGATCATCCCCCTGTACTCAGCACTGGTGCGGCTGCACCTCAAATACTGTGTTCAGTTTTGGGCCCCTCACTACCAGACAGACATTGAGGTGCTGGAGTGTGTCCAAAGAAGGGCAACAAAGCTGGTGAAGTGTCTAGAAAGTCTTATGAGGAGCAGCTGAGGGAACTGGGATTGTTTAGTCTGGGGAAAAGGAGGCTGAGAGGAGACCTTCTCACTCTCTACAACTACCCAAAAAGAGGTTGTAGCCAGGTGAGTGTTGCTCTTCTCCCAAGTAACAAGTGATAGGACAAGAGGAAATGGCCTCAAGTTGTGCCATTGTGGGGAGGTTTAGCTTGGATATTAGGAAAAATTTCCTCACTAAAAGGGTTGTCAAGCACTGGAACAGGCTGCCCAGGGAAGTGGTTGAGTCACCATCCCTGGAGGTATTAAGTCATGTAGATGTGGCATTTAAGGACATGGTCTAGTGGTAGACTTGGCAGTGTTAGGTCTATGGTTGGACTTGATCTTAAAGGTCTTTTCCAACCTAAATCATTCTATGATTCTATCATTAGAGAGTTACTACAGTTTTGGGGGGACAGACGAGACTTATGCTAGAAGGGAAAAGACTGTACTGAACTTGTGTCTCCTGTGTTGTGGGTGAGTGCTATAGTGACAAGAGTGCAGCCTAGTCCATTTTTGAAAGGTGCCATAATACTGCAAGGAAAATGGTCAGCAGAACTGAGGCAGCCCTGGGTAAGATGTTGATGACTGAGAGAATGGTGACATCTCAGCTAGACCCCTAGCTTCCATGGTTCCTCTTGGTTTTGTTCATTACCCGCCATTGTGGCTCCCTCTTCAGTGTACCTCCATGCCTTGGACTCCATTTGAAGTCATTAAATCTTCACAAACAGTTTATAGCAAGATAGACACCTCATACAGTCTTCTGTATTCCCATCATGAAGATAACACACTAAAGATTAAGTACTCTAGTGCCTAATTTTTTGATCATTAAATCTTTTAGCAGAAACATTTTAAACTTTTTTCTCCAGTATATGTACGTACAGTTGTGTATCAAGCCACTGTGTCTACTAGCTATATCCTATATAGCTGTATGAAAAGGGTTGTTGTAATGCACACTGCACTTGAGGAATTGAGCAAGAAAATTGTATTTTATTTACTTGTGCAGAGGAAGAGCTCAAGAGACCTGTGACTCAGTTAAAATCATGGCTAATTTCACCACAACACCTCAAATTTCTTCAATTCCTACATAATTTCTTTTCAGTGAATGTGAAATATATAAGGGAGATTCTACTCCCATGTTCTAGCACCAGAAGTCTTGAAGAAAAAAGGTTTTTTCTGCTGGAGTAGACTACACAAGCAAAACAACCCAGAAACTTTTGGGAAAATACAGTATTCAGAAAAAAAATTTTTTGAAAGGGACCGTCAAGAAAAGAAGACTGGAGATCATTCTGCAACATCAGTTCTAGGACTTTTGCTGTAACAATTCTCATTTTGTAGAATAATACAGTGTAGGATATAAAAAATGGGTTTCTTTGGAGAAATGGACAATGGTATCTGAATGGCTACCAAAAATGAAAGGAAAAAGGAAAGAAAGAAAACAGATTTATTTGGGGCCTGACAAGTTTTGTGAAACATACATTTCTGCAAAACTGGCAAGACTAGTGGGTGCCAGATGATAATTGGAAGGGGCCCTACAGGCACAAACTCAAGCCAGGACTTACTCCCGTTAATCACAGAAGAAGAGGCCAAATGCAGCACACAATTAAGACAGGCTATTGCAGAAGAGGAAATGGGTCACACAATAGGAAGATGTTCCTTTCCCCTCCCTACGTCTTGGCAAGGCATGACACCACAGTAGGAAACAGTGAAAGGTGCACAAGAAACTATTGCATCAAGTAAGCACACATAAAAGATGCAAGAGGCAAAAAAATATGTTAGAATGAATATTAATCACAAGACGGATAGTATTCAAACCATTTGGGGAGTTTCAAACTAGAAAATCAGCTTGTAGAAATAGAGCTGACTGATTTCTCTGAAGGGTGGAACATTCATAAGACCTTATAAATCACAGGGAAAATGTAGGAAATCTGTCATAACAAAAACCATTAAATAAGTGTGTAAAAATTACATCTCCCGGAATTTCACAGTCAGATTATTCAGAATCAACCTTTCAACACATTAACCTGTTTTCCCTGAAAGCCTGCATTTAGACTATAAAGAGTTGTGAATCCAGCCAAAACATCATCATCCTTAAATATAGGGACTGCACTGAGCATTTTCCTCAGAAAGACCTGGATCAAGTGTCTACCCTTAAAGCTGTAATGATCCCATCTTTGAATCAGCTAGCCAGAATCTGTATCCAGTAAACTCAGCAATGGAAGTCAAAATATCTAAAACAAAGAGGAAATCAACCACAAATGAACAACAACATTCTTAAAGGTACTATGAGATGAAAGATTTTTACTTTTCTGGTCAATAGACTCTTACTGAGACAGGGAAATAAGCACCACTTAGCTTAAATCTCATATTTGTCTCTTTGTGAATCTCAAGCAGGAAGCAATCAGAGCTACCCAGAGGTTATATGAACTCAGGCTACCACTTCTCTGGCTTAGATGCCACTAGGAGATGGGTGAGATCTTACAAAGGCATCCAGACTTGTGAAGGCACTAAAACGGGGGATGTAAGTCCTCACAAGAGCTTGTAAAACTGTGGGAAGCCTGCACTGTCAAATATGTACCCAAACCTTCATCTTAATTCTTCCTCGAAGGCTAAATTGGTCTACATCTAAATATTACTTATCAGTCTAAGTATCGGGAAAGGCAGTAGGTTTTGTACACAAAATAGATATAAAAATAGTGTTAAAAATATCTCAAGCAGAGGAAAATCTTTGAAGGTTGCACTAAAGCATCCAAAATCCAAGCCACTGCTCATATTCCATCAAGTCACCTCTGAAGTAAAACTCAAATGCCTAAGAAAGATGTAATACTGGCAATAACCTAGAGCCAGATACTGCATACAAGTTTTCATATATATAAGGACTTTTGCTGGAATTTAGACTTCAGTATAAATTCTTAAACTACAGTGAAAGAACTTTGATTTGTGCATAAGCGGTTGTGTTCATAGAGGCCATCTGGTGTAATTTCATATTTTACATCCGCAATCTGTCTTTACATACAGAGCTCCACAATTTTTTTCCTTCCCTAGATAGAGAACAGAAGACTTCTCAATTCACTGGTGGGAAATAAAGAATTGGAGCTTTAGGTGTAGTAATGTAATTGGTATGTAAGATTGGGAGAAAATCCAATTTTTTTTTCAAGATTCACATGGTCCTATTTTGCACTTCTAAAGCATCATGATCAAACTTTTTAGACAGCAGTTTGAATGTTTTTTCTAAAAATAAAATTAAAAAAAGTTCAATTACTTCAAGAACTTATTACCTGTATATTGAGAAAACATGTAATGTTCTGTGAGAGTTGGTTTAATGTTAGATGGATAACCTGTGGAGGATGTGTTTACATAAGTTTTTGGAAGAAAAGTAAAGGTGTAATGAAGGAAGTTGCTTCATGGGTGAGGAAGCATCAAGCCTTCTCTTAGAAGGCAAAGCTGGAATAAATTCATAGTGAAGAGAATTTGGCAGCAGGGCAAGCAAGAAAACAAGGCAGCTACAAAGGAAGGCATTACTCTCTACAGGCTCTGAATCAAAATTAGCTGTCCTGATACATTTAGGGATGGAAGACATCATAGTATGTTAATTCCAAGGTGTAGGAAGTGTCAATAAGATGTCATATGTTGTTAAAAGGATGAAAATATGAAGTAAAGAGAAGGTGACCCAGAAAGGCCAGGTCCCAGTAGTAAATAAATCATGCAAAAATACATGCAAAACTCTGATCAGCAGCGAGCCAGCTGGAATTTTCTCCATTTGAGAGGAGGATGAGCTATTTTGATAGTATTATGCCCAATGAGGTGTCAAGTTTTGAAAAATATGGCTGCAGAGTCAGAACATCATAAATGGAGTTTATTTAGATAACTTGGAGCAGAATGTGTTTTCCTAGGCCTGTTATCACAATACAGAGGATCAACCCAATTACAGCGTCTCTCACCTTTTTTCCCATGGGCAGGGGCAATGAGAGAAACTGTGAAAGATTACTTAATATCTAAAAACTCAAAGTGCCTTTTTTCAGTGCCACCTGGGTTCTTAATAACTTCTGCCTCTCAAATTGATATCTGGAACATGATATCTTAAGTCTTATGTCTGCAAATTATGATAAAAATCACATATAAACCTCCAGTATTCTGGTCCTGTTCTTGCTCCATGGTGACCTCACACAGAGTCAGCTAAAGAACTAATGCAAGAAAGAAGTAAATACCTTACATACGCTTCTCATCGAACTTACACTGTCTTGACTAGATGAAAAGATACAGTTCAAAACAATAGTAGGAACTGGGCCATGAGCAAAGGTAAAAATACAGAGAAACAAGTATACAGAGCATAGAGAAAACAGGAAATAAAGAGAAATAAACAATGCAGACGTTTCTGTGTCTTGCACAGAGGCAGGAGAGTTCATGAAATGGATCAAGGCATATAGCTATATGTGCATGGATGAAATGTCTAAAAAGGGAAAATTCAGATCAGCTGGTCAACTGCTGAGAGAAATTGCTGACCATTACTCGCTTTACTATGGGGAAAGTTTCTGTTTGGACTTAGAAATTTTCACCATTGGTGTTTCCTCTTTCTATAGCAGTACTGCCAGTAGCTTGCTAAGGATTAAGCCTTGGCAGTTTGCTTTGGGGCATGACTTGGAAAGAAGGCAAAATCACGTCAGCCTGGAAGCTGTTAGATCTTAGCTACAGATTAAACAGACGCTGTGAGAGAAGGAAAGCCTACACCCTGCAAACTGCTTTGAGGGCTCTTGCACAGGCAGTGCACAGAGAGATTCACCTCACGCCCACGCAGTAGGAAGAGGAGGGGCATATCCTTCTGTGCACATTCAGTAGATGTGGAAAACCTCAGAGTAGCCAACCAGCCTCCTCATCCTGACCCCGAAGGATCCCCATAGATAATCTTTCTTCCCTTAGTTTCACCTTGGATGCATATGTGTGAGTATTCATTTTCAGTAACTCATTCTTCAGAGTTCAGATGTTTGCTTAGGTTCAGTTCAAATAGCTTATACTTGCATCATTGGCATCAGGAACTCATCAGACAAATCTATGAATATTGGTCAGAAACAGGAATACTGAAGTGCTGTGGAAATATACATGTGTAGCAAAAATGTACGTTTATCGTTCTACTATACTCTTCCTGGGCAAGGCTGTGTCCCTTGCTACCTTGATTGATCCTTTCACTAAAAAAGCAAGTTCTTGGTGGATTTATTGGTGGTGAACCAGCCTTCCTACAAACACATCTGTTTCCACAAACTGTGTCATAGTCCTTATATTGGTTCTTCATGGCAAGTTCCACTAATACCACACCAGTTTGCTGATTTTTCTTACTTTGTGTCCCATAGACTTTTGGAGATGAGAAAGGGAGGATGAACACAATAAAAACAATTTGAACTCTACCTATAAATAAAATATTACAGATCAAGGTTGACAAATTCAACCCTTGAATAATTTCAGAGAAGTTACCACAGGTCAAACCAATGGCATGCTCTGTGCTGTATCTTATCTTCCTAAGGATTAATATGCTTTCAGAGAAAAGGTTCACAAAATCCTCCTTTCATCCTGAGATTTGCTTCCTAGCCAACTGTAATGAGATGAATTTTCATAACGAGTGCCCTTAGTAGTTACATCTTTTCCCAAACAATAGTGAGTCATTTGGCTGAATGTGGTGTTTCCCTTGGCACATGAAAAAAGGAATCTTGCCACAGCAAAACCAGAATTTTATTTATTAATTCAGAGAGTAGTCTTGTTCTGTGGAAGTAAGAAGAGGATCTAGGTAGCACCAGAAGAAAAGGTCCCATGTTTAAGATAAAAAGCATCTATTTGATGCTTTCAGCATTGAGTAGATTTTGAAAATTTTTTGTGGCCTAGCTAGGGTGGTTAGTGCTAGGTCTTAAGAAATAAGCTGTAAATGTGTATGTGACCTCACAGCATGCATGAGAAACACCAACAGGATTTTTTTCTTCAGCATTCAGCCCAGGATACTAGTGAATCACAAATGGGCATGGTTAAGAGAGACACATACATGGGTTCAGTGTGTGTGTAACCCATTGATGGCTGCTTTCAGCAGACTTGTGTGCATGCCCGAGCAGAGCACAGGCAGAGTCTCTCCCGGGCTCTATTGATGCTACAAGACATAGCTACAAGGGTATTGTTCTGGACATGCTGGTTGTTAGTGGGAACGGACCTGGAAGGGGAATAGGAGAGACAACAGATACCATCTTTATGTGAATCCTGTGAAGGTAATACTTTGTAAATGTAATTTAAAGAAGTAAGATGGCTATTCCAGGTGGTGGAGTGACTGGCTCTGGAGAATGTGTAGTGTCCAGAGAAATGCTTTTGTATCAAGAGATGCATTAGCATCGCTCTTCAGTTAAACTCATTTTATCTGCTGCCTAACAGACACAGCACTAGGGAGAGAGGCAGCCAACTTCATGCCCCAGGGACAGTCATTTAATTTCTTTCTGTTTCTGATACTCTCCTCAGTGTTGCTCATGTCTAATTTCTCAGGAAGTGGTTCAAGAGAATGTGTGTCATTCCAGATGTATTTGCATATGGCCTGGACTAACTGAATCTTGTGAGCTTGATTGGCATCTTTAGAAATACTACTTATGAATAAATCTGTATGTTTTACAAGAATGCAGTTTTTATACCTAAGCAAATACAATATTTTTGGAGAAGCACAGGCTTTTTGGCATCAACTCATTTTATTATCAGCTGTCCAGCCTATTTTATGGACAGCAGCCAGAGAATGGCAAAGATACGCTATATTCTCACCAAAGAATAAAATAACTGTCCCGTGTTTTCTGTCTTCTGTTATCAGCTCAAGGCGAACCACAGTGCCTGTAGTATCTGATTGACTCACGTTTTTCCAGCATACCCCTTGTATCTTTTCTCTTAACTCCTACGTTTAGATTCAGTCAGCACAAACAAAAGTGCAGGCAGTGAGTCATCCTGCCTGAACACAACAGTTTCCTCATTGCTGCTTCCAAAGAATCCAAATCCCTCAAGCAGGCAGTTTTGTTTCTGGAACAGCCTGACCCCAGTACCCAAGGACAAAGTGATCTTCATACTCGTCTTCCCAGCATTCCTAAAAAAAAATTAATTAAGCATATACATGTACACAGCACACATCCACATCCACAAATGTATTCACAGATCAGAAATTAACCTGATATTGAAGGTAAAAGTAGTAGTTGCAATGGAATTGTGAGAGAATATATGTTTACAAGGATGGGTTCTAAACCAATTTAAATACTATAATAATCAGGACAGAAGCTTCTCTTCCTTCCTTCCTTCCTTCCTTCCTTCCTTCCTTCCTTCCTTCCTTCCTTCCTTCCTTCTAACCAGTTCACAGTATGGAAATCTGCATCATGAAAGACGCTCTTTTTGGTATTACGATGCAGTATTTTAGGTCAATAATAAACATTTAAAAGTTCTCAAATACATATTTTAGAGATTGCTGTAATGATCCAGATTTTTAAATCACCCCCAAATGTTAATAGAAACACCATTCCCTTACAACCCCTTCCAAAAACGTATAATATGAGTATATTTGATAGATTAAAACCTCCTCCTAAGCATTTAAATAGAAACAAAACCTCTCCTTATTTTGCTGTAAGACTGAAGGGAAAAGGACCACCAACATTTTTTGCCTTCTGGTCATCTGGAACCAGTGCAATCCTTTCTCTTTTTTTTTCCTTTTTTTGGTTGTTTTTGTTTGTTTGGTTGGTTGGGGTTTTTTTGTTTTTGTTAAAATCTGCTGGAGTTTTAGCACCAGCTTTTAATGACTAACATAATGATATCATAAAGGTAAGATCAAAAAATCCAACAGATTAAAAGTAATTAAAAAAAAATGAAACCCACAAAAGCCAGGAAATCCATACTGCAGGAGAACCCTTCATAGTTATGTTCAGTGTGTTTGGAAAAATATGTTACGAGTTCTTCCAGTTTCTGTCAAAATCTAGGAGACATCTACTGATGTCAGCAGCTATTTGAACAAATAATTAGGAATATGCTGAAAAAGGCATTAAAGCAAGCTAAATAGGAATAATTTTACAAAAAGAGGTCCTAGTGAATTAACCAGGGAAGGCCAAACTTACTTAAATATCTGGCAATACAGAGATTCAAACTGTTCTGTCAACAGATAATAGCTTGCTTGAAAGTGAAGATCTTAAAATTTCAAATAAAATTTCATTTTCAATTTTAAGTGGATAGAAAATTTGATGGCATGGTGACTTTAAGAATATGATTGGAATCCCAAAGATTTAAAGCAACAGAAAACAACAAGCTAATGTTTTTTTCATTTCTAATAGTTTGAAGGGTTTTGGCACTGCTAATTGACAGGTATTATTTTGAAAAACAGATCAAAAATCTTATTATGTCTTGTTTTGTCTTGTCTTGTGTTTTCCACAAAATCAGTAAGGTTTGTGTTTTAAAACGTTACTTGCTGGAAAATGCAAGTCTTTTGTAGTACTTTGTCATGTAACTATCTAAAACAAACAAAA